>JAQPZY010000824.1:0-375000 GCA_029931535.1 Margaritifera margaritifera
AAGAAATGAATATGCAATGTCCAGGTGGTACTCCAGTGTACAACAAACTTATTGCCCTTTGCACGCACTGTTAGCGTTAATGATATAATGGAAAGGAAATAGGTTAAAGCAAGTCATGTTCTACAAGGTTCACTTTTAGAATATGGCAACCCACGGATGGAGATGCAAGAGCATCTGGGCAAGGAGCATGAGCAATGACCTCTGAGCTATAGTGATGCCCATGTGGAAAGTGCAGCGGTAAGCTGACCCAGTTTCATTTTGTGACAAGCTCAATTGTCAACGTAGATGCAACAGAGGCCTAATTTTTAACAGCGGATATGTATTTCTGTCGAGAAACAGGAAGTTTATAAGGCCCTAAGAGCCAGGATGGAAAAATCTATATGTAATATGATTCTAAAGGAGCAGAAGAAACAGCAATGCCGGTTGATATGACTACTCTTTAGTAAACACGTACCAATAATTCTTGAATCCACGGTCTGCTGTTGCTAGGTAGTGGAGACTGTTCAAACTGTGTGGCAAGATACTCTGTTGTGTGTGAGTGGAGGAGTGACCACTAACTCTATATCATATCTCTACCATCTCAAGTATCTTGGACCGCACAAAATCAATAACCAAAACATGCATGACAGTGACAAAGCGTTACTTTCTTGAAATGTTAAAAATGAAACTGAGGTGATCGGCAACTGAAGAAATTGAACTGTATACGGGCTAATACATGTGAGCTCAGAAATGTGAAGAAGTTAACAGATCACTGAGTGTTTCCATTACCCACAAGAGAGTATGAACTATTCTAGGAATATGGTGAGTGGTATAGCTTTTTCAACCATCCACGATTGCAAATTGAATAACACCCATGGAACATCAGCTATCACAAAATGTGAGGATTCTGGTGTGAAACCTTCATCACGTGCAAAGCATGGTGGGGGGCACTATTATGCAAGATGGATAGGGAAGCAGAATATCAAAAGACTATTCAAGAAGAGTCCCAATATTGTGAAAAGGAAAAAGTTTTTCAGCATGGAAATAAGATTTCTGAACATTTGAAATATAAGCATTTAAAATAAGTTCCAATCATATTACAGTAAGGGACCGTTGTGATCCCAAACCCGTCAACAAGTGCTCAAGGTATGCACAGTTCAGATCACATTGATTCAATTTGGAGGATGGACGAATTCTGTGTACAGGTCTGTTTGTGCCCAACTAAACGATCTTTAAGATAAATACATTATGAAACCATATTTTAATAATTATTTCTAAGAATTATTATTATAATCTAAAATTCCTTAATTTAGATGTTGTTTTCCAATGTTATGAAAATTCAGATATTTAATTAATTTTCATACCTCAGCAATAAAAATAATATCAGATATTAATACATGTTTATTAATATGAATATGATACCGTATGTATATTTTTTTCTACATCGGAATTTATAGTGAATTAGACAGTTGAGAATAACTACATGCCTCTTGCAAACACCTCTATTCACACATTTATTTCTCTCTGCATTCACTACGAGTGGCTCAGGCAACGGAAGACAAGATATCTTGATATAGGCCAAAAAAAAAATATGTGTTTCCGGTTGGCCGACCATCCCTGGTTTGCTTCTCGTTGCCGATACCCTAGCACTTTATTGCCCCACCCTCACGCCCAACCCCCTAAATTTTTTTTTTTTTGTTTTTTTTTTTAAAATCACATTGCCCAAAATTGATTTTGTTGCATCTAATTGAGACAGGTTTTGCCCATAGAGGTTATTTGAAGCTGCTTGAAATATGAGCTGTGATATATAAGATAAAGGTATGTTTTAAAAAAAAATTAAAAAAAAAATAAAAAAAACCTACCGTGCCTACCCTAATTTTAAAACCCGGGGGAGTGCAATAGGAAACAGCCATATATATATAAGTATACGTATTTTTTTTTATTCTATATATCATATATGGGGTTGGACTAGAAATGCACAGAGGAGTTATGACAGAGATGATTCAATTCCAGTTTTGTCTAAGGCTCCATCCTCTTCATTCAAGACGCATAGTGGAAACTGGCATGAACTGCTACAGTATGGCAGCATTTACTTGTATGCCAATAATGGCCAGATATTGGTGACTAAACAATAAAACTTTATAGCACCGATAGCAACTAGATACTTTACAGCCCTGGTCCAAACCAAACTTGTCCAGCAAGGGAGGTCTCCTGGTTAGCACTGTGTGCGGTGAAATAAGTAATTCCTATATTTCAATAAAAAAGGCCCTCCATTTTGTACTTTTAGCAGGATAAAATGATGAGAAGTGAGGGCAGAAAGATGCTGTGATAAGAATATAGACTAAGATTCTCTGGCCTTATCATAATACAGATATAATTGTGTATACAATGCTTAAAATTAAAATTTAAAGATGTGTAAATAAATTTTATTTAATTCTTTAAATTTTTAGAAAGAAATTTAATTTGTTTTTTTAATTTTAACATTTTAAATACTTATTACAATTTTAGAAGGGGCGGAGCGCGAGATGAGCCAGCAATTTGTGTGAATATTTCAGCTCTTTAAACAGTAAGTACTTAGTCTCGAAATGACAGATCAGAGAGACATACCCCACCCGAGACAAACGAAGCTGAAACAACTTCCATACAGGTCTCAGATCCACAATTTATTTTCTTCTAATGTATGTATTAAAGCATCCACCACTATGCCACTGGAGTTACCATAACAGATAGATCCTCCTATCGCTTTTTGATACACAGTTAACACACGCCAATTAGTTTCAATAAATCCCGGCATGGTTACATCTTTAGTTGCACCATCTCCGTTATGTGTAGTTGCCTAACTGTAAACAAACTGATGTAGAAGGAATTCAGATTCAAAAAAGGGCGTTTCTCGGAGACCCAGAAAGTAGGGACATTTTAAATTCGACTGTTTTTCATTAAACAAAAAGCCCAACATGCAGACATTCTACACAATTTCATAAAGTTTACAGGTCTACTCCTTTCATAATTGTTACTAATAAGAAACTTTACCACACAAGTCACTGGCACACAGAACCATGCAAACAAGGCACTATTTCTTCGGAATAACTTCCCTGATGGTTGGACGAAGCCTCAGAGGGGGATAATATGTGGGGTCCTGAGGCCATTAATAATCTCATCAGGGCCAACTTGGGTATTTCTGTGAGACACAAATATGGTCCTGTTGTATGTAGATGTCGCAATTTACTTAAAGAATCACAACCGTTTTGTTCACTGGACGATGTCTGTGATGTTGAAAGCTGAAACGTCAACCTATTGCGGACCATCACGGATATTACTAAAACTTACTGTACTGTGTAACCATGATAATTGACAACAAAATAATTTCTCTGCAGACTTCTCTGACATTCCGATTAGATAAACAACCGAGGTGTACATAAATGGCAGCGGTGGAAGTGGTGCATAAGCATTTCGAGGTATGATTCGTAGGATTGACATCAATGAGTTGAGAATGAAATCCGCAACAAAGGTTAAGAATAGTTTACTTTTACACTATGTCTTAGTTTGTGTTGTAAAAACCAATTACTGGGCCTGATTGGATTTTTTGGGAGAGCTAAATACGACTATAGATGCAGGATAATGTAAATTTTGTTCATGATAGTCTTCTTAAACCAAGGATGAAGGTAGAAACTATATTAGCGAATGATGAATAAGGATATAAGGTTAAATGGACTAGTCAGAATTATAATGTATGTTTGGGATTGTCTAGTTTTAATTCATTAAACCTCAGGTGGCTTGATGCTAACGAATCTATCTAACGATGGCCTGATCTATCTATCTATCTATCTATCTATCTATCTATCTATCTATCTATCTATCTATCTTAATTCTTTCCTTATGTTACTTTGCTCAGTATGGTTAGATACTGGTATTATAAATGGTAATTCTACTACCGCACCTCTACACAGGGGCGGCCACAGACGGACCTGTCGTCCCTCCTCTACTACCACCATAAACCACCCCACAACCCTTCTATCCCTGCCTCAAACTACCCGCCCAACCAGTCACCACCCCACAAAACTCCTTCTGATCTTTCCTCCTCATGACTCGCAATTCCCGCCATTGTGAGGACACAGATAATATAAATGTATAGATGGGTGGTGTATCTATACCAAATACATGAAGTTTTATAATAATAGATAGTAGATTGGATAATTACAAAAATGCTGTATATTAAAATCCCTGTCAAAAGGAAAGGGTCACGAAGATATTTGGTGTGTTCACGGGACGCCTATATACAGGAGTTTAGATCTGACTTTATCAGGTAAAGTCCTCTTTCTACAAACAAAATTAACCAATCAAGGTACCAGGGAATTTGCCAATCAATAAGCAACAAGCGGAGCAAAGAACTCCTCTTGCTATAAGAACAATAAACCGAATCCTGTCTTGGGAATTGTCCAAGGCACAGTGCATCTCTATCTATATCTATATACTATCTATGAATAAGATGACCATTACCAGACTAATATGTTTTATTGTTGCGAAATAATTAACTGCCCTTGAGGTCAACGAACCACGCAATCCGAACGATGAAGACACCGAGGACAACCAAGTACTATTAAGGTTCAGATTGCCTCGACTAACACCAACACGCGATAACTGCAATGATTCTAATCGAACACTAGACAACCAACACGCGCGCGCTTACTATTACTTTTAATTGGTGGGACACTAAGCGACAGACACTCCACTACTATTAGATTCTAGATGGAACACTAATCGCAAGGGACACCACTACATGATGAAATTTGGGTATAAATCTGGAAGATTACCAACAAGAACCAGTACTATAAATTCTAATGTGAACAATAAGACGGTGCAAACACCACTACTATTAATATATAGTATCCAAACACTAATACCACCACCACTAGCTATTAATTATAATTGGAAACACTAATCCCACTACTATTAGTTCTAATCGAACACTAACACAAACAACGCACTACTATTAATTATAAACAATGACCACTAATATCCTAACACAGGAAGTACAATTAATTCTTATTTGAAGCACTAATTGACCAACACCACTGCTGTTGGAAATGGCCGAATCAAACCGCTAACATCAACGGAGCCACTAGCTAATTAATTCTAATCGAGACACTAACATCACTACTATTGATTCAGTTCTGCGCAGTTTTAGGCCTTACTTATTAAATTAATCACTTACACCAACACCACTATTCAGTTCATAATCGAGGCACTAACGAGCCAACACCACTAACTATTAATTGCGTAAGACAAAACACTAACACGGCACTACTATTAATAGCTAAATCGAGCACTAACACCATCCAGAAACTGTTTTATCAATGCCTGGCGCGTTTTTAGTCAAGTGACGTATTAAATTAATCACTAACAACCTACATCCGACATACTATTAGTTCCTAATTGAGCACTAACACCAACACACACTATCTAGCGAGAGTAAGTTTCTAATCTAACACTAACGACCACTACTAGATGGGCAATGTCGTAAATCGAGCACTAACACGAACGACAACTATTATCAACCCTGCTTTAGTCGTCTTTACTATTAAATTAAGCCATTTTTTAATCAATTGTCTAATCGGCGTGCTAACAACTTGTAAGTGATATACACAATTAGCGGTCACATTTAACGATAGTATGCTTTTTTTCTGTCTTGCAGCTGAATTATAGGGAAAAAAAAAGGGGGCGGGTACATTATTTCTAAGCGATCCACCAACACAAACCATGACTACTGTCTCGCTTTTTACTTTTATTTATTGTCACAGGCACCTTTCAAAATACCCGCCATGGAATGGCATATCTGACTATGGCATGAAAAAGGCATGACTGTTGATGGTAACAGACAGATTTAAATGTTTCATAGTACCGACAAGGACATTACGTGAGTTCATGGTCGTGCTTACTGCAAAAGAGGTGTAAGGGAACCATATATTTTTTCCCTGATTTGCTTAAAGAAACTGTATGTCAACAAAATACAAGGCTAAGTGGGCAGGACTAAATAATCCAAATAAACGATAAGGAGTTTTCGATTGAATTCATCCAACATGGATGTTCCCTACGAAACAGTGATGACAGTGAAAGCGACAACAATAATACAGTTAGTGAATTAATAGTAGTATGGATTATATAAGAGAGAGATGGTGGGAGTCAGGAGAGAAAAGCAGAAATTACAGTTACTATCTGGCTGAGGATCTCTCCTGCCTACTCCCCCGTCTACTCTCTCTCTCTCTCTCTCATATGGTATATATAATAAACGTATATATTTAAATATATATATATATATATATATATAAATATATAGGTATATGAGCTTCAGAACGAGCATACTAACCGCTACCATTTTGAAATCTTCGATGAGAAAATATTACTTGCCCACCAAGACGTGTCCGTTATGACAATGTATTCACATAAAACATAGATTTGTCCCAAGTAAGTGGCTGCTGTAAAGAGGAGATTGCTGGCTGAAAATTCTGCTAGAATGTAATGGCATAAAAATCTTTCTTCATTATGCCATGAGAAACAAGTGTGCAGTCACAATGTTATGTATGTAAGTTTGTAATGGGAGGAAAGTATGGTGTATGTATGTATGTATGTATGTACGAGGAATGTATGTATGATATGGTATGGTAGTGGAGCAAGTCAGGGCATGGAATACATTTGTATGTTATGTATGTAAATGTATGTATGTATGTATGTATGTATGTATGTATGTTATGCTAGGTATGTAAGTATGTATGTAGGGATGCAAGCCATGTCAGTGAATATATATAGTGATGTTTGTATGTATGTATGTATGTATGGATGTATGTATGTATGTATGTACGACTGTATGTATGTATGGAAGCAAGTAGCGAGGCATGTATACAAGAAAGTAAGTAAGGATATGTATGTACGAATGTCTAGATGTATGTATGTATATATGTATGTATGTATGTATGTATGTATGTATGTATGTATGTATGTATGTATGTATGTATGTATGAATGTATGAACCAATACAGGCGCGGTAAATACATAAGAGTAGATGTGAATGGTATGTATGTAAGGGGTATGTTATGTACGAGGAGGGAGTCGAGCGCAGGCATGTATACATATATCATGTAGGTATGGGAGTGCACGGACAGGCGTAGGTCAGGAATACATGATTTGGTAATGTGTACTGGAGTAAGGATAGGTAAGGATAGGTAAGAAGAGATAGTGTGGAAAGATAGAAAGGGTTTTCATTTAGAGGAGTTGTAAAATGTTGCAGTATTTCCTTAAGGAAAGAATATGCCTGTGACTTAGCTATAGTTAATTTTCATAAATATGGACAGTAACACTTATCAATGTGGGGAGGTCGGCTCATTTAAACGCGGAGACAGGCTGAAACGAACGGAGGTTTTAAAAATAAGTTGACCGGAGGGTAAATAAATGAGTTGATAGTGAAACAGGTATAATAGGGTAGAACAAAGACCAAAATATTTTCGGTGGAAGTATATATACGTACATATAGGGTAATGACTTTCTAGACGTTTTCGTCTTCTCATTGCTCTGTATTGTGTCATATCCAAATAGTGGAACTTCTCGAGGTAACCCAAATTTCAATAGTGGACTTCTATAATCTATACCAATGTGAAATCAACTTATTCCATAGAACACAATCATTAATCTAAGTTACCGAAAATTTTCGTGTCAAATAGTTTCAAGCTTTTGCAGTTTGTGGACCCCTGGATCTCGTACTGTATTTACCCTGCTATTCCTGCAAGGGGTTTTTAACTCCTTAGACTTCGACATAATTCTATACCCGTGAAGCATGAGTTAAAGCTCTACTTCCCGAATACAATTAAATAAATGACTTTGACATTTTATTCGCAAATTTCCACGTACCATAATTAAATTCTTCTGCAAAGTCTTCCACAGAAGTTCATATTCCCATTAAGAAGACAAACAGACAGACCAGACAGAGACAGAGAGTGGATCAAGATACATAGAGATAAAGGGGAAGGTGGGAGAGAGGACTTCAGCGATATGTGTAATTTTTTTTTTTTTTTTGGCTAGGGTGGGAGAGATGAACAAACAGGGTCAAAGGAAAGAAAAATCGGTGGCAGCAAAATAAAGGTGTCAAATGTAAAAAAAAATGCAATATAAATTAATATTTTGTAAATTTTATGTACCTGATTAATTAGTACGCGAAATCAATTAATGGTTTTTAAAACTATTTGGTAGAAAAGACGACAAAGTTCTACAGAATTTTAAGAAAACCACCAGTTCAAGAATAATCACTAGATCGGCTGGAAAAAAATTATTAATGGACAAATTGAGTAAATGGTGCAAATATTTCATTGCTAGACCAACTTGCTTTTACGTCATTCAATTTTGAGTCCATTTTTCTAGCGCATTTTCGGCCTCTCTGCGCAATTGTTGTTTTCCGGATGCATCTTAATATATAGCAACGTTCAAACCCCATTCAAACTTGCTCGTTTTTTTACTTATTTCATTGTATCGTTTATGTAAATATCTGCAGCAAAACATCATATAGATTCTGTATAGTACTTACACTTTTGTGTTTTGTTCTTGTTTCACTTGCGTGTAGTCATCTTTTGTGGCTTTGTGCCCTTGATAAAGCAAAAGCGCTTGGGCTGGTTTCACACCAGCTTGACACTGTTGCTAGCCCTGGATTCTACAGGAGAATGTTTGAAAACATTAACAGGGATAACACTTTATGCCCTGGATTCTACAGGAGAATGCTTTGATAACATTAACATGGAAAGCACATTACGCCCCTGGATTCTACAGGAGAATGCTTGATAAAACATTAACAGGGATAACACTTTATGCCCTGGATTCTATAGAAGAATGCTTGATAACATTAACAGGTATAGCACGTTATGGGCCTGGATTCTACAGGAGAATGCTTGATAACATTAACATGGATAGCACATTACGCCCTGGATTCTACAGGAGAATGCTTGATAACATTAACAGGGATAGCACTTATGCCCTGGATTCTACAGGAGAATGCTTGATAACATTAACAGGGATATTACTTTATGCCCTGGATTCTACAGGAGAAAACTTGAAAACATTAACAGGGATAGCACTTTTATTCCCTGGATTCTACAGGAGAATGCTTGATAACATATCAGGGATAGCACTTTATGCCCTGAATTCACAGGAGAATGCTTGATAACATTAACAGAGATAGGACTTTCCGTTCTGTTTGGTGTATATTTGTAATTCTCTATAAATAACCTTTCTATATACCTTGATTTATGTAGTAGGAATCCAGAGAGACTGTGTACTTAGATGAGAATTAATTACTGGATGGATTGCGGGTATGTCTGCTATGCACGAATGCCTATACCACCAACTTTCCTAGCATCATATTTTTGGTGATGTGTGCATGGTCGAGATGGTATAGGGGTTCGTGCTTACAGGCAACGCGATGGGGTGCCATTATGCGGATTCGGGTTCAGATCTCTCTAGAGTATGAACGAAAACTATATAACGTGTATGCTAATATTATTTATTTATATTTAAAAATTATGTTAAATGCTATCAAGCATTCTCTTGTAGAATCCAACGATAGCACTTTCCACTCTGTTTGGTGTATATTTGTAATTCTCTCTCTCTCTCCTCTCTTTCTCTCTCTCTCTCTCTCTCACATCATATATATATATATATATATATTATATATATATATATATATATATATATATATATATATAGTATATACAGTTCTTTAAAAAGTGAAAATGAAGTTTCTGTTTGCCAAGGAATGAAATCATACCTCATTATATGCATTTTGTGCCAATATCAGCCTCCAGTATATGTGATATTTACTGTATATACCTGATAGATGGTGCAACACTCTTGAAACAATGCACAAACTTAGTCACAAACCTTGTGATAGGAAAAAACAAATGTTCAGCAAAACTAACCAAAGAAAATGACTTTGGAATTTATGTTAATCAATTACAAAGCTATTTAACTTTTATAGTCAACAGTCAGTTCTTGGACAACACAATATAAATCTAGCGAAAATTCCAATGAACATACTAAACATTGATGAATTATCAGCTATTTTTCATGGCAAAAGCGTCCATATAAATTTAATGTCAGTATACATGAAAATAAATAACAGGTATTGTCCACCACTGAAATTATTCATCCAAATTAGAATATATTCAGTGTCTCGTGTACAGTTTTCTATGTGCTATTTAGGAAACGTGTGCAAATTAATACATTACGCATGCGCATATTCTTTCCATGTTACCATGAACAGCAAATAAAGAAAAAGTTCAATGGAGAAAAACAGTTTGTTTCTTCAAGTTTTTTAAGTCGGTTCGCAACATGTTACCAGAAAGGTTTCATAAGTATATTCAAGTGAATTCAAAATAGAACATATAACAGTTAACATATATTAGTAAAATATCAACTATACATCTATCGTGCTTATTAGGAAAAACCCAAGAATGATTTTATCATATTAATTACAACTAATCCAAATGCTGCCCTATGGAGGTACACTGTCCACGTTGTATGGTATTTCCATTTCACTATTTAATTACAACTAATCCAAATGCCTGCCCTATGGGGTACACTGTCCACCTTGTATGGTATTTCCATTTCATATTAATTTACAACTAATCCCAAATGCTGCCCTATGGGGTACACTGTCCACCTTGTATGGTATTTCCATTTCATATTATTACAACTAATCCAATGCTGGCCCTATGGGGTACACTGTCCACGTTGTATGGTATTTCCATTTCATATTAATTCTTTTTGAAGGTTTCAGTCATCATGATATCTGAACTGCATTAGACTTTATGTCTATCCAATATTTTCATCATTTCTTTCAAAGTCATGTAGTATATATGGATGGTATGTTTCACCATCTAGCTGCTAATCACTAGGAAAACTCTTAATTTTTCTGGAAAAGAACACAAAATCATCAAAGTATGGTAAAGATCAGACTTAGGTTTACAAAATTTTGATCTGGATGGAATGGTATTTAGTGTATGCAAAGTTAATTGTCCCAAGAAGAATGTGTCATTATCAAGGAAGTCTACCGGTAAAGAACAACTGAGAAAAACAAGTAATTATATTGACAAAATGTAATATGAGCTGCAAGACCATTGTGTCAGGAGGAATCACTCTACATCTGATATGTTACCTTTGACCATAACAGTCGGGGTGGGGTGGATTTCCCCCATATTTGCTGCACAATTTACATAGTTACTCTTTCAAAATGTATGGTAAAATGGATTTAAAAAGAAAGAAATTAATGAATAAATAAATCGACAAATACGCAGGTCATGAAAACATATGGATCTAATAAATTCATGCCATTTTATTTTCAGCATTTTCATCTGTTTTACCCTTTATTCATCACTTCCCCTCCACCTTGTTTCTATCTTTCTAACTTTTCTTTATTTGTTCTTCAAACCTAAATCCCAGACAAATTGTATTATGTCTCTTGCATTTAAAGGTGCCTTGACCTAACACCCTCAGTAGTATGGGTCACAAGAACGAGGAGGATATCTGCAGTAAACTAGGTACAACATGCATTGTCTATAGCTCAACATTCCCCGGGGATTCAGGGGTGTTGTCAATATTAATATAACCTATATATTTACAAATAACACTTTAATTCTGTATTTCATATTTTAATTTATCGTATCTTTCAATCTAGTCTATTTGTAATATATGTCCCTTCTCAAAACTCCAAAGCAATTACAATCCATAGTTTTGAAAATTAGTTTTTGTTGGCTAGTCAACCCCCCATCTCTCCAATCTCTGTAGACCACCAACAGCAATGACACTTAAGTTCGGTTGCTAACTAAAACTTCCTAGTTGTGTCACGTAATCTATAAATAGAATAATTAGAAAATGTATCTGAGGCTCAAAATAGGGTAGGTCATCACGGTCACAAGCCTGACTTTTGGAAGATAAGAACAGTTAGTAGGAAAGACCGAAAGTAAAGGAAGATTAAATAGATATCTTCAGTCAATTGTATTTCTACATTTTACAAATGTTATAGCTAATACAGGTGAACGAAAGACAATTCTAATTTAACATCGATATATATTTTCAATTTCTGTATTTGGAACGACGAAACCTACCAGTGCCTTTTATGAGCTCAAATCATTGAAGTACTTTATCTTCCTGTGATAATCACTTTGTTGACCAGCACAAAGGTTAGATAAGAGGGGCAATTCATTCCAAGGATGTCTGTTTTAATGTAAAACCACCGAGGTATTGCAGGGTTCAACCTGATAGTGCAAATTTACAATCCACTAGGCCTTGTTGACATGTATATCTTAAGTTAGATATATTTGGGGTAGTTGTCAAAAAGCAAGAATTTTGCATTCTCAGATTCCTTGTTCTCCAAGTTTCACTTTATTCCTCAAAACCAGAACAGACCATATTTATATAATTAAAAAGTGATATATTGGTAATTTTGTCTTTCATATATATAGTTTCAAGGTCTGCATTTGAGACAACACGATACCTACCCAGTGCCTCTTATGACTTCAAAACATTGAAGTACTTTATTTCCCTGTGAGAAATTTTTTTTGGACAGCACAAAGGTTAGATAAGAGGGACAATTCATTCTAAGGATGTCTTTGTTCTCTATTTAAAACACTCATTAGTTACTGGTTTGAACCTGATAGTGTAAAACTTTGAACAACTGGACTGGTTAACTGAGTTACATGAGCTAGGTAGATGTCAAAATCAAGAATTTGGCATTCTCAGATTTCTTATCTCTATGTTAAGCTCATTCCCTCAAATAACCAGAATAGTCCATACTTATATAATTAAAAGTTATATATTGGTCTAATTTCAAACTTTATCATTTTAAAGAGTACAATAAATAATAATTACATTTTTTGAAAGCTTAAGAAAGTACATCAGAAATTGCCTTCTTCATTTGACCTTTTGTCACATAGTCACCCGTGTATTTTTCTTCCTTGTCGTAACAAACGATGTGTTCAGTTGAATGAGATATTCTTGGCTTTTTACGCTGCCCTTTACAAAGACGTTTTGACCCAGATATTGAAAATTTGTCAGACCAAAATTATGACCAGAATAATATATGATGCAATTGAAAACAGAATAGCTAATTAACATATTTATCTTACTTCTAAATTCCGCGATATGAAATCTGAACCGATAAATACGAAATGCTACAAGGTGGTGAAGAATTACAAGTATGTTGTATCATGAGATATGAAAAGATAGATAGATGGATAGATTGGTTTATCAAATGTCTGGCTTTGTAGAATCATTTCCATCCCATACCCAGATATATTGACCCCAACTTCTAGCATACATTACGCTCTATAAGGAAAAGCACAATTAGTACTGAACAAACTAAATATCTTTAACTAAATACAATCCCTTTTGGTTTTTATGTTTGTAACATGAAACAAAGACATTGTATTAAAATTTGTCTGCACTCGTGTGTGAGGTCAATAGAAACACATTGTGAAGAGTTATAAAATTTGGATTAAATACCCAAAGACAATATCAATGCCTTAAGTACTTCTTCCTTTATGTAATTTGACCTAAGTAATGACCAACATATGAGAAATAAAGCGACATGTACACTGGGTTTCTTTATTTGTGAAGATGTGTGAAACCGACTGTGTTAGAATTTTGGAGAGAGCGCTGTTATTGATTGATCTTAAACTGAGTCGATACTGAACAGTTAGGTGTTACTGTGATAAAACTATTTATATTCCTACAATTTGATGAATATAATGATCAGTATATAAAAAGCTCTCAGTAGGAAGGTGTATATATGTGATACTCGAAACGAATGAAATTGCAAAATACTGAATACAAATTATATAGAATTCTTACCATTTCTTTACTCTTGGAATTTTTGATTTATATCACATACTCTATGTCTTCAAGCTAAAATTGTAAATATTCTTGCAAACGTGTTACAAAACTGTCTAGACCACGTCTTTGGAGTGATTGTCAATCAAACACACATCACAAACAACCTGTCATCGAACCTCATTTGGTAAAAAATATGGACCCTACAATCTAGTATGCCCAATACAGTATCGAAATCCCAACTTTACGGGCTAGCTTGTATACACAAGGAACATATAATAGGGGCTTTATAACTGGACACGCTATCTGGGTGTCTAATAGCAATTAAATTTGACATGAGTGAAAATCGAACTTGCTGATAACAAGACTGATGACAGATTAAAACTAAACCCTGGCAATCAAGCAGCAGAATCATATATATTGAGAGCTGGGCCTGTCCTAGGAGTATGGATATTAAAGTGCTGAAACAAGGCAGAACAACAGCAAAACACAGAATCCCTCAACAATCACCCCATGACCTCCATAACAGCAATAATCACATGGGAACTGGGTCAGTCAAATTAGAGGCTGCATAGGGGAACTGGGTCAGTCTACTTAGAGGCTGCATAGGGGAACTGGGTCAGTCAAATTAGAGGCTGCATAGGGAAACTGGGTCAGTCTAATTAGAGGCTGCATAGGGGAACTGGGTCAAGTCAAATTAGAGGCTGCACAGGGGCAGCTTCCAAGATTCAACAAAATTATCAAAATAAGAATTAACAGCTAGTGCAATGAAACAATACTCAGAAGGTAACGAAACGTAACACAAAATGGAGCATTGTCATTATTCAATAGTATGTTGATTTCTTGAAGTGTGTACATTGCGTGTATATGTTGTGTGTGTCTTGTTTAATATGGGTTAGTGTGAATCTGACAACACCTCACAAATACATTTATGAGAGCAGTACGCAAAGATTGAATTCATTTTTATGCCAGAATTCCTAAAACAGCAGAACAAGAGTCCTAGAAGGGACTGATGCTCAAGTGGGTGAAAAGAAATTTTCCAGGAAATCAAGATAAGACCATGTTCTTCCTTATAACAATGTCTACCATTTGAATGATGAAAACATGTGGTTTCGCCTCATTTCATTCATGCTGCAAGATGGTGGTCAGGTAAACAGTTTGTCAAAAATCAAGTGAATATCATTTGATTATTTATTCATCTAGGATGTATTCATCATGGATAATGTTCATCTAAGTACTTAAATGCTTTTGGTAAATTCTCATTGAGACTGATGCTGTTAAAATTTGTATTATTTTTATAAAAATACTTACCAGAGGTTTTGCATACAATAAAATGGTGGTAAATCCTAACAATGGCAATACTGTAGAACATTTTCAATGGATCCAGTCTATGTGAGTTCTCTGGATTCACCCAAGATGATATTCGTCATGTGAAGTAAATTCATACAGAAAGGTAATGCCAGATCTTATCCACATCAAAGAAAATCAAGACAGTATCTCTAACCATGTCAGGAACAACTCATCACTGAAGCAGATGAATGAACCTAATTACTAATTTCCAACTCTAAAAATACTCATAGCAACTTGGGTATTGTTCAGCTTGGCACAAAACCTTCATTTCTATCAGTGCTTGTCAAACAAAGCCATAATTAATTACAAATTCCCCTTGCTCAAGTAGACACGTGTTACATAGGGCCTAATTACTTAACACCTCTAACATCCCCTCTCTCCAAGCCCAGGCTGACCCACACGCCTTCATCAAAGTGCAAAAAGAAATGAAACTAATCATGATGAGACTTCTTTCAAACACAATTCAAGTCACAGTTGACAGTAACATGGCAAATTATGTTCTCAGTGACTTGACAGTTATGATCAGGGATCTTAATCTATATGTGCATGTCGTATGTATGATGTATATGTGTTATATATATTTTTTTTTTCAAGGCAACCCAACAAGTAGTTTAGGAGGTTTAGCAAGAACAAACTTGTGCGAACGGATAGACAGACGAAAGTGACAGATCAGCACCATTTTCATTTAGGAACAAGCAGACATGATAAGGAGTCTTTTAGTGAAAACCCCCATGTTGATATGCTGATTCATTTCGGCGCAGTAGCGATGACAAGATTCAAGATGGCTGTCATGGCAGGCCATATTGGATGTCAGACTGGCAACATTTTTATTTAGGATCCACTAGAAACCTTAAGACGTCTTCTAGTGAAAACCGCATGTTGGTATCACCATCCATTCCGACGGAGTAGCTATAACAAGATTTTCAAGATGGCTGTTGTGGAATCCATATTGGATGTCAGATCTGCCCCATTTTCATTTAGGACCAACTAAACATCATAAAAAGTCTTTTAGTGAAACCGCACGTCAATATAACTTTCTGTTTAGGAGGAGTAGTAATAACCAGATTTTCAAGATGGCTGCCGTGGTGGACATATTGGACCCCAGATGAGCACAATTTTCATTTAGGACCAACTAGACAACATACGAAATCTTTTAGTGAAAACTCGATATTGATATGACCATAAACGTAAGAGGAGTGACGATAAGAATATTTTCAGGATGGCTGCCATGGTATCCACCATTTTCATTTAGGACCAAGTAGACATCACAAGAAGTCTTTTAGTGAAAACCCCATGTTGATATGACCATTAACGTAAGAGGAGTAGCGATAAGAATATTTTCAGGATGGCTGCCAAGGTATCCACCATTTTCATTTAGGACCAAGTAGACATCACATGAAGTCTTTTAGTGAAAACCCCATGTTGATATGACCCATTAACGTAAGAGGAGTAGCGATAAGAATATTTTCAGGATGGCTGCCATGGTATCCACCATTTTCATTTAGGGACCAAGTAGACGTCACAAGAAGTCTTTTAGTGAAAACCCCCCATGTTGATATGACCATTAACGTAAGAGGAGTAGCGATAAGAATATTTTCAGGATGGCTGCCATGGTATCCACCATTTTCATTTTAGGACCAAGTAACCCCATGTTCATCATGACCATCATTCAGGAGGAGTGTAAATAACAAGATTTTCAAGATGGCCACCGTGGCCGCCATATTGGAACCCAGATGAGCAAAATTTTAATTTAGGACTAGCTAGACCATAGTAAGAAGTCTTTTAGTGAAAACCCCCATATTGATATGACCATCCATTCGGAAGGAGTAGCGATAACAAGATTTTCAAGATGGCTGCCATTATGGCCATATTGGATGTCAGATCCACACCATTTTCATTTAGTACCAAGAAGACATCATAGGAAGCCTTTCAGTAAAAAATCCCATGTTGATATGACCATCCATTAAGGAGGAGGTAAAAAACAAGATTTTCAAGATGGCCACTGTGGTGGCTATATTGGCTGTCCAAGTAACATCAATTTCATCTAGGATCAACTAGACCATGGAATGAATGTGTGTGTAAAGTTTCATGGCAATCCTCCAAGTAGTTTAGGAGGAGTAGCGATAACAACATTGTGCCAATGGATGGACGGACAGACGACAGACGACAGACGACGTACAACAGACCATGTCAAAAGCTATTCTGGTCTATGAAGAGTAGAACTAGAAACAGTGGCAATCTTATTTTGTTGATTTGAACACCTAAATAAAAAAAATTTAAATACATATTTTACCTGAATAAAATAATAATCTAAGTCTTTAATCTTCCTTTCAATCAGTAAATCATATCAAACATGAATTAAGGGCATGGACAGGGTGAATTTTATTTTTAGAAAATCTTAATCAGGATTCCCTTCAATAAGTAAATCATTTTAAACATGCATTGAGGGCATGGACAGTGTGGAATTTTTCTTTAATAAATCTGAATCAGGATTCCCTTCAATTAGAAAATCATATAAATATGCATTGAGAGCATGGACAGGGCAATTTTACTTTAATAAATCTGAATCAGGATTCCCTTCAATCAGTAAATAATATCACACATGCATTGAGGGCATGGACAGGGCAATTTTACTTTAATAAATCTGAATCAGGATTCCCTTCAATCAGTAAATCATATCAAACATGCATTGAGGGCATGGACAGGGCAATTTTACTTTAATAAATCTGAATCAGGATTCCCTTGAATCAGTAAATAATATCACACATGCAATGAGGGCATAGACAGGGCAATTTTACTTTAATAAATCTGAATCAGGATTCCCTTCAATCAGTAAATCATATCAAACATGCATTGAGGGTATGGACAGGGCAATTTTACTTTGATAAATCTGAATCAGGATTCCCTTTAATCAGTAAATCATATCAAACATGTATTGAGGGCATGGACAGGGCAAAGTTTACTTTAGTAAATCTGGATCAGAACACAGGGAAAGTTTTGAAAAGCCATTTGCATTGAGTGCAATATCTCAAGTATTTCAATATCACCCTATCTACAAAGAGATCATTCTCAGTTTGTATGCAGTGTTTACGTTGTGTGTGTGTGTGTGTGTGTGTGTGTGTGCATGTGTGTGTGTGTGTGAAGTGTGAGAAAAAGAGACATTAAACTGACCTTTATTCCCATATGGCCAGTTTCCTTTACAATTGTACAGATACAGTTAAAAACAAAACGTTTTTGAGAATATGCAATCATTCATTCTTTACAGCTGCTACTGACCGCATGTTTTTTACCGATGTGAACAGCTAATCCAGTATGAGATCTGAAGGTGGGAGTGTAATGCTGATATTTCAATCTAAGAGTGCTACAAATCTTAAATATGATCAAGCCACTATGAGAATGTGTGTGTGTGTGTGTGTGTAATTATATTGCACTCTAAGTGTGCTACAGATCTTAAATGTGATCAACCCAACTATGAGATGGGGTGTGTGCGTAAGGTTTATATTTCATTCTAAGTGTGCTACAGATCTTAAATATGATCAAGTCACTATAAGACGGCGTGTGTGTGTGTAATTATATTTCACTCTAAGTGTGCTACAAATCTTAAATACACTCAATACACTATGATATGGGGGGGGGGGGGGGCAGCGTCAGGCTTATATTTCACTCTAAGTGTGCTACAAATCTTCAATATGATCAAGCCACTATGAACTATGAGACGGGGGGAGGGGGGGAATCATATTTCATTCCAAGTGCACTACTAAACTTAAATATGATCAAGACACTCTGTGTGTGTGTGTGTGTGTGTGTGTGTGTGTGTGTGTGTGAGAGAGAGAGAGAGAGAGGCTTATATTTCACGCTAAGTGTACAATAAATCTTACATATGATCTGAGATGTGTGTGTGTGTGTGTGTCATACTTGCCATATTAACGGTGTTGTTTATTTTTGAGATTCAAAAAGTGTGTTTTGAGGTGCCATGGGTGGTCAATGAGCCCTAAATGTGACGTAATCCAAACGAGAATAAGCTATCTTTTCAAATCAGCCTATAGCAAATGACTGGAAATTCAAATCTGAATAAAAGAAAATACCGTCTGTTTTCTCTGAAGCATTTAATATACTTACAAAATAAAAAAATAAAAAAATGGTAGACTTAGCATTGTCAAATAACATCACCACAAACATGGTCACAACCTCACGGACATTAAATACAAAAAATATACCGAGTTACTGTCTTTAAAATCCATTGGACAGTGGAATGTCATTTTAATTACATGCAGTCTTTGCTGCTTTCAATAGTTCAGTAGTTGTTTTGACGGTAATGCAAGTGTCATTTGTGTTCACAAATATGCCTACACTTTTCTTTTGTGAATGTGCACCCATGTCTATGTTGGTGCAAGCAATGGCCAAAGTTGCTTAAAGTAATAAGACATGTAAGATAGCAATAAATATCCATTTCAAAACAATGAATCTGGCAATGAAAACATTGAAGGCTTGCGGTAGTCGGCCGAGTTGTTAAAGTCTTTGACCTCCGCTATTGGAACATATTTTCGAGGTTAAAGTCACACCTACGGCAGTGAAGATTTAATTTATTCTCAAGCTGAATTAAGGAAAAAAGGTACTAATTTGTACAAATACACAATTTGTCATTTGATTAATGATTTGATAGTTTTAAATTATTAAAATTCCATGGTACAGTTAATTCAAGGTTAATCAGATATTCAAACACGTTTATGTTTTCACGAGTTTCTTGATCACATGATAAAACGTTTATTACAATCATGTAAATGTCCAAGGAAAATATGAGAAAGTTTCGGTGGCAAAACTGTCAAAGCAAATAAGATTATCTCATTTTTTAGAAGTTCTAGAGCATTATGTAATACAATTTTCCTTTGTCCCTTTAAAATGTTGTAGGTCCCCCAAATCTGGAGGGTGAGGGACACAGTGTCCCCTGACCTTTGGATCCTAGTTGCAGCACTGCATTAGAGATAAAATGGTGCTGTTGTTCAACCTACCGAAATAATCATGTTTTGAATGTATAACTGGAGTAAAAATTCAACTTGAAAGAAACGTTGCCCCTGATCACAAACTTTAATAAAGATGGCTTCGACATTTCATTCAATGCAGTCAGATATGTGTTATAACATTTGTTTTTCAACATGCATCAAATTGATGCACTTAACTTCAGACAAACTGGGTTGTTCCACTTAATTTACTTCACCTATGCAATTAGCCTAATGGGCTCTCCCTCAGCAGTGCTCAAAGGCTTTGACATGACACATCACCCTAGCTATTGTGATGTTGTATCACCCTAGTTATTGTGAGCCAATTAAGTAAATCTGTGAAAGGTGTCTATCTCTGACAGCCTAACCTAATATTGTTTCTAAAAAAGCTGTATAAACTGCCCCGAGGATAGTTTTACAGGAGCACTGAGCAAGACTGGTTACTGTTTATACATATCACAGATTACGGGCATATATCATTATGATCAAGAAATGTACATTTTTGTTGTTTTTTTGGTGGGAAAAATTATTTGCTAAAATTGCTGAAAATCATGTTTTTCGAAACACGACCGTGTCGGAGGGTCTGGGAGTCCAAAATCGTGTTTTTCGCGTGACACGTCGTGTTATGGCATGTGTGTGTATGTGTGTGTGTGTGAGGCTTATATTTCACTCTAAGTGTACCACAAATCTTAAATATCATCAATATGCTATGAAATCTGGAGATGGGGGTGTAAGGCTGATATTTCACTCTAATTGTATTACAAATCTTAAATATGATCAATAGTGCAGGAAACTGCATTTTCGGAGTGCAATATATGTATACAATGCATGTGCAGACTATGTATACAAACCGCCCAAGTCAGTCTAGATTTTTACAAAATCAAAACATTAATGCGAATTTGTCACATGAGTCAACATTAACATTTCCTCTGATTGTACGTTGTGTTTTCTTCTTCGAACTACTGTCAGTTGTTAAAATCTAAAGGTTTCGACATCTATCGAAAATAGGGAGTATTACACCAGGCGGTTGGCATACTTTACCTTTTGGCCAATGATTATTTTCACTCAGCCATTTCAGTCTGTGCGATACCTAATCAATATGTTTATTGCCTCCGTTGTTCAGTTTGAATATGTCATTGCGATTAATATGTGATTTTTCTTCTTTATTTGACTTTCTTCGATCACATGTTGACTACCCATATCATGCGGTATACTTCGGTAAGATTGCATGACTTAATTCGTGTTCCGAACTATCGCTTGTAGCAACATCGGTAAACATGGTATTTTGCCTTGAAAAACGAAGTGATTTTATTTTATGTAAGATATAATTTTAAGGTGATAATGTGTAAAACATTAATTTGGCTATTTCTTTATAGAATCAACTTTGACATATTAGCTCGTGATTGTTGGAAGATTATAACACACTGTGTCAGTTTAAATTGCTTTATGGGTGGCTTTGTTGGCTTTGTGAGTAGTTTTGGGGCTTTGCGCGTTTTGTGGACTTTCTGTGTGGTTTTGTGGGCTTTTGTGTCGTCGGAAGTATATAAGGCGTTGTAGGTTGCTTGTTGGGCAGTAGGCTCAGCAGCTTTCAAATTAGTCACATCACAATTAGATTGTAAGTTGGTTTTTATTATTATTATTATTATTATTATTATTATTATTATTTAGTTCATTATTTTTATGAAGTTTTGGGACTTCGGGCAATATTTTGGACAGTAAATTTTTGTCTAAAGCTTACTGAGGCAAAAAAATTATATTTATTTAAGGAATTTTTCATGCTTTGTTTCTCTCTCTTATTATATGAATTCTTCTCATTTCTGACTTTTTTTTTATAAGCAAACATTAATTTATCATTTGTTATAAGAACTGAGTTATATTGGTCAAAATGAGTTCTTTATTTTCCTTTTTTCTGTCTTTCTTAAATCCCGTAGATAGGGATACGAATACATTAAAAATCAAAATTGAAAATCACTTAACCAGTACTACTTTTTAAAATTGTTAAAATAACTAGACCACAAAGACTGAAGACAATTCGTATAAAGCACAGAGGCGGAGCGCGGACGTAGCGTGTCAATCTATTCAAGGTACAATATCAAACAATTTTTATTCACAACATAAATAAAAACACAATACTACATTATATTGAAATCAATAGTTTTCAGCGAGGTGAAAGAGCTATTTCGCGGGTTTAACATGAAAACAACAGTGTCATTATCAAGAGTGTCCATTTGTTAACAAGTTTGGACGGGATAAAAGCGTGATCAAGACTAGTTTGTGTTACAAAATAAAATGTAAGAGAATGAATAATTTTGTTTTTCTTTATTTCAAAACGTCGAAGCAGATAAAGTTCGGTGCTTTAGAAAAGTTGCTGGTTTACTATTGCATTTAATGATAATGTAAAAAGAAAAAGACAAAACAGTGTATGTGTTGATGATGTTTACGTCTCTGTTTAGAAATTTGTTAGATTTTAGTAATTATATTTTCATTATAGACAATCGGTGTTGGGAAGATATTTCTCAAACCTAGTAACTAGCTGTTTATTCGGTACAGGCTTCTTTCATACTGAATTGTATTCTCGGGACTTTATGGTAGCATGGATTAGTTTCATAAAATGTATTCTTTTAAATTTCTTAATATATAGAAAGTATATAAAAGATAAAAGTAAAATATGTCATATTCTTATAATATTTTTAATATTTTGCTTTTGTTTGTCAAACGGCCCAAGATTGTTTCTGATGGTACATCATCATAAAGTTTCTTCATTGATTGCACATCAAAATACCTCTGTCACACAGGGTGGATCATCCATGTAGGAATAAACTGTGCGTGTGATGCTGGTAAATACACAAATATGTATTCAGCTATATTTACAGTACAATTTGAGGGTCTTCTAAATTCTGTAAGGTCGATCTACAATGGTTCAACAAAAAGAGAGTAAGAATTTATGGAGGAAACAGAATTAAAACAACACATGTTCGTTCAGTACGTGGAGTATATATTTTAGAATCAATAATAGATGTATTCCCTGGATGTTTTATTCCTTTTTAATGATGTACCAAATGTACACATCTCCATCGGACACGACTGACCTAGAAGTCAATTGCTTACACAAATATGAACCATTTGCGGCCACAATTGATGCAAGGAAAAAAAACAACAAAAAAACAAACAAACAAACAACAAACAAAAAAAATACATTGATTTGAAAGAACGTGTAACGAAACAATAGGTTTGCTAATTTTACACACTCAAGCGACAAAAGTATTTCTCTAGAAACAGTTATTCTGAATCACAGATATTGTTACCGTGCAGTCATATAAAGCAAAAAAATATTTAAAAAAACAAAAAACAAAAAAAACAACAAACAAACAAACAAGCAAAAAAACAAACAAACGTAACAAACAACAACAATGGATACACGTACATATTTTTAGCAGCGATAGGTATCTGCTGAAAATACTCCTGAGTTCAAAAAACGAAAACGAGATTTACAATACCTTAAATGAAAAAGTACATGCATTGCAATATGAACATTTATTAATATTTGAAGTTTTTAAAAGATAATGAATTTACAGAATGTGTACATGTGGTGTAAAAAAAATTTGCAATAAAATAAAAAAATTAAAAGAAGCTTTACATGAGAAATACCAGAGAGAAAAAAAAATGTACATTCCAAAACGTCATCAGTATGCAACACGTCGAAAAAGGCCATAAGGCAACGAAATTTTCCACAATGTTCTACAAGGGTAAAAATGAAACTAACATTTAACGCTTGCAAACAATTGTCAGTCTAGCTATATATAAAAAGCAGAAATAAAGACAATAACAAGAACACAACAAGTTAATCTATGCGATTTTCTAAACAAAATAAACGTTAATGAAAATATTTCAAATGTTAATGTTATTTTGAAGACATTTAAAATTCTCTGTAATTTAATAAAAAAGGTGCCAAAAACAAGATAAACTATTCATTTTTCCTGGACAAAGTTTTACTACATATAAATTAAACATAGCCTTAAAACCTACAATCATACAAATTATAAAAAAATTAACCATAATGAAACAAACAAGTGTAACTCATTACAATTCAATACAATAAATTGATTAATTCATCTTTATCAAGTTAACACAGAAAATGCACAAAAACTGACCTTTAAAGTGGCCCAAAAAAGAAATGTTCTCTAATAATATACTGAAAAAATGAAAAAGCTTGTGATTTCAACAAGAATTGTTAAAACTAGTTCAGTCAAACAATTCATTAAGATGGACGGAAAAGTGGTTTAGTTCATCAAATTAATCAAACAAAGTATTAAAATGGATAAAAAAAGAGTAAAATTTTAAACAAAGGAAATCACGTAAATCATTAGAATGGATCAAAAAGTAGCTAAGTTAAACAAATTAATTAGACAAATTATTAAATGAATAAAACCAGTGGTTAATTCAAACAAATTATTCACACAAATCATTAAAACCGATGAAAAAGCAGTTTATTATAGTTGATTAAACCAGTCAAACAGAATTATTAAAATGGGTGAAAAACTAATTTCTTTTCCAAAAAATTAATCGAGTAAATTATTCAAATGGATGAAAAAGTAGTTTATTTAGAGAAATTAATCAACTAAATTATGAAATGGATGGAAAAAGTAAATCAGTTAAGCAAATCAAATAGAAAAAGAAATTTTGTTAAACATATTAATGAAATAAATTAGTCAAATGGATGAAAAAGTAATTTTATTAAATAAATCGATGAAGCAAATTATGCAGATAATATAAAAAGAGATTTGTTAAACAGATTAATCAAACAAATCATTCAGATAAAGTGAAGAATAGTTTAGTTTAAGAGAATAATTAAGTAATATTCAAAGCAGTTTATTTAAACAAGTGTTTTCAAAGAAATTATTAAGATGGATTAAAATTAGTTTGGTTAAATACATTATTCACATAATATAAAAGAAATTCAATTGAACAAATTATTTAGATAAAAAAGGAAACAATGTTGTTAAGCAAATTATCCAGGCAATATATTAACATATTTTTCAAGAAAATTATTCAGATAGTACAAAAAGTCGTTCAGTTAAACAGATTCTTTAGATGATAGAGAAGTTATTCAATTGAATACATTAATTAGATAATATTAAAGTAGTTTAGTTAGCACATTCTTCATATGATATGTGAACAAATTAATCAAACACATTATTCAGATAATGTAACAACATGTTCAATTAAACAGATTATTTAGATAATATAAAAAGTATTGCAATCAAATAAACTATAAAAATGGATGAAAAAGTACTTCAGTTGAGCAAATTAATCAAAACAATTATTCAAATAATATAAAAGTAGCTTACTTAAAGAAATTAATCAAACAAATTCAGAAAACGCGAAAAGTAATTCAATTTAACAGATTATTTGAATTATATACAAAATTATATACCAAGCAGTTTAGTTCATGAAATCAATCATATACATTGTTGAAATAGATAAAAAGTAGATTGATTAAATAATTTGTTCAGATAATATAAATGTAGTTTGATTGAACATATGATTTAAGTAAAATAAAAACATAGTTTTGTTAAACAGATTATTTAGATAATATAAATATAATTCAAGTAAGCAAATCAATCAAAATAAATTATTAAATTGGATAAGAAAGTTATTCAGGTAAACAAAGTAAGGAAATAAAGTATCTAAATATTATAAAATGTAGTTTAGTTGAGCAGATTATTTCGGTAATATAAAAAGTAGTTAAGTTAAACATTTTAATTAACTTAATAATTAAAATGAATAAAAGATAGTTTGGTTAAATAAATTATTTAGATAATATAAAAGTAGTTTATTAAGCGAATCATCCACATAATATATGGGCAAATTAATAAAACAAATTATTCAGATAATATAGAAAGTACTTCATATAAGCAGGCTATTTAGATAATATCAAAAGTAATTCAGTTAAAAATATCTAGATAATATAAAAGAAGTTTAGTTCAGCAAATTATTGAAATGATATATAAATAAATTAATCAAACAAAATCACCCAGATAATATTAACGCAGTTCAGTTAAACAGGTTATTTATATAAGATAAATGTAGTTCAATTAATCAAATAATTTAGGTAATATAAAAAGTACTTTAGTTAAACAAGTGAACATAATAAATTAATCAGATAAAAGTTTTGAAAATTCTAGTGCTTCTATTTTTTATACTTATTAAAAAGGTTCCAAAATATGCTGTTTCAAAATAAAATTTTAAAACAATTAATAAAAGTAATATACTCAAATAGTCCATAGACATGAAATGAAATAAATTATAAAGTCATATACTCAAATTCATAGTAATATAATAAAAAAAATTATTTGTTTGAATAAACTACCTTTTTATTATCTAAATAATTCGTTTTATTAGGTTGTTTACCTGAATATACCTTTTTCACCCAACCTAATAATTTATTTGATTGGTTTCTATAATTGAACAACTTTATATTATCTAAATGATCCGTTTAACTAAAGTACTTTTTATATTTCCTGAACAATATTTAATCAAACTTCTTTATATTATTAGAATAATTTATTGAACCAAACTACATTTGATCCATTTTAATAATTTATTTGATTGATTTGATGAAATAAACTCCTGTTTATATTACAAAAAAAGATATGTTTAACTAAAACTACTTTTCATGCTATCTGATTAATTTATTTGGTAGATTCGTTTAACTAAAATACCTTTATATTGTCTGAATACTTTCTTTGATTAATTCTTTACTGAATTGTTTTTTTTTTCCATCAGCTTTGATAATTCATTGTAATAACTTGTTTGACAGAAATTATTTCATATTATCTAAATAGTCTGTTAAACCGAGGATCTTTTTGTATTTTCTGGGTAATTTCTGTTTTAATTTGTTTGCATATCGTTTGAATAATTTGCCTAACTAAACTACTTTTATGTTATCTAAATAATTAATTTAACCGAATTACTTGTTATATTATCTAAATACACTGTTTAACTAAACAATGTCTTATATTATCTGAATAATTTATTTTATTAATTATTCATATATTATCTGGATAATTTGCTTAACTATTCTACCTTTTAACATCACATAAATAAGTTGTTGATTGAAATAATTTTATGTTAGCGAAATAATTTATTTAACCCAAACTACTTCTAATACATTTTAGGAATTCATTCAATCAATTTGTTTGATTGAACTACATTTTATAATATTTTAATAACCTGTTTGACTAAACATCTTTTCGTATTATCTGGATAAATTGTTTGATTCATATGCTTAACTAAACTACTTTTATATTCCCTTAACAATTTTTCTGATTAATTTATTTAGCTGAATTGCTTTTTTTAAAATCAGTTTTATAATTTATTTCATTGAATTGTTAATTGAAAAACATTTTTCCTACGTAAATAATCTGTTTAACTCAGCTTCATTTTTATACTACCTAAATAATATGTTTATTCAAGCTGCTTTTATGTTAGCAGAATTATTTATTTAACCAATCCACCCGTAATTCATGTATATAATTTATTTGATTAATCTGATGAACTAAACTTCTTTTACATTACCTAAATAATCTGTTTCACAAAATTACATTTCACGTTATCTGACTAATTTATTTGAATAATCTATTTAACTAAACTGCATTTATATTACCTGATTGATTTGCTGCATTGATTTCTTTAACTGAAATACTTTTTTCGTCCACTTTAATAATTTATTTGATAAAATGTATATGATTGTAATACTTTTTATATTATGTAAATAATCTGTGTAACTGAACATCATTTTATATTATCTGGATAAGGTGTTTGATTAATTTGTTTATACATCATCTGCATAATTTGCTTGACTAGAGTAGTGTTATATTATCTGAGTAATATATTCAACTGAATAACTTTTTATATTATGTAAATAACCTGTTTAACTGAACGTTTTATTTTATTTGAATAATTTATTTGATTAATTCGTTCATGTATGATGCGTATAATTTGCTCAACTAAACTACCTTTTATATTATCTACATAATATGTTTACTTGAACTCCTTTAATATTGTCTAAATAATTTATTTAGCAAACTACTTTTAATCTATTTAGTAATTTATTGCATTTATTTGCTTGGTTGAACTGCTTATTATATTACGTAAATAACCTGCTAAGCAAAAGTTCTTTTTCGCTAGCTAACTGATTTATTTGATTATTTTGTTTAGCTAAACTAGTTTTATCTACTTTTGTATTGTCTGAATAATTTGCTTGATTAATTTATTTAGCTGAAGTACTTTTTCAACCATTTATATATATAGTTTATTTGATTACTTTGTTTTGTTGAAGTACTTTTCCATTATCTAAATAATTTGTTTAATTAATGTGTTTAACTGAGTTACTTTTTCATTCATTTTACTAATTTATTTAATTACTTTGTTTAACATAATTACCTTTTCCATCCATTTCAATACTTTAGCTGATTAATTTGTTTAACAGAATTACTTTTTGTTTAACCATTTTAATAATTTCTTTGATTAATTTGTTTGACAGAATTACTTTTTTCATCCATTTTTATAGTTTGCTTCATTGTTTTGACGAACGAAACTACTGTTTTAATCAATTTCAAGGATTTGTTTTTGATTAATCTGTTTGACTAAATTACTTTTCTTCATGAATTATAATTTATTTGACTAATTAGTCTAACTTAACTATTTTTTCATCCATTTTAATAATTTCTTTAATTCATTTGCTTACACAACTATTTTGTCACCCATCTCAATGATATGTTTGATTAATTTGATGAGTCAAGCTACTATTTCATTTGTTTTAATAATTTACTGGATCAAGTTTTTTTTACCGGAATTACTTTTTTCAGTTATTTTGATAATTTATCTGATTTGAGGAGCTAGATAACATTTTTCTTCCATTTTATTGATTTATGTGAACAATTTGTTTAACGGAATTACCTTTCTCAGCCATTTTAATAATTTCTTTGATTAATTTGTTTAACTCAACAACGTTTTCATCCATTTTAACAGATATTTGTTTAATTTATATAAGATAATTACTCTTTCATCCATTTTGATAATTTGTTTGATTAATTTCATGAAAGAAATTGCTTTTTCATCCATTGTAATAATTTGTTTCATTGTTTTGTTTAATTTAATCACTATTTTATCCATTTTAATAATTTCTTGAATGAATCTTATTTAACTGAACTTCATTGCCATCCATTTTAATACTTTATTTGAATTGGTTTTTTAACAGAATTACTTTTTTCATCCATTTTAATAATTTATTTGATTAATTTGTTGAACTTAGTCACTTCTTTCATCAATTGTACTAATTTATTCAATTAATTTGTTCCACTGAATTACTTTTTCATCCGTTTAACTGATTTATTGATCAATTTGATTAACTTCACTACTTTGTGGAACCATTTTCGTAATTTGCTCGATTAATTTGAAGAGCTTATCTTCTTTTTATTACGTTTAGTTATTTGTTTGATTAATTTGATGTAATAACCTACTTTTGATCCATTTTAATAATTTCCTTGACTGAACTAGTTTTTGCAAGTCGAGTTGATTTCGCAACCCTTTTCGTTTATTTCAGAAATTCGTAGGAGAAAAGTACTTTAATTGACTACATTAAACGCCAATATCTGTATTTATTTATATGAAAATTAAACTGCACCAAAACAGGCATTTTCCAAACATTTATTTTTTCAATTCTTTTAGTATTTTCTGCTTTAAACAACAATCTTTTTACTTATTGATATGCAAACTGAACTGCACCTGAGCCGGCATTTAAAAGACACTTTTTTCATTTATTCTAGTAGTTTATTAAAGAAAATTACTTTTATTGACTTCTTTAAGCAACAATTTTTGCATTTATTTATATATTCGTGACAAACTACATCAGAACCATCATCCCGAAAACACATATTTTTCTTTTTTATTTCAGGAATTTTTTTTACAAAGAAAATTACTTTTATTGACTGGATTAAACAAAAAAAAAATCTTTCTATTTATGTGCAAAATGAACTACACCAGAACTGGCACTGTAAAGACACTTATTTTTATTATTATTATCATTGTTTATTCCAGTTGTTTATTAAAGAAAATTGCTTTCATTTACTTCCTCCAGCATCAACATTTGCATTTACTTCTATATTCATGACAAACTGTCATCCTGAAAACATTTATTTGAGTAGTTTCTTAAAGAAAATTACTTTTTCTGAATACCTTAGACAACAATGTTTGCATTTTTTTTATATACAAACTGAAATGCACCAGAACCGGCATTTTAAAGACAATTATTTATTTTTTCATTTATTCCAGTTGTTTACTTGGTTTATAATTACTTTTATTGACTTCCTTAGACTACAAGTTTTGTACTGATTTATATATTCATGACAAACTGTTAAAGAAAATTACTTTTATTAATGTTAGTACTTATTTATATACAAACTGAATTGCACCAGAGCCAGCATTTTAAAGACACATTTTTCATTTCTTTCAGCAGTTTCCTAAATAAACTTATTTTTATTGACTTCTTTAAGCAACAATGTATGCATTTATTTATATACTCATGACAAACTGCATCAGAATCATCATCCCGAAAGCACATATTTTTTTCACATTTATTTCAGTATTTTTTTTTATTTTTTTTTTGTAAAGAAAATTCCTCTTATTGACTTCATTAAGCAACAATTGTTATTTATTTATAGCTATGCAAACTGAACTGGTGCAGATCCGGCATTATAAAGACACTTATTTTTCCATTTATTCCAGTATTTTATTAAAGAAAACTACCTTTATATTGACTTTCTTAAGCAACAATTTTTGCATTTATTTATATATTCGTGACAAATTGCACCAGAACCATTATCCCCAAAAACTCTTTTAAAACCTGTCCTTTTTCAGTCTCTGAAGTATATTTTGAAATAGCAGAGAGAAACATTAACACGTAATGCAAAAGTATATTGTCTACAAATGTATTAGAGTTCAACGTAATTGTACTGTCTTGCTAATGGACTAGATGATTGTCTATAGCAATTTTTTTATTTCACAAGATAAATATTCTATACTGCAACTGCATTAGAATCTAAAGCAAATTTGCATTATTGATAACTGGTCAGATCAGAGTCCATATTGACATATTTAGTGAAATAATATCTTGTTGCGGCTCGAAATAATTAATCTGCCATTCATGCTACTTATGATTAAATTTATCGCCAGGTATTCTGTCTAGGAGCTGAACCTCAAGGCATTTATCTATCTGAAAAATCCTAGAAAACTATATTGCTGTATTTATTTGCACTTCAGTTTGAGTGGTCTAATAATTTTACTGATTCTTAACATATCCCAAAGTGGTCCTCGTCTTGTTATTTTCAATTTTGATTTTTAATATTTTCGTAGACACATATTTGAAAGAAAAAAGGTATTGGTCCATTATTGGAACATTTACGCTAATAACAGTAGTTGTTGTTGTTGGCTGGGATTTTACGACACTGTTAACATGTTGTTGGTTATAAATGCCGCGGAAATGGGAGCTAAGTTCTCTATCCAAGAACACACGAGGCAGCCGACCCGGGTTAACTTGGTCAGGTATGAAAATAACGAATATTGGATTACAAGTCCGAATAAATGCTTTATCAATAAATAACACCGTCAAGGTTAGGATGGTACAACACGTGTCAGTGTTTGGCACATATAATGGACAATGTTGATCTTAAAACTGGAGATTAATGCCCGCTAAATTGCTTGCGTTATTCGATCCATTGAGATGTACCTAGTACAACCATTTACCCGTCAGGGGATGGCCATATTGCCCTCTCCTTGGGAAGGAAGACTGCAATTGTCGCATATATATATATATATATATATATATATATATATATGTAATTGTACGTCATATCCTCGTGATTCTCTACCTTTTCTCTATGTTGTTATTAAAATATGGAATACAAATTAATGAATGAAATGACTAGAAGTAATACAAATAGTAGCGGTATCACCAGCAACAGCATTTCATCATCAATAAAATGATAGTAGCAGTAGAGAAGTAGCTATAGTTGCTGTTGTTGCATCCAAATTAGTAGATGTCATAGTAGTAGTAGTAGTAATCCTTTCTTTAGTAGTATTAGTAGCAACAACAGCAGCAGTACTAGTAGTAGTAATAGTAGTGTTGAGGTGGATGAATACCACTAGCGATAGGAGGACTGGATAGACAGACAGACAGAACGATAGCTAGTGTGTGTGTGTGTGTGTGTGTGTGTGTTTGTTTTTATGTGTGTGTGTATGTTTGTGTGTGTGTGTGTGAGAGAGAGAGAGAGAGAGAGAGAGAGATATTTTGAGGTGATTCCTGACATTCCAATGTATACCGTAAACTGGGTCGTCCTACAGCAACGCTACATTGTATACGTTTTAACATGCCCTCTTTAAAAACAAAGCTAGTAAACATTCATATCCGTAATTATACTGTTACTTAGTTCATTAGCACGAAAATGAGCTTTCCACGGAACTCTGTTTACTAATTTATTTATTTATCAATTTTTTTTAAATTTATTTATTTATTTATTTTCTATGAGACTTTTCGAGCTAAGATATGGTACAAGAAAGATCTGACTAATTATGATCTCATAACTTATATATGAAAAGTAGTACAACTAGTTGCGGTATCAGCAACAACAGCATCTCATTATCAATAAAATGTTAGTGGTAGTAGAAGTACAGAAGTAGCAATAGTTGCTGTTGTTGCATCCAACTTAGTAGATGTCATAGTAGTTGTGGTAGTAATCCTTTCTGTAGTAGTATTAGTAGCAACAAAAGCAGCAGTAATAGTAGTAGTAATATTGGTGTTGAGGTGGATGAACACCACTAGCGATAGGAGGACTGGATAGACAGACAGAAAAACAGACAGACAGAATGAGAGCTAGTGAGAGAGAGAGAGAGAGAGAGAGAGAGAGAGAGAGAGAGAGAGAGAGAGAGGGGGGGGTGTGGAGGGGAAAAATGGACGTAGTTTACTATATTCAGACAAAGATACTTGAATGCCAGCACTGGAGTTTCTCGTCATTATTTTAACTCCTGTATTTTTGACATTTACTTTATAAGCCATATTTTGTACACAAGTAAACAAGATGAACGAGATATGCATATCGTAACTAAAATAATTTGAATGTTCACGACATTTCATAGTGTTAGTTGTGTACAACACGCCTAAAACTTGGCAGGTAAGGTCAACTATTAATACATTACCTGGTTGCTAAGTACTTCAGAAATTCTATGTAATGCTTGCTTGGTCTTGTATATAACGACAAGACTTGCCTGGGCAAATTAGACACAAGTTTCTGGCATTCAAACAGAATAGACTAGTTAACTTGGGAAACTTACATTTTAAGGGATTTATAGACACTTCAATGGATTTATATACATTTTAAAGGATTTATACACATTCTGTAAGTATCAGTCTATTACATACGATTATAAAACTACGTGTATTTGGTATAGCACTACACAAATACATATTCAAATTACCTGTGTTCACAATTGTGTGAATTCCTATTCAGTCAGTAATTAAATGCTATGGGTTGACTCATATCAAGATCACTGTACGTGGAGAGAGCTGTGCAGTTCCTGATATATAAGTAATTAAATTCAGAGTTTTGCAGTTTTTCACAATATACTAACCTTCCCGTATGTTATAGATCTACAATTCATATATATGAACAACGATTCTTTTCAAATACGCCAAATTAGTAAAAATGTCATTGTTTAATGTAAAACAAAATAGCAGAAGATACTGAACTGGCCGAGGAGAAATACCACCAAATGGTATGACTGGGAATTTATTGTATACAGATATGGAATATTAAGTTTATTAACCTTTTGTATGGACCATGCATTAATATCTCTCTCTCTCTCTCTCTCTCTCTGAGAAATTACAAAAGCATGTGCGTGATGCCTACTCCTAACATTCCTGTGTAATTCTCAATTTCAAAGTCTTTATTTTACTTCTCAGTTGTTGTTGATACACTGCATTAATTATATAGGAGATTAACAAAATTATTACATTCTTTAAATAACAAATTTTACTTGCGACCTTTTAGACACTTTATTTTACAAGCAAGCTGATATCTCTACTATAATATATGAATTAAATAGTAGTTATGTACATTACACCGATTAAAGCAAGAACTTTGCTCTCTGTATTTTGCAGCCCAGTCCTTACGTCAACATTGTGTTAGGTAGATAACTCACTTCACTTGGAGTCAACAACACTGAACGAAAACCCGTTATAATAACACCATGACTACAGGAGGACAGAAAGAAACTGGCTACCATCTGGCTAATGTCGGTACTCTGACACTACAAACCGGTAAGTGATGGATAAGTTATATTTTTGCTTTTTAACCCATCAATACACGCACGTTTTTCTTTTCTTTCTTCTTCTTTTTTTTCAGCTTACTAAACCACAGGTTGCCGACGCAAGCTTGATGTTAAAAAAAGCAATAACCTGAAGGGAAAAAATCACACCGAGTGACAAAAGTTCCTCAGATGACTCGTTCTGACACCGGACCCTGTCTATCATACTATATACTTATAGTCACTCGGTGTGATTTTTTTTTCCTTCAGGTTATTGCTTTTTTTAACATTAAGCTTGCGTCGTGTTTTCAGCGTACTAAACTCCGTAGAGGCAAAATATATACCATTTAGAAAATTTAAAAAGATTTGAATCAGAATGATACAACTCTATCTCTTTTGTTACTTACGTTTTCATATACCTAATGGAACCTGTCAATATTTACTCTAACATCGACAGCTGCAACTTGGACAATTCTCACTAATCTGGAAATAATAGATACATTGTTTCAACCTCTAGGGGCTAATCTATTTCACCAGAGCTGATATGGTTTGATGACCAAAATATTTTGCCTTTAGATTTATATACGCATAGTATACTATTATTTTGACATGGGTAGAAGCAAGAAAAAAATATTCATCGCCCCACCCCACCTCACCGTCAACCAGGGTTTGCTGCCACTGCGGACAGGTCACACATAATTTTGAGTCATGCATTCCAAGTTTCTTAAATATATCTACCTCCAGCCACTGCGACTTCGTTTCAACAAAATCCCATTCTTTGATGTCCATATTTTATTTCGCAAAACTCCTGAAATGTAAAATTACATTTAACATGGAATGTCTTTCTTGAAATTATATATGTAGGAAAGTTCGGTTTAAAAACAGCCGAAGACTATTGCAGATTCTTAAAGATACATTCCCATCGTGTAAGCTTAGGTAAGACAACCAGATGGGGTCAGGAAGAAAAGGACAAAAGAGGTTCTTTTTCGCCGCCCCATCACCCATTCCCTTTATTTGTATGTTCGAAGGAAATTATCAACGCGTGTATTGGTATCAATGGCCGTTCATGTCATTCACACAGTGATTTTTCGTAAACAAAACTTCCACAAAAATGCAGACTTTTTCACGAAAAGTCTTTTTTTTTTTAAAAGGCTGACTTTTTTAATAAAGATGTTCTAGCCAATATTGTCAAAATCTTAATAAAATGTGATCACTTGTTTCACGTAATAAGTGTACATCCTGGTCGAACACGTAAAATATGAATAGATTGTTCATTAAGATTGCTGATCTTTTTCTTAAAATTGTGAATTTTTTAAAAATGATATTGTACTTTATTCTGAAAGCCTAAACATTTTGTGAAAAAATTCCATTGACGTGTACAGACTACTTTTTTCGTGAAAAAAGTTAATTTTATAATATCATCACGAAAATTACACTATTTTCAAAAATAAATTAACCTTTCTCGTGAAAACTTTGCATAGATCTGTACAGGTACATCTTTGTGAAAAAAACGACACGAACAAGTCTACTTTTTAGAAAAAATGTTAAATATTAATGTAGATTATGTAAAGAAGTCGAGAAGTAGCAATATTTTGCCGAGAATTTACCGAACACGTTAGCTCAATAAGTGATTTCCAACTAAACAGTGACCATACATGCTGAAAATGTATCGTATTGGATTTACTTTTTTTTAGCATACCTTGCATTGTAGTAAGACATAAGTTTTATTTTCCCGTGCTCAGGTATTGTCTTTTTTAAGTGCTTAAAATTTATGTAAAACGGATTTTTTTACTGTTTGAGGGCGAGACATAGTGACCCATGAAACACCGTCTACCAACATCAGTTCGCATATTTTCTTTATTTTCGTTTTCTCTCTTACTTTCTCCTTCAACTGATTTTAGTTGGGTTTTTTGTGTTGTTGTTCATTGTGACACCTCTAACATGTACTTGCGTTGTGCATATATAACAGGTATACTCCGAAAAAAAAAACACTTTCGGAAGCTGCTGATTTTCAGTCATAATTTTAGCCTGTTCATCCCAGCAGTGTCTACCACGATGTGTGTGTGTGTATGTTGGGCGGTTTACCGGTCAGTTTTACCATCATATGTCCAGATACATCGTGGCATGCCAAGGGAAAAAGATCCGCTGCGCTCCTTGTTATTCGAGAATTTTCGTCATTTGAATATATTTTTATTGCAAGTCCAACGCCCCAGGAGTCGTCTGTCCCTAAATCCGGCCCTGAACAGAAAGAGGGGCGGGGGCTTGAAGCGATTGATCACAAGACTGTTTTTGTTGTCCATCTCTCCGTTTCTCTGTTGGTCGATAGCCTGTTAGTTTTACCACCATAGATCGAGATCGAGAGAGAGAGAGAGAGAGAGAGAGAGAGAGAGAGAGAGAGAGAGATCTGAATCAACTGAGGTAAAACTGACTGATCAGCTCTCATGGAGTGAGCGATAAGGAGAGACGAAGAGAGGTCTTCAGACATTTTAATACATACAATAATATGTATTAGAACCTTATTATAAGATTTATGTATTAGAACCTTATTGTAAGGTTTAAAATGTAAAAACAAAGCTTCAGCTAGGTTACAGTATGTGTGTGCCGCCTAGTCAATGAATTTACAGTACGGCCTTCTGTCTCGGAAGGCTATCGCAACTTTGTATCATTGTATCATATAACACTGTAGAAAAAGAAAAAAAAAAAAAAAAATAAATGGAAAAAGTGTACACATACGATTATGACGACCCAGATTCTTCTAGGGTACTTGGTGTAAGTTCAAATTCAAGGTTGTAATCCAACTCAATACTTTTTCTCTCACTCGACAGATTTTCACGCATGATTAACCTTTATGGCATGAGAGGGGGAGGGGAAGCAGAGCGAATCTCAATGAAATCATGTAACCATTTTAATTAATTTAGGAAACGGGGATTATTAGCATTTTTCTCGTTATTTTTTATTTTATAAATAAGTGAAATTCGTCAATGATCTAGAGAATATAAAAACAATATTTCACTGTTAAAATCATAATTATATACGCATTCATACACAATGGGCAAATCATACTTATATACGCATTCATACGCAATGGGCAAATCATAATTATATACGCATTCATACGCAATGGGCAAATCATAATTATATACGCATTCATACGCAATGGGCAAATCATAATTATATACGCATTCATACGCAATGGGCAAATCATAATTATGTGCACCAGTAGTACCGGTATATCAAATGGCTTTATACCAACACTTTAAAAGTCATGCTATTTTTAACGTCTATATATCTATCTATCTATCCCCGCGTATAGCCTTCGTTACCTTCAAAGTATTTAAACATATATGTGTAGTTAATGAACCACTGTTAAAAGAAAAGTTCATTTTTTCGGACATTATTTTTGTTATAAAATATTACTGAAGTAAGCTCCCCACTACAACGGAATCAAACTTGCTGACAAAAGTCAAATATTAAATGTGATACGGTTATCAATTATGAGCAATGTATCTCTTAGACAATGGGCCGATATTTTCCAAAACACTGAAATGTTATTGGCACCTGTGCAAGATTATGCATACCTCATGTATTGTATAGGACATCATATTCATCTAAAGGCCAATTTCGAAATAATGAAATAATAAATAACGGTATAGTTACAGGATTTATTTATTTTCCTGTTTATGAAAATGCACGATGACGAGGCTATCCCGCATCAAAATCAAACCTATTTGTCTGCATCATTCAGTGAATAGCTTGCTTCTTTGTAAGAGTGTTAGAACATGAAACTAAAGCTAATGACCTGTTCATTTTCGCTGACATTTTTATCTAGTATAATTTTAGCACTTTGTAAATAATAACTTCTCCTATGCATTGTGATACGCGTATCGGCACCTTTCACTGACAACTTCAGGATTTTAGTTTGTGTAGTTCTTTGCTCACATCTGTAAGTTGCCCCGATTACGGCAATATTTCATTGAAAAGATACGTCAACCCAATAGGATACAGAACAATACGTACAAGGCAATCAATCGATTTTAATATCATTTTTACTCAAACTTTAATTGGAAGGTGACGAATTAATAGTTGTACAATGACCAATCGACACAATGATTCATTATATAGCGCCTTTTCCTGATTTTCCTGTATTTGTGTATAATTTATGGTCTCGTTACGGGTCGTTTCTCTAGCCAGAAAAACAGCAATTCCAAGTACATTTTAATGAATGTTATCTGCAGAAAGAAAAGAAAAACAAAAACAAAAAGGAGAGCATGGAAACACTTGCCCCTGTAAAGTCTAGTGACCCTGGAGAGTTTTATGAACTATTTGAAAAATCAACCCTTGGGTAAGTAGCTCTCTGAGAAAGTAAAGCCAGTGCAAGACTTAGACAGGTCTTAGGCGTAATGGAGTACCGAAGACTACGTCATTCTTTAAGGCAGTGTGTGACAACTTGCTGAATCATCGTGGAGGAAATATAATGGTTGTTCACTTATTTGTACGTGTATGATGAAATGGAGATATACTTTACGGTACTACGCTAAATTGTTCTGACTGCTGTGTATGTTTTATTCCGCTCAGGTCTCGAATGTGACGAATGAGGAGTACAAAGGAAATCAAATTTGAATCAGGTTGCGTGCAACATTGATATCAGACTGTGACAGGAGACTAATGACATTTTTGTTCTTGTGGGTTTAACGCCATTTTTCAGCACATGGCGGCCAATATATTTGTTTGTCGAAGAACTCGGAAATAAACCGGGAAGAACCACCGACCCAGGGAAAGTAACTAGCAAGTTTTCTCACACTGGCCGAGCTGAGACTCGAACCCACGCGGACAGTGATGAGATGTGCGAGTGATCTGTAAAGTCGAGCGCCTTGGACCACTTGGCCACGGACTAATGACATAATTACCATCGTAGTAAAGTAAATGTACAACATTTTTCAACTAATAATAACAGCTTGAAACATCAAACAACTTTTTAATAGTTAGCATATTAATCAGAGCGTTATTGTGTTAGATTTTAACTGTTATATAATACAATATATAAGCATATCAAATATATTATGTTATATACATGATGATTACAAAGATTTCATTTAACATGCAAATTTTCATTAGAAAAAGATTGCGAGTACCAAATGCATCAGAATCTACATTCTTCAAAAACGGATTTTACGTAACCATCGATAAGTATTATTATGTGCTTTGATATCGCTCAGTATAAAATTATATACGAATTTCATGTATTTGTCCCTTTTTCCCTCACGTAGTGTACAGCAAGAGTTGACGACGTTAAAATTCACTTTTGTCTATGTAAGAATAAATGTTGTTAACTTTCTAGGAAGACTTTGTCAGCTTTTCTTTGTGTAATACGAATGGAGGTTGATCGCATTATAAAAGTTACAAGTTTCTCAAGTTGGAGTGAAACTGGATGACGTAATAAAAGTGCACCATAATGCATATGTCCTCAGAATTTATAGTACGAATAAAATATGCTGGCGTGATTAAGTTTAAACGACAGGATGAGAGAAATCTCAAGTCTTGGTTAGCAGAGCACCATATATCCGTCACACATTTCATACGAGCATTATCATCTTTATTTCCTTCCGAAGAAAATTACATTATATAATTATTAAGTATAATCAATCGCTTGATTACGATGAGAAAACTGTCATAAGGTTAGAAAAAGGCAAACACAAACACTAGTATATACAAATAATGAAAACATGTAGGCAACTTATAGAGCCTAACCTTATGTGGAGAAAGCAACGAATAAGTTGAAAAAGCGACGTAAGTGAATTTGTGCATACAAAAATGTCAATCAAAATGTAGTAAGACTATCATGACATATTTCATATATGCTATAAAAAAATATTAGACTTAAAATACTTACATTATAGTAGTCATTAAATTGTGCATGATCTGCGGAAGTTACAAGTTACAAAATCTCTATTTGTAGAACAAAGTTGCACTCTGCATAACAAAGTATGCTGCATACTGCAAAAATAACTTGGAATTTTCTCGGTCAGTTAGGCATACACCCGCTGGTAACATTTTACCGAGAAAATATTGCAGTTGCAGTCCATCTTCTGTGTTTAATAGCTTAAAGTGTAGGCTTAGTGGAAAGTTGTCCATCAGGAAATCCAAAAGTTTTCCTGTAACTTTACAACACAAATATAACATATGAAGTCTGTATAAACATCGCCCATTGAATGTACACGTGCAGCTGTCTTTGAGGAACAACAGTTCATAGTCTAGCTATATAAGTAAATACCGAGCTGTCTTGTCTTATTTTAGCCGATTGCCATACTGTGGGATTTCGAAAGGATTCTTGTATCGAAGAGACCTGTCAAAATCTTTTTCATTAGATACTCAAACACTCCAGAGGCTATTTTGAAAACAGCAATTTCGACCTTACAATCTCTTTCCAATTTTGTGTATCTCAAATGTCAGAATGCTGCAAATAACCAGCAAGGTACTGAAGCAAATGAAACCTCTTTAATATATCACATATATAGTTGAAACTAACCTGTAGCTTGACCTGTATGCGCTCAAAATTAAGTGAAATAAAAACATTAGTTTTCTTGTATCAATTTCGGACTGTGCTGATGTACAACCTAGCATTACAAGTGCAGTGACTGATCTTGTATGTGTTGGAAAACCTTGTAAACGTTTGGCAAACTACCTCAGAGTTCTATCCAATGAAGATAGGTCACTTTGTGAAATGGTCTTTAAAGATATTAAATGGGAATTAATTTCATTAAAGAAATCAAACCTATAACTGACTGTTCGGTTTATCGTCATTGTGTAGAGAGAAAGTTTCGGCCGGATTAACAGGCAAACAGACTGACAAACACGGAGAAAGCGAAATGTCTCAATATCCGAACTATGATCACGCACTGAACTGAAATTTCATACACCCTAATAACTGTGTAATCATGAAAAGAATTGATTAGCTCATCATCCCCCCCTTTTTTTTCAAGTTCTCTTTACCAGAAATCTTTCTGGCATAAGCATTGTACATACCTTACAGTAAAACTGAGTTCATATTTAAATGGACCACCGTACTGAAATAGCTTTTACCTTGCTCAAACGGCAAAGATGATTTTCTCGACCAATCACATGCTTTTGATGGCACCTAAAATTTGACATACTTTCCATTACTGTTCTCAGTTTTCAATTTTTGGGGGGCAATTTCCCACTAAGGGGACCATTTGTTCTCTGATCTAGAACGACACCTGCCACACGTGTACCAAGGCATTATATCTTCTTAATGAGCGTGGTATGCGTGTATGTGAACATGCTGTGTGTGTGTGTGTGTGTGTGTGTGTGTGTGTGTGTGTGCGCGTGAGAGAGAGAGAGAGAGAGAGAGAGAGCGTATTACTGAGCTACAAATCGATGAATGTACAATATTTAAATTATATGTTGAAGGAAACGGTTAAGCTACACTTTCGTAGTTTTCTATTTAAAATGGCTGTCTAACCACATCGCATTTTCATCGACTTTTAGTTCAGGCTGTCTTTTACATATATGTATCTTTTTTAGTTAACTTAGCTGGTTTCTTACCGACCGAGTCCACTATAAAAGGGAAGATAACTGTAATATCTATGCAGTCATCTACATCATCTGCAGTACAATCTTCGAAACTAATTTCAACTTCATTGCAATAGCTAAGGAATAAATATTTTATTTTGGGTTTCAATTTCACTTTTGATTCCACCTTTTGCATTGTAAGACCTGAAAAATGTCTCATTCATTCACGAGCTTCAGATCCACTCGTCACTTGTCAAACCTTGGAATAAAGTTACATTGTATAACTGTGAAAAGTGATGCAAATTCATTTATGTAGTTTATGGATCGTGTCAAAATGAATTCTCTCTCTCACACAGACACACACATCATCATCATCGATTTTTCAACACTAAAATTAAGTTCAGTTAATCACTGTCTCACTAACAATTTTTTTTAAGAAAAATAATATAAAAAAATATACAACTTTCATAAAAATATTGACAATATCTGGTAGTGGATCGACAGAGGAAGACTCCTTGAACATGGGTTGGTGCATGAATGTTTGATTTGATAACTTAAACTAGAGATGGAAACCATCGCAAATATTTGAAGTCGATTTTTACACTCAAACACCCCACCCCGATTTACGGAGCTGCATTTTTTCCTTGTGAAACATTATACAAATTATGATGACGCTCCCTCAGTCGGTAATGTAGTTTCTGATTGTCCTCCTATCCCCCAACCCCGGCATGCAAGATGAGAAACCATCCTTGTAATCAACTCATTCTCTTGAAACATGGTACCCAATTCGATAATTCTCTCACATTCTGTATGGAAACTCCGGTTACAAGAGAAAACGACTGACGGACAGACGGAAATGGTTAATTGCAATGTATCCGGAAACAAGCGTGGCTGTAAAAAAGAAAGAAAGAAAAGTTTACTGGCCTTTAATTTTGTCAAATTATAACATTTTCTGGAGAGGCTAAGAATTATGATCATTCGATTTATGAAGTAAAATAAGTAGCATATTGCTTTCCGCATGTCTCTTTGATATTTCAAATAAGGGAGAGCAAGAATCCATATTCTGCAATGTTACCACTTTCACGAGTATTTCTAATGCACGCCCAGACATGGTCGCCTTTTCTCCGGGTTACTGCCCATGGCCTTCCTCCTGCAGTCAAAAATAGATGTTGAACCGTACGGACAGAAGAACATGGAGCAATAATTAAATGTATTGAGGGTCTGAAGGGATCAAGGTTGACAAGCATATAGATTAACATGAAAGTTTGCTCGAGACTGACAAAGAAACGAAATAATAGAAGTGTAATAAGTCGGAATGAACTACAAGTTCTATATAATATAGTGATGTTTTCAGAAAGGTCGGCAATATGGCCGAATTGCATGGCATGTTGTCTCTCACAGACATGCGAATAAATATCACCCAATATATACCTAAACTGCTTGAGTGGGAAACTTTTTGTGTCAAATGAGTCATTTGTTGTAAATGAGTCAATGTAATATATAAAAAACACAAAAACTTCCAACAAAATTGTAATTTTAAAATTTTCAAACTCCTAATTGGTTGAAACGAATTTAAAATAAACATATATTTTCACATTTTTAAAAGACATTCATCTACGATATAAGCCTAACGGTTGGAATGTGCCTTGCGAGTTGAGTTAAAAATTAATGTTCAAGGGATGAATCTAATCGGGACTAATATATGTTATGAGATGATAATTAGTTAGATCTTTCTTGTACCATATCTTAGCTCAAAAAGTCTCATATGAAATAAATAAATAAATAAATAAAAAATAAATAGATAAATAAATTAGTAAATAGAGTTCCGTGGAAAACTCATTTTCGTGCTAATGAACTAAGTAACACTATTATTACGGATGTGAATGTTTACTAGCTTTGTTTTTAAAGAGGGCATGTAAAAATGTATACAATGTAGCGTTGCAGTAGGACGACCCAGTTTACATTGGAATGTCAGGGATCGCCTCAAAATATTTCTCTCTCTCTCTCCCTCTCTCTCTCTCCACAAACTTACGCAAAATTTTCACTTTCTCCTGCCAGAGAGCTGTCGTGAAGCTACGTGAAAATGTAAGGACAATTCTGAAAAAGGGTATTTAGTTGTTGTTAATGTAATACCCGTAAACACGAAGTTGTACTGGAAAACGTTTGAAAATCTTGTACGGTATGATTTTTTTTAAGGTAACTATGGTACATTTACCTTCTCTGGCGCTAGTCTCCCATATATTCACAAATAGGTTATGTCCCATGACTGGACTAATTGTAACAACAGATCCCATTGGTATGCGTTTGGCGTGTAAGGGACATTTGTCGGCCACAGTCTCCCATATATTTACAATTAGAATATGTCACATGACTGGACTAAATGTAACAACTGATCCCATTGGTATGCGTTTGGCGTGTAAGGGACATTTGTCGGCCACTGTTTAAATAATAGGATAAATGTGTTTCGTAAATTCTTGGGAAAAATATTCTTCCTTCTCTACTTTTTTTGTTTAAACCTAATCTATATCGGTAATTTTATTTGCTTTGGTAATTTCACATTTCTTCAGGAAAGTGATTGGTTCATGTCGATTCAAACCTACCAAAGTGAAAAAGTGCAATATTCAGGAAGAATGTCACTTTCTTAAAAAAAAAGTGCCAATGACACGTCGATACAAACGTTTTATATATTTTTAAAAAGTGTCTTTTTTAAGAGAAAAATGCTATTTTCGTGAAGAGTGTACCTTATTTCATTGAAAAGTTCTTGTTAACGGCGATGCAAATTTTCACGATAAAAGAAAAAATTCTTCGTGAAAAAAATATGCAATCTTCATGAAATGTGTGCATTTTTCACAAATTAAAAAAATATAATCATCAAGAAGACTGGTGATTTTTCTTTTCGTGAATATAGTTGATTCATCATAATGAGTTCCTTCATGAAAATCTTGTCATATTTTTACATGTTCCGCCAAGGTGTAAACTTTTCAACATGAAAAATGCAATCACCTTTCATGAAGATTTTGATAGAATTGGCATCTTCGTGGAAAATACACTTTTCTCGCTAATTAAGTCAGCTTTTCGTCAACAAATTTTTTTTCGTGAAAAGTCACTACATTAGTGACATGAACGACCATTTATAGATAAGTCTCGCATCGAAGAGAAGATGGCAAATTAACAAAATAAAATATCTTTATAGTGCGTAAATACAGCTTTACAATCTTGTTCTCTTAAAACCTGCTGTGCTAAGAAGACACACTAGACAAAAAAGTGATGTATACATACTTACAGTTGTTTACGATCTCCAAATTATTTTCTGTATTTGAATTATAAATCCTGCAGAAATGTATTAGTTAAGTTTTCATCAATGTTGACTGAGAGTTTCCACATAATAACATTAACGACGAAGACCACGACGATGACAATGCTGATAACCGTTCGTTAGCAATAATGGCGGTACTGCTGCTGTTAATAAACATGATGATGATGATGATGATGATGATAGTTTAATTTAAAAGGTTCCATAATAATAATCATACGATCATGTCCTTGGATCACACCCTGCGGGACAGTATGTAGGGAAATAAATGTTGGGAAAAGTGAACAGAAGCTGCACAAATTAGTTCAAAGCCAAAGCTTATTTTTGATTTCTTTACTTCAAAGCAGATAATGAACTTTTGTTGCATACTGTAAAGTAACCTCATTAGCGTTGAATCCTAACTTTAGCACATGGCGCCGTGCATAATCTATTTTCTGTTACGTTTATTTAATTTCTTCGCTTGTACACGTTCCCTGATACTGCTGTAGAAGGTGGAGTTTGTGTGATACAATAAATCACGCTATCTTCTCACACTTCAAATTATTTCAGACCGTAAAGCTGTTTTGACCCCAGGGTCATCTAGTACATCGGTTCAGCGCATATGTACACACAAGCACATTGAGCGAATTCCACCTTAGTTCTTTCATGAAAGATTAAAATCAATCGTCCACAACAGGCTCAAACACGCTTAATTGTGACGTCAACTGTGCATTATGATGCAAGTCATATGCCATCTTGTGATAAGGCTTGTGTTCCATCGCTGCAAAAAAGAATTCCTTAACATTTCCTCCTACGTATTTTGTAAATTCTTTACATTCTGAACTAAATTTATAGTTGAGGAAAGATAGAGGCAAATACAATCTAAATTGAGTGTGATGCCGTTATCAGAGTGTACAGTTCTCTCTAGGTGAAATTTGATCACCAGCGTTTCTGGCGGTCTAAGGGAGGTAACACACGGAGAGAAAAGCAGACGATTCGAAATGGACAATTTATGCAGAAGTTGACATTGTCAACGAACAGGAATTTACTTTGAAATACTCCGCCCGTCGTGGATTTAGGTATGAAGTGTTGAGTATGACAGGGACATGTTAGATGAATGATCAATTATTTTATATTTCATCTTAAATTTTTTTTTTCGTTTGTTCCTTTATTATTTTTTTTTGTTTTAGCGCCCCCCGCCCCCCCCCCCCCCCCACACACACACTTTGGTTTGTATGGCGAACGCTAATATAGTTAAGCAAATTTTCCAGTAGTTAAAGAAATTAAAATAAAATTGAAAACATAAATTAAAAATAAATAAAAGCTTTAAAATTTAATAATATGTGATGAGTAGAATGTTCGTGCTTTGCTACAGTACGGTGGCGGCTAGGAGTCTATCGTGAAAGTAATTTGTAATGGTTTTGTAGAAATTAGAATTTAAGTTGACTGTGACTGTTTGCGATGGGAAATAAGGCCTTTTGTCTACCTAAGAGACCGACCATTTAACTTTTATTTTTTTAATTTTTTTTTGGGGGGGGGAGGGTGTTTTTTTTTTTTTTTAGAAAAAAATATGGCTCTTAAAAAGCTTTACAAATAATCTTGCTCTAAAAAAAAAAAAAAAAAAATATAACTATTGTATCCATGATATTAGTTGGAAAACAAATGTATCTTCAGGTAAAAGTGAAAAACAAAATATCCCGGGGTTGCAAAGCCCCACCCCACTTCCCGAAAAGTAAATGGTCAGTCCCTAACAACATCAACAGGTAGTATTCAGTGTTTGTGTGGCCCCGGGTGGCCTAGTCGCCTTTACCGATCACTGCCATCTCACCTCTGTCTGCGTGGGTTCGAGTTTCGGGCTCAGCCAATGTGGATATGTGAGAAAGCTTGCCAGTAGCTTCCCGTGGGTCGGTGGTTCTTCCCGGGGTTTGCCCAGGTTCTTCCTCTGCCAGATAAAAACTGGCCGCCATGTATAGCCTATCTTGCCAGTAAGGATGGATCGCAGTCCCAATTTCTGTTCACCGTTGCATATCTGGCTTTGTCTTTCAATGCCCAGTAAACGTATATATGATTATAGGGTGTGGATTTCAAGTTTTCAAGTTATGACACAGGGGCTAAGTCCCTGTGGGTTTTAATGGAAACAGACATCAAAAATAGTTGCATGTATGAAATTTTCTCTCAATGCAGACAAAGTGTATATATGGTTATATGGTGGGTGTACAGATAATTTATAAGTTATGACCCACAGGCTAAGTCCCTCTGCGTAGTGTATACATGGTTATTTAGTGGGGATCTCACTTGTTTCCAAGTTATGACCTTAGAGCTAAGCCCTGGGGGAAGGGGTACTGATGAACCCAGCGATCAGTTTCAGTTAAATATATAACTGTCTTTCTTGCCTAATGAATGTGTATATATAAATATAACTTTTTTTTCAAATTTATGTAAAAAAATCACCCTACCCCTTTAGCCCCACCCCAGGATGGTGATGAAAACTATAATAGTGTTAAGCACAATATATACCTATCTACAGGACTATCAATGACCCAAGTTTTATTTGTGTAGTTGTAACAGTGTAGTAAGAGCTGAAAATGATAGAGGGACAACAACAGTTTCCACATAGAACCGGTTATCACACTATACTGATTCATAATTCTGTACAGTATTGTTTTAATGAATACATTACAAATGTCAAAATAAAGATAAAGTATATTTGATATTTTGACCTTACTAAAATACTGTACAGAAATAGAATAGTGTGCTTACTGGTTCCATGTGACGTCTGCTGTAAATCCCTCAGGTAATAATACTGATAATAATAATAAGACGATGATGATAATATAACCACAACTATCTTATAGTATTTTGTGTATTGTCCTGATTATGTACTAAATGACTTATTTGAAATGAATGTAATTAGCCCCATGCCAAGCCCGCCATGGCCCCAGAAATATTGTTGTCTCTGGGGTCATGATGATGACGGTGACTTACGACGAGGCGTGGAAATGTCCATTTTTACAGATGGTTGTGGTGGTGGTGACAATTTGTGACAGTAGTGTATTGTTTAAAATCATAAATATAATGAAATTCAATCTATGTTGATGTATATAAGTTATATTGTATTTTAATATAAATATACATGTCATTATTGATGTTTATAACATTTTTATCTACAGCCGACCTTGACCCCTGGGGTATTATTGTGTCCAAAGAGATGCTGATGATCACATACTGGAATACGCGTAAAGTCCATGTTTACAGACGCCATGACGGCATGTTGCTGTCTACATCAGACCAACTGGAGGCAATTCCCCTTGGCATGTGTTTCATAAATGACAGGGAAATATGCGTCGCTCTGATGAACGGTAAAATTGAATTCATGTCAGTAGACGACACAGGTCAGATTAAAAGGGGCAAACAATTCAATCTACAGACAACATTTGATGAATGTCAAGGAGTTGCTAGATTTAGGGATAAAGTTGTTGTATGTGGTGTCAAAAATAGGACAATATGTTGGTGTATTGCGTCCCTTGAAGATGGACATGTGGACGAAGTACACAACATCTGTAAAGGGTTGTTGAGTTTCTTGACGATAAAAGACTCAATGATTTATATCTTGTGTTTTACTGACTCCCTTGACTCCAATTGTGTGTATGGATATAATATTATGAATCGCCATCAACAACCATTTATATACAAACATGAGGGAGGGTGGTCTCCATGGGGAATAACTGTAGATGACAAAGGGTTTTTATTCGTGTGTGAATATTTGTATGGATCCATTCATCATCTGACAGATCAATGTCAGTTAGTGACCAAATACAGGAAGGAGGGGATACCACGTGATCTCAAGGCCATATTCTGGGACAATGGAACTCTGTATGTCACAAGCAACTACAGTAATGTGATCCATAGATACAATGTACTGTATCCACATCAACAAGGTAATTACCATATTTTTTTATTTTATTGACATCAACCACACATGTATAACTTTATTATCAAGACAAACAATTTTAAAATATTTAAATAAATTTAAAATTAAATAAAAATGTGAAATAATAATTTAGATTGTTTATTTTTTTTTACTTAAATTGTACGTCAACATGTACATGTAGGCTACTTTATTAATTATAAGCAAAATATAAATAAAATATTATTTGTTGTTATAAATGTAATATTTATATAGTTTTATATAAGTATGTTAATTCCTTATTATTAATTAATCTACACCTTTCTTATCATAACATAAATTTTTACACGAAAATTATGAATCAATCGCCCACGACGAGGTCAGTACACATATTTTCTACCAGGTGTCGCTGTCATCGTGGAAATCATCGCACGCGACTTTCATTCCGGTTGAAACTGGATAACACCTCATTGATTCGCCTCGTCTAAAAATGGCGGCATACATAAGCAGTGGTGTTGTAGCGTGTATTTCTTGATGAGCTTCTATAATGATCTGGCAAAGACTATTTATTGAGTAGCAAATAAAACGGAATAATCGCTATTTAAAGGTATGTGTAAACAGATTTTAAACAAAATTACACCTTTATTCGGTACAAGAAATGCCTAGTAAATAGATGACTTGCATGACTCCCATAGAGTTATTTAGCGAGACCCACGTGTTCTAGAAATATTACTAGACTGGTTCTTGTCGTAATTGTAGCCCCTGATTACGACAGGTACGAGCATTTGTCAACCTTGATCTTTCCTAAAACAAAATGGCCAAGGGCATTGTATCTAATGTAACCAAAATGGCTGACGTGCAGATGATTTCGGAATTTCATTACATACTGATAAAAAAATTACGTTGATCAAATAAATTTATTTGAGGAAATAATAAGTGAAACTTTAAATTTAGTGTTCCATCGGTTCGTTTTTAAAAAATGTTTTACCGAGGGGATTTTTTTAAAAACGACATGCATTTCTCGAAGAATTGATACAAAAACTGGCGTTCGGGAGAAAAAAAAAAACGTTTTTCTGTTCTATTTTGTATACTGACAAGAGCTTCTTAAGACATTGAAGGTGCAATATTTCATCTATTATTTATTGCAACACAAAATGTTTTATGTACAGTAATTTTATTTTGTTGTAGCACGACCATTACCCAATCCGTAAACAATGTATATAGACATTGATTGTTACAAAGGGACAGGTATAGTGTGCACAATCATGTCAACACAAATTGATCAAGGGAAAAAAAGAATATATGCTTTAGATTTTTTTTCCCTTGCAAGTTATAGTTGATTGATATGGTTGTAAAAAAAAAGTCACTATCACTTTTGTTAGGTTTAACTGTCAGGTTACATGGTTTTTATCATTCCAATAACTGTTCCATGCTTACCTAAGGTATTGATATGTGAACAAAATTCTAAAATCACCATAAAGTCTAATACAGAAAAAAGTTGAAAAAGAAATAATTTTGTTTTTGTCTGTGATGTCCAGAGGCAAAATCAAAATTATTTGTTTCAGTTATATGCATTAAGTATCAATATAATTGTGCTGATTGAGAGAGATGTGAAAAGAAACACTGATCATAATACTAGCAATTGGACAAAGTATGTTACAGTAACGTATTCTAAAACATCGTGATGTGTGCTCCTCCAGATGTATCCACTCGTCAGATTTGCCCAAGTTGAGCAGTGCAGTTAAAGTAACTTGCATGAATTAGTGTGATGTTGATTTCAGTATGAAGGCTTACACATTATATCTTATACATCAGTAGAGAAAAGCTACTGCAAAATTGAATGAACAAAATGGAACCTTTAAATAATCACAGATTAGGAAAAGTAGGTATAAGTGATTAACTTGTCTTTACAGATGTATCAGACTGGAAAGCAGACATTGAACTTAATGAGGTTTAGTAACACCAAAATATAGACAAACATATGGCACATGAAATAAATGTAGACCCTAGTGATGGTGCAGATGTATTTCCCTGTTAAAGGGGTGCATTAAACAATGTAACAGCACTCTTCAAACTTTACATAGTCACAGGCTTATGAGAAGTCACTGCAAACTTCAGATTAGGAAACATATTCATAGACTATGGTGATGGTACAATTTATTTCCTGGGAATGGGGAGCACATTACAGTGTATCAGTACTCTGTTCAAACTTTGTAAAGTCACAGGGGCATGCAAAGTTGTAAAAAAAAAATGGAACAACCTGCTCTAATCACTTGAAAATCTAATCAGGTCATCTACATATTACCAATATGTCTATCAAATTCATTTGTCAACCTGAAGTAATTTTTCTTAACCTTGTTTGCAAGTAGAGGTGAAACGATTCATCGATAAATTGATGTATCAATACTTTTGCCATATCGATACACGTATCGATACAAGAGGTGAAGATTCGATACAAAACGATATCTACCCTATATAAGTTACTTTAATCTTCAGCAGCAGGGCTCGAATTTAACACAAATTTCTTTGTAGCCAGAAGGACTAGTATAGTGAGAAATTAAATAGTCCTGCCAAATCTTTACTAGTCCTGTCCACAAAACAATGTCACACACTCGTATTGAGATTAACAACAATTTTATTTCATAAATAGCATTATCATATGAAATGCAGACGTACAAAAGTATAAATCTTGCTTTTTGTGTTGCCCACAGCTTTCATGTGCGTTTACCGATTCAATATTAAAGTTCGAACAACCCGCAACAAAACTGGATGTTTTCTCTGTGTTTGTTTTTGCGAATTCCGTACACCAATTACACCCCATAACGTTCTTCTCCTCATCATAATTGAGCCATTCCCTGTCTTTTGTCCATGTCTTCTGAAACGTTCGATATCGCTTTTCCCTATCATAAGAATTATTCCTCTCTTTTATGTCATTTTAATTCAACTTTTGCTTTTTACCGGTGGCTGAACACCTTTTATAAAAAGCCAAATTTTGCCCGCCTTGAAAGGAGGGAATTGTGCCTCTTTTTGAAATACGAGATGTTACAGTATAGCTGACGCGAATTATTTAAAGTAAGAAAAGGAATGGCACAGTGTCCTTTATAAAACAAAATCAGATCAAGAAACATATTTCAAAGCATGTGCCTCTGCCCCCCCCCCCCTTTAAAATTAAATGGCCTCTTCCTAATAAAGACTTGACTTCAGCAGATGTTCTGCAGGATCAAAGCAGTGGCTATTGTAAACACTGTTATAAAATATTAGCATCAGAAGATGATGTTAGTTTCAGCTTGGAAAAGGTGCGTTCCTATCAAACTTTTCCGAATTTATGTATGTGTAGATTTATAAATGGTCAAATTTTAATATTTTCTGAATATTTCCTAAAAATGTCATCATGTCATGCTTTGAAAAAGTAAAATTTGGTTATAATTAATAAGCATTCTAGCATTTCTTTTTAAATGTTAACTTTGGTGAAAATTTCTTCTAAACATTATCAGAATCATTAACAAATCTTTCATGGAAGACACATCTTTATGGCTTGGTGTGAATGATGAGGTCGCTAACTGCAGAAAGCTTGGCAATCTGGGAAAACGTGAACTCTTACTGAACATTATGATGATTTAGATTCCATGCTGTATGCGTGTGTGAGAGAGAGAGAGAGAGAGAGAGAGAGAGAGAGAGAGAGAGATGCTTTAAAACAGGTTAATCTCAATTTTATATATTATATATAATATGCAATAGAAAAATGAAGAGAAAAAGAAATAGGTAAAACATAAGTACGATCTCTTCACTATCCATGTCTAATATAGTGAAGTTCAGCCCCTCTATAACAGCGTGCGTTGCAATCAGATGATCCAAAAGAAACAGAAGAAACAACATTGTTTTATTTATGGTTGATGGGAGAGATTTTAAATCTGATGAACTTTCCGCATAAAAAGTTGTAGAATACCATAAATTTGTTGGAAATAAAAATCTCTTAACAACTAACATTTGACTATTTCCACGTCATTTTTCATCTCATACGTTATCAGATTAATTAGGATCAATTACCAAACTTCCTCTGTTAATGACGAGACCATAATTGGCGCTGTTAAGCGAAATGCGCAAAATCGGATGGCTTCTTGTTATAGAAACGCACCTTTCTGATGCAGAAATTGACTTCATCTTCTGGTGCTAATATTTTATGACTGTGTTTACAATGGTCACTGCCTTGTTTCTACAGAACATCTGCTGAAGTCAAGTCTTTATTAGGGAAAGGCATAAACAAACGCTGACTGTTGATAACCGAAACTTACTAGCCCATCGGACTATTAACATTATGAAAGTTACTAGTCAGACAGGAAATCTACTAGCCTCGGGCTAGCGGACTACCGCTAATTTCAAGCCCTGAGCAGTCATGAATAATTATTAGTCGTTTGCCTTCTTTTCTTTAAATTGAGAATCGATAATGTATTGTATCGTAGGCTGTGTATCGTGTATCGCATCGATACGCGGCACAGGTGTATCATTTCACCCCAACTTGCAAGGTTTTTGCAAAAATGTCTTGAGACATAAAAGTAAAAATTGTATACAAATAATTCAAAAACAAGGTGATTTACCAGAAGAAAAAAAGCTTGGAACCCACTCAAGATCTAAAAAAATCCATTTGCTTTTTTTAGAAGGGGTTTTCATGGGGCCAGTGGTGAGGTTCCTGTTCTTACTTGCAGTAAAAAGTGTATACTCCACCTTTAATATGACCAAAGATGGTCCACTCCCCTTATCTTTTTTCTTTTTACTGGTAATTATGACTGTGCAATTAATATCATACATGGTAATAATTCTTTATTCATGTATTAATTACCTTTATTGTCTAGTTAGGTAATTTAAGAAGATTTAGTAACATGAACTCAGTGGCATAGGTACATGGCGCCCGGGGCAACGATGATGGCCCGAAGGGCCAGAATACAAGGCCCAAATTTTTATTAGCTGTTTTGGCACTCCAATACCTCTGGCGTCTGGGGCAACTGCAACGTCCGCCCCTCCCCCCACTTAGTATGCTACCGGATGAACTTTATTTCAAAGACCAAATGCTCTTCACAAGTGTAAACGTTGAACATGAATGGAACTACTGTGGTATTAAGCTGATTTTAAGTGAAATTATGTGTACTGTTTATGGAAAATAAGCCATTATTTTCAAAAATTACATGTACAATACCACAGTGTCAGTGTATAAAAAAATATGAAGAGTTATCTCCCTTCAATTATAATCACTATTTACAAACAGGATACATATTTTCTGGAGTGGGAGGGTGGCTATTGTAAATGATGGTATTTTAAATGAACTTATTTGATTGGATTGATGGAATAAGAACAAACATTATATCCACTAGTCCTAGAAGAAAACGAAATGATGCAACACCATGTATAAAAGTAGCTTGCTCCTGTGTTTTGATTATAGTCGTCAATGAAATTGACTTAAAACGTTATCTAGAACCATAATATATTAAAACAATATGGAGGGGGGGGGGGGGGGTCTTTTACAAGGCACTCTGCTTTCCTAAAAATTTGAGGCAGTTTAGCACCATACAGTTTATAAATAATGACACACATATCCATAACTTTTCCTCATTGAGACAGCATTGGATTGAATACTGTTCAGCAATAAAAGATGGATTGAAATTAGGGTATAGAATGGTTAAAATGTTCTAAACTCATCTGATGTGCAGCTCACCTGCAAATGGTGAAGGTAATTCGTTATGCTGTCTATAAAACATGCTGTCATGCTGTCTATAAAACAAACAATGTGAATTGTTCTTCACTTAAGAACAATCACACATAATGAGCTTCATTTAATTTACAGCTTCTGATTACAATATATATAAGGAATTCAAATTCTAGAATGCTAGAATATAGGTATTACTATTGTTTAAAGTGTTTCTGACACAACATCGTAGTTTATTGTTGTGTGAAAATCATTAAAGCGAATACACTTTCTGAACTAAATATCCCTATAACTGGGTTGGATGTATATTAGAAAAGCAAAAGGTATTAAAAGGAAAGACTGAATGAGTGGGACTTAAAATACCTAATGAAGGGGCTCCCCACTTGCACAGGCTGAGTAAAAGTGATCTGACATGGCATGCATATATAGAATGACAGATAACAGTACTTTTACTGAGTACAGTTGGGCATGCATGGATTGAATACATGTATCCCAACACATGATGATGTCAGAGTACTGAGTGGTCCTAGAGAGGTTTCTTGTCAATATAGTGTGATGTCCACTCACAAACATGCAATAAAAGCTAATGTCAGATGTATGACAATTACAGCTGAAAAGTGTGCTTTATTTAAATGCAGTTAGGCATGAATATGTTGAACACAGGTAACCGAAAAACATTGATATCACAGGACAGTTCGAGGTGGTTGGGGGTAACTGGTGGTAAAGTGCTGACATTCATGTAGTCTGATTAAATCTTGTCAATCTGCACACTAAACTGAAGAAAAATGAATATACTTTAAGTGCTTTCATGTGGGCAGGACTGGATACCTTCTCTGGAACAAAGACAGAACTAATTCACAGTACAATATTGGTAAGGAGTATAAAAGGCACATCTTGAGCTCATGTAATTATCAGAATATAGCATGTGGTTTAAAGATATAGTTGCTCTCAGCCTAGTCACTAAATTCCTAAAGACACTTAATACATGTAAAAATGTAAAAAAGTTATAGGTATTGAACTCTGTCCACAGGAAGCAAATTGTTGACAAAAGAAGCAAGGTTGTCTCATAAGATGCTGCCCACTATACACCATTTATCCACAATGCATTGCGCCTTCTGCCATATTGTTTTCAGGCAAACAGATAATATAGAATTTAGTAGAACTTATTGTTGTTTTCATCTTTTTCTCCTCCTGAATGGATGGGTTTTCACTAAAATAATTTTTATGATGCCTAGTTTGTCCAAATTGAAAATGGTGCAGATCTGACATCCATTATGGCCACCAATCTTGTTATTGCTACTCCTCTTCAGTGGATGGTCATATCAACATGGGGTTTTCACTGAAAGGCTTTTTGTGATGTCTAGTTTGTCCTTAATGAAAATGGTGCAGATCTGTGATGGCAGATTAGGGTCTATGTTCTTTGCATTTGGACCCGGTTTATATGCATGTATATAAAGTGGGCACTATGTGGCTTGCGCCTGCCTGTACTTTCATTTTCATTATCTTGATAAGTGGCATTGTCTTCTACAATTTCATGAAGTGTGTCTGGGTCTACCAGAGCTAGAGTATGGGGGTGTTAGGAAATACACCCTGTGTAGCTTGTGTCTACTTGAGTAAGGGAGTTTGTTTTATGACTTTGTTTGACAGTCACAGATAAGAGTGTAGGTTATGGGCAAATTTGAGGATGGCTCTGGTGACACACCATTTTATTGGTATGCAGAACTATGGTAAGCATTTTTAAAAAATCATACAATTTTCAACAGCATCAGTCACATTGAGGATTTACCAAAAGCATTTAAGTACTTAGATGAACAATATCCATGATTACAAAAATACAAGATAAATGAATAATCGTGATATTCACTGAGTATGACAAAGTACTTATAAGTAATTGTTTACCTGCCCACTATCTTGCAGTATGAATGAAATGATGCAAAATGATGTGTTTTCATCATTGAAAATGGTAGACATTGTTAAAAGGAAGAAATGGTCTTGTCTTGATTTCCTGGAAATTCTTCTGTGCAGTAGAGCATCAGTCCCTTCAAGGGACTCTTGTTAATAGAGCAAAACAAACTAACCCTTTCAAATTCGTTATTATTATTATATCAACTGACCACTGTACATCTTAGTGATATTACATTGGCATAGAGTGTAATCACACTTGCAATGAAGCTGACATAGTGTGTAATCACACTTCCTAACAAACTTAGTAAATCATACTTGCAAGCAAACTAATTATGTCAACTAGATAATGTACATCATAGTGATATTAAGCTGGCATAGTGTAATCATACTTGCTAACAAATTAATTATGTCGACTAGCTCATGTACATCATAGTGATATTAAGCTGGCATAGTGTGTAATCATACTTGCTAGCAAACTAATTATGTCGACTGGCTAATGTACATCTTAGTGATATTAAGTTGGCATAGTGTGTAATCCAACTTCATAATAATAATAATAATGACTTTAAAGAGGGTGACACAATAAACTAATGTTGACTGGCCCATATATATCTTAGGGCTATGAAGTTGGCATAGTGTATAATCCAACTTCATAACAAACTAATCATGTCAGCAGGCCCATGTACATTTTTGTTATATGAAGCTGAAATCAGCGATAGGGATCATCCATAAAGGACGTCCGCAAAGATGGGGGGAGGGGGGGTTTGCTCAAATGCGGACAACTGCAGACAAGGGGGGAGGGGATGTAAAGGACCTTGCGGACGTCCGCAAGCTAGTATTTTTTGTTATGATATTCTGTGTTGAACAGCTGCTTTAGGCCTACTGAATGTATTCCAGTATGTTTTGCGGACGTCCTTTATGGGTGATCCCTAAGTATAAATTATTTGTTAATTTCAATTTGTACGATTCGTGCCACAGAATATATATGAATGTGTTGGCTGACCATGCGACTGCAGAGCTAGTGCCTGAATAAAGACTTTTTTAAAGAAAGAACTTTGTTTATTTTCTTCTTTGTTTTGAGCTACATGTTGTGATGAGATCAGTGAGCGTTGTATTTTGAGAGCACCAGCTATTACACTGCCAGACCATAGAGCAATAGAGCAGTGTATAATGCTAGATGGGGACATCCGCAGCCCGGGGGGGGGGAGGGGGGGGGAAGCCACATGCGGACAAGGGGAGGGGGGGTAGGAAAACAGGTATTATCTGCGGACATCCTTTATGGACAACCCCTTACTAACTTTTAAGAAAATAAAGAAAAGGATAACGTCACATTTTAAGCAGATTGTTATAATGATGGGATGAATTGTCTGACAACAGTTTAACATTTTTAGGAGTTTTAGTTATTGCTGTATGGTTTATTATTGATTACTTGATCATTATGTAAAGGTTTTGTTGACTTAGATATGACCACTATTTTATACCATGTTCTTCATCAACTTATGGGGTCCTGGATGGCCGAGTGGTCTAAGGCACTGACCTTTATAGATCACTCCATCTCACCTCTGTCTGTGTGGATTTGAGTTTTGGCTTGATCAATGTAAGTCTAATTGCCATTAGTTTCCCATGGGTCAAAGGTTCTTGGCAAACTCTTCCTTCACCAAATATACTGGCTGCCATGTATCATGTGCTAAAATGGTGTTAAACCCCAAGAGCACAATAACAAATCACTAACTTGCTGTATTACACATAATCTGAATGACAATGAATAGAAATGATACTATTGTGAGCAGTTTGACTGATTAGAAACTTGACATTATGACAGGGTGTTTGAAATTCATGCGAAAAATGACAGGTCTGCAGTGAAGTTGTGCCATCATTCATAAATGTGCATAATGTTGTATTTCTGACTAGAGCTACTTTCTTGGCTAGCTATGATGAAGTGATCCTATACTTGCAGTGGAGCAAATAAAACTATTGTCAAAGACAAAAAGATGATGCAAGTACAAATATACTACCTAATGTCATGTTGTCCCACATGCACAGGTGAGAGATTCAGTAAGGGTCCATCTTGTTACCAGCTTTTGGTTCACTTGACAATATATCATCTTATTCTAAGGGTGCAGTTAATGAGCAGAGGCATCAAATAAAGGTAACAGTATTTAATAACAAAACAGGTGAGCCATACAAATCAAGTCATTTACATGAATCGTTTTCTTCAAAATGGTAGCATGCTAATGTATGGATTACATCAGGATATGAAATACATTATGAGCAAAAGCATTTTAGGACAAGCAGCATCAGTTAGTAGCACAAGGTTTGGTTTTGGTCATAAAGGTTGGTAACACAAAGCTGTGACTAACAGCAAGCAGCAAAGAATTACATATGCTGTTCTAACTTAAAAGTACTTCTAAATATTTAATACAGATGTACAGAGCTGAAGCAATCAAGTGCATGAGGATGCCGTGTGTCCAGCAGCTAATTATCAATAAAGATTAAAATACTCTTGCTTACTTTATTATTTCTTATATGCAGTGTTAATATGGTTAGTATTGAATCATGCATGCTATGGGGGTTCAATAGATGTATTCATTTATTCATTAATCATCTCTACAAAAGCAGGTGTTGGAATCAAGAAAAGAACCTATTATGGGTTCTAAGGTTTATTGGTGCTAAAGGTTTTGGTTCACTGCTTTTATGATTTACCCATCTTGGTGCCTTGGTTTGTTCACAAGCAGAATACAAGGTACTGTTATATGAATTTAACACAAAAAAGGTGTACATTTTTTTAAGAAGAATAAAGTATCAATATAATTTTTTTGAATTTAGCATGATGAAGTATAGGTGCATTAAATATAAATCGAGTTGTTACATGATGATGTAGGCTACTGGTATTCAGATTCTTTTGAAATTCCAAAAAGAAAGGAGTCTAAAACAAGTTTCTTCAAACAAAATCACAAAATAACAACTCTGCTAGTGTTATTTTGTGCAAGGAAATTAATCTGACATTTTTAGCAATTTTACCATGGCCACATCTGATTTTAAAGTTTGTTGAGTCATTTCAGAACAGTGAAAGGGTAAAATTCGAACTACGCTTCTTTGACAAAGACTAGAGAGTGGCAAAGGTCATTGTTGTCGTATTGGATTAAAATCGCTTATCGTCAACTGACATGTGCAACTACTTTAGCATGTGTGCTTTTGCGCACTAGTTAATTTTTGCGATTAACCACAGAATATTGATGCCACCCAAACAAGTCGCAGGAAGAAGGGCGCCAAAAAGGCCAACACCTAGCTATCTGCCAAAGAGGAGAGGAGGGAGCCACATGGAATCCACATCCACAAAGCCCCGGTTCTGGCGCCTTGTTAACATCCTTCAATCTGTCTGTCTGCTTCCACTTACTAACCAGCTGTTACTTTGTTGAGATGTCAAATTTATGCCCAGTTGTCTTTTTTCATTGGGCAGTCCCTATCATATTGCCGAAAAATGTGGTAGTCACATTCCCAGATCGAACAATCCAGTGTTGTGAATTTTCATATTAGGTAGTTTGTCTCTTTTTGTATATTGTGCGTACATTTTGGTTTTCCAAAAAGGTACCTCTTGGCACAGACTAGCAGAATGTTTTTGGTGATCTTTGTTGGGATTTCGTGATAATGTTAGTTTAATTCATATCACATTATTTGCTGTTTCTTCAAGTTAAGATGTTTGACAATGTAATATTGACTTCACCTAAAGTTAATTTATAGTGTTGGACAAACTAAAGACAAACATAACATGCTTGGGATGCATATTGGACAGAAATACTGCTGAGTATTTCTATATACACTTTTCTAAAGATTGTGACATATTTGCCTGCTGATCAGATTCATTTGTTGATATGTACAGAATTTCTTCTATTTTCTTTAAAATAAATGCATGTTTTATGTTGAATATATTGCTGTGTACAGAGTTAGTGAATCACACAATGTGTTAGGTTGCAACAATTAATTGATATATAGATGTATCGATACTTTTTCTATATTGATACCCATATCAATACAAAAGGGGAAGAATCGATACAAAACGATACTTGCTTTATACAAGTTACTTTAATCTTCAGCAGTCATGAATAATTATTAGTCATTTGCCTTTTCATTCTTTAAATTGAGAATTCATATGAGACGGCCGTAGCAAGTACATTTCTGTCAGTAAAAAATATAAAAACTATTGACAACACCCACTCGCCGTATACAAATTAACACAAGGTGACTAACTTGCATGGTTTGAAATCTGCCCCCTTCCCCTGCTCCAATTCCATGCTAATTAGTTTATCCAATCTGAATCTTCAGCCACTGATAACATGTATCAGAAAGAAGACATTGCAGATTTGTTCCCCATGTATAATTTAAGTACTTTACTGATCATTTAATAACCACTTTTACACGAAATTTATCTGTTGCATCACATCTTGTCTACTTGCATCAAATTGAAGGCTACACTCCCAGTGTGTCATGCAGTGAAATATGTTAGATGCAATTCTGATTAGTCCAGGGTAAAACAATAACCACCAATCATAACTAACTGTAGCGTGTTCACTGTTACATCCGGAAATATTGGCATCCAAACTCTATCCAGATAGATGCAAAGCAACATTGAAACTTAACACAAATGAGACTATTAAATGATCTGTAGAGTACTTAAATTGTACATGGGGAATAAGTTTGGAATGTCTCCTTTTACGTTAATATATATAATCTGTGACCAAACGTGCCAATGGGATAAAAAATTTTTTTAGCACAGAATCAGCAAGGGGGCAGATTCCAAACTGCACGAGTTATAGCCATTATGTCAGTTTGTTGAAGGTGAGTGGGTGTTGCCAGTAATTTACTTTTTCACTGACAGCAACAAGTGCCTGTTGCCACGGCAGTTGTTTTGTATTTGCACGAAGTACAATGTGAAGGATTTGGTTGTTAGTCATCTCCGCTCCCACACTGACTTGTTCTAGATAAGATTTTCCTTGTACAAGGAAATCATGCTGTTTCTTCTGTTTTGAAGATTACATGTACACCATAATGCCTTAAAAATTTAATTGAAGACATGAAATTGTTAATAAGATGTTTTAAAAACATTCATTCAATGCAAAACACAGGGCATGGTGACCAGGATGAGTCGTGCATCTGATCGAATGAAGCAGCCTGAATTGGCCTAAAAGGTTGAATAAAAATCAATAACAGCTAACAGGTAGTCTGTATGGAAGTATTTTTTTATTTTTTTTTTTTCTTGTCAAGGATGAGAATGGTAAATGAACAGATGATAATTCTATGTTTGCTTGTAGTCTGCATACTGGAAATACACCCAATATGTCGACAAATAAAAAATGTCAGAACCCTACCATTGACAGACTTTCTAAAGATGAAACGACCGTCAAGTTGATATGTGTATCGATAAAGTATCGTAGGCTGTGTATCGAGAATCGCATTGATATGTGACAGGTGTATCGTTTCACCCCTACAATGTATACTGTAAATTAGGTTTTGTTTGCAACAGATTCAGTTTTAACCATTGTTGCATCAAAAATAAAAAAAACACTAACAATCTGGGATGAAATGATACAATTTTGCCGTGTATTAATACGATTCATGATACACAGCCTATGATACAATACATTATTGATATACATATCAACTTGATGGTCTTTTCGTCTTTAGAAGGTCTCTCCATGGTAGGATGGTGCTGTTTTATGTATGTTGACATATTGGTTGCACATGTATTCTAGCATGCAGATTACAGACAGACATAGACTTATCATCTCTTCATACGTCATTTTCATCCTGGACAAGATAAAAAAAAAAAATATTACCAATTTCATGTCTTCACTTAAATTTGAAGGTATTCTTGTTTTTTTTTTTCAAAACAGAAGAAATAGTGTAATTTCTTCCTGCAAGGAAAATCATATCTAGCAAAAGTCTGAGTATGGAAGCAGAAATGACTAACAACCAAATCCTTCACATTGTACTTTCTGCAGATGCAAAACATCTGCCGTGTACACATTCTTTTCTGAGTTAAAAAGGCAATTATTGAAAACACACAGTATTCTACAAATTAATAAGGTGACTTTAACTGGTGCAGTTTGGAATCTGCCCCCTTGCTGATTCTGTGCTAAGGTTTTTTTTTTTTGTTTTTATCTTGTCGGCATGTTCAGTCACTGATTACATATATCAGCAAAAATGGAGACTTCCCAAACTTGTCCCCCAAGTACAATTAAAGTACTTTAGAAATTAGACAATAGCCACTTTTGCACAAAGTTTCTCTGTTGCTTTGTATCTATTTAGATCGAGTTTGGATGCCAATACTTCTGGTGTGTCACACGGTGAATAAATTATAGTTAGTTCTGATTGGTGGTTATTGTTATACTCTGAACTTGAACAAACAATAACCACCAATAAGAAATGAATGTAACATATTTGACTGCGTGACACACCGGAATTGTAGCCGTCGTACTCAATACAAGTAGACAAGATGTAAAGCAATAGTTAATTTTTGCGTAAAAGTGGTTACCTCAATCGTACATGGTGAACAAATCTGGAATGTCTTCTTTACGTTGATATATGTTATCAGTGGTATCATGATGGGATCAAATAACCAGCATGGAATTGGCGGGGGGGGGGGGGGGGGGGAAACAATTTCAAACTATCCAAGTTAGTCACCTTGTGTTTGCTAATTTGTAGAAGGTGAGTGGGTGTTGTCAATAGAAATTTGTTGTTACTGACATAAATAAGTGCATGTGCCGGGCTACAGCTGACTGGGTGAATTCTCAATTTAAAGAATAAGAAGCCAAAGAACTAATAATTATTCATGACTGCTGAAGATTAAAGTAATTTGTATTGGGTAATCATCATTTTGTATCGATTCTTCACCTCTTGTAGTGATATGAGTATCAGTATGGAAAAATATCAATACATTGATATGTTGACTAATCATTTCACCCATGCTAACAATATGCAATTTACAACATTTTTGCTTTTCCCCTTCTTTATGCACCCTTTGGCTTTTAATCATCCTCTGCTGCATGCTAACCTGCTTTGTAACATAGCTACATGGTGAGTGGTATCTGTACTTAACCATATAAGCCATTAGCCAGGGATCCTTAGTACAGAGGACCTGGGGGTTCAGGTTAGATGAAGGCATGTGAAATTACATCAGCATCCTCCTGGAGAGCCTCATTAAAAAAATTTCCTCATAATTTTTATCCAAATTATTTATAAAACCTTAGTTAAATAAAAACTGCAAATGTAACAATTGAACAACAGTTTAACAAAAACTTTTTTTTTCTTATTGTTTGCTCGCTGTAGAACTAAATAACAGCTGAACCACCTCTGGCTTATATGTTGTGTGCACTTACATATATTCTAACCAAACTCTGCTACATGCACTATAGTGCTATACTGCTGACTGTCACATTCCAACATGTACATTTAGTTGAAAAGCAACATTCCTATTTTTTTTTAAAAACCATTTAATGAAAATGAACAGTTTTACAACTATTTGAAGCTTAACACAACTATATGACATCCTTTTTCTTTACACAATTGATATCAGATAATAATAATAATAGCAACTTTACTTATGGAGGGTGACACAGTTGGTCACTAATCCTGCTTGTGGCTCTCTATTATATGCACATTTACATTTAGCCGCACACACAATAAAGAATGGCACATGCAACTCGTAATTCTTTTCATAAAAAAAACACAAAAAAACCCCCAACAATACACAACTTCATACTGGGAAAATAAAAAAAAAGGTAATTTCTACATGGACATGATAAACATAAATTTTATAAGAACATGCTCCAGCTAGGAACATTGTGTATATATACAGTACAAAAACAGTAAGACAACAAAGTTCAAGGTTTTAAAATTTATGCTTTTAAGTTGAAATGTATGTGTTCCAGTTTTCATTCACTACATTAGATTATAATTTAATTCATTTGCGCTTTTCTAATTTCCTTTGGGATTGTGTTCCAAATTAGTGGCCCTGAATATTGAAAACTTTTCTTAAAAGGTTCTTTATTTTGTTTTGGAACGGGAAGATGGTTAGCCCCTTTACCTCACAGAGCCTGTTGTTTTGTAGGCATTTATACATGTGCTCAATCCACACAGTGCACTGTGCTATAAATAGAACACCTGTTAGCTCTATGACTCAATACACATAGGCCTGTCTGTTACATTTATAGCAGTGTAGTATATCGTAAGTTCAGCATCAATTTTTTATATGCTTTAAAATCTTGAGAGAACTTGTTCATCTTCAAGTCAGTGAAGCACAATCACCAACCGTAGCTGACATTTCTCAACCTCAAAATCTATCGGTTTATTGTCTGCATCTACATACATGCTAAATTATCAAAAATCATTGTTGCCTACATGAATATCGGAGTCTATATCTGACTTACTGAAGCTTTCATAGTCATAATTCTAATCATCCAAACTCGAGAAAGTGCTGAATGAAATCTGCGGCCTCCATTTTGGAGAGTGGAGAATTTGACCTAGTTATTTGAAATAGATTACGACTAGATCTTTAATAGAACCACATGATCTGACGTAATGGTCTTTTACTTAAATGCCTGTAGTAACTAAATGGGAGTTTTTCCCTGAAGGTGGCACTATGACAACCAGCTCAAAATGGCTGATGTTTACCTTAGGTGTCCAAACGCTTCTATGCGGATGGTGTAGAGGCATCCAAACACGCTTCCATGCGAATCAGGTAGAGGCGTCCACTAGCATTTTCATTGGAATGGGGTAGAGGTGTCCAAAAGCGCTTACATGAGGTAAAGGGTTAAACTGGGAGTGCTGCCTTGTTTTGTAACATGAAATAGTTCCTTGAGATATAATGGGACAATATCATTTTAAACTTTATGGACAGCTGGAAAATATTCACATACTCAGTGTTCTCCCGAGGGCCTTTTACCGTAGCAGGCCCACTATGCTATCGTTTCAAACTCCGATAACCCCCTACGCTTTAGAACCTGCTGCTGCACTATGCTCTTGTGCTGCTACGCTTTGATATTTCCCGCGACCCTTATAAAATTAATCTGTTAAACAAACATCCTGTCACCTAATTCAAAGCCCCACTCAAATGACACCTGTTCTTACCTCTTCTGGGGTATTTTATTAAGATAATCCAGGATAATTGCTCATTCACTTAACCATTATCCTTTGTACCTGGCTTGCGTGACCGCCGGTGCGCGACCTTTGGTGAGGGTTTCGTCTGCACCTAGTCACGTGATTGGCCAGCAACAATGGAGTCTACTGGTAGTGTGTTATATATATGTCAGTTGTTTTCATTAACAGCCAAAGCAGTTACACCGATTAAATTAAAAATTATTGTGAAAAATGAACACACCACCTTCCAAGAAACGAAAAATTACCTAGCGCCCGACTAGCCCCATGTTGACCTGGTTACGACGATCAGATATTGGCGTCACAAATAGTGGCAGTGATTCTGATTCCGATAGCGCCAGCATTCAGTATAACTTCGAATATTTAATGTTTCATGTTTCTACATTCAGTTCTGATCATACTGTTACAAAATTTACCATTGTAAGTTTATAATAGACAAATTTCATAATTATGCAATATTTTCACTTTATCATATATGAAAACATATGTACTATGCCATAATAATGAAATATTACTATTTATATTTTAATAATAAAAGCAACAGAGACTGAAAGTAACATAGTTTTATTGCTTTAAAGAAGTGTGCAGGATTCAATAGAGTTATGGTCCTTATTTCCTACCGTACTTTTGTTCACCTGACCGAGTGATGCGGTAAGCTGTCATGTGATTCTGATACATCAGTAATATTCTTTAAGAAGCAGATGACCATTTCCTGTTAACTGGGAAAATTATTTACTATTTTTGTGTTTGGTAGAGGTGTGGTGAAGGAGGGTATACAGGTGGATTTCATTTTCATTGTTTTTTCAATCCTTTCATTTTTTTTTCCCAATTGACCACAAAGCGAAACATTTCTTTGATATTTGGTGTTCAAACTCTTCGATAACTTCCTTGTACTACTGTTACTGTGATAAACAACAGAAAGGTATCGCACCATTGTATTTATTACGGATATATGATTTACCGCAAGATTATGGAACCCACAAGAATATGAGAAACAACTATATATATATTCCCTGTTCAGCTCTCACTTCTCCCTATTCTGTCCAAAAGGAGAAGTAACTTCTCCCTAAAATTCAAGTCTAGCTTGACCCCAGTATCAGTATGGAAAAATATAGATACATTGATATGTCGACTAATCATTTCACCCATACTAACAATATGCAATTTACAACATTTTTGCTTTTCCCCTTCTTTATGCACCCTTTGGCTTTTAATCATCCTCTGCTGTATGCTAACCTGCTTTGTAACATATCTACGTGGTGAGTGGTATCTGTACTTAACCATATAAGCCATTAGCCAGGCAACCTTAGTACACAGGACCTGTGGGTTTAGGTTAGATAACGGCACGTGAAGTTACATCAGCATCCTCATGGAGAGCCTCATTAAAAAAAATTCCTTAGAATTTTTATCCAAATTACTTATAAAACCTTACTTAAATAAAAACTGCTAATGTAACAATTGGACAACATTTTTTAAAAAAAACTTTTTTTTTCTTTCTCTTCTTCTTAGATATAGTTGCAGGAGAGCTAAATATCAGCTGCACCACCTCTGGCTTATATGTTGTGTGCACTTGCATATATTCTAACCAAACTCTTCTACATGCATGATATTGCTATACTGCTGAGTGTCCATTACAACATATATGTGCATTTAGTTGAAAAGCAACATTTCTATTTTTTTTAAAAAACATTTAGTGAAAATGAACAGTTCTACAACTATTTGAAGTTTAACACAACTATATAACATACTTTTTCTTTTGCCAATGGATATCAAATAATAATAATAATAATAGCAACTTTACTCATGGAGGGTGACACAGTTAGTCACTACCATATTTTGGTGTGTATAACGCGCACCAATGTATAACGTGCACCCCGATTTTCAACCAAGAATGATTGGGAAAACGTAGTTCTGCCATATAACGCACATGTGATATAATGCATTTTAAAATCTTGATTATTTCGCTCCGTTTTCATAGTACGACAACAGTCGGCCATTTTGGATAGTGAATGAAAAAAGTGGCAATATTGAAATTACATGTATAAATTTCCGATTTTATGGTTGGCCCTTAAGAGGGCTCTTTAAAGGTTCGCCTAATTGATGGAGTTCAATCCATTGCATCAAATCCCTCTTCATCGTCATCACTCTCCAAAAGTCGCTGTATGTCCTCGTCTGTCTGTCATCATTCCTGGTGTTGCTGCATAATAGCTTTCATCTTCACTCTCTGGGTGGTCTTCACGCTTAGCATTGTCCTCCCTCAAGATGTCATCCTCTTGTCTTTTGCAGTGTAGGAATTTCTTATACAACCCATGTTGATACTTTGACTATATTTGTTCAGATTCAAGATCAAACACAATATGCTATGTGAAAGTTTAGGTCCGGTATTTATGCTTATTTTGATCATCATGACACCTCTAAAATATATATCCATGTCCAAGCTAGAATTTACCAAGACAATGCATTGTAATTATGTTTGGCACATCAACGCTTTAGCCGGCGCTGATTACCTTTAAAAACACCATGCCGAGTCAATTAAACACTGCTCACTGTATTGTAACAAAGAAGTATCAAATACTGTTGTTTAAAATGAGAAATAAAACAAAGAAGCAAGTTTATTTTCAGAAGAAAAGTAAATAAATTGCAAATTTACCTAGACAAAGCAATGTGACTATGTTTAGCACATCAAACCTTTAGCCGGTCCTGATTGCCTTGAAAAGACCACACTGAGTCAATGAAGCACTGATCACCGTTAAAAACACCACACTGAATCAATTAAATATTGCTCACTCTATTGTAACATAGAAGGATCAAATACTGTGGTTTAAGATGAGAAATAAAACAAAGAACCAAGCTTATTTTCTGAAGAAAAGTACATGCGAGTTAAAGTACTAGAATGGAGATTCCACCTACGTCATTGGGACACACCGGTCTATTATACATGCATGATGGAGCTCAGTAAAACTAGGTAAAGTCGGAACTTCCCTAGCGCTGCAATACACTGAACCCCATACGGGTTAAATCTACCAAAAGTAATTATATTACAACAAACATTGTATTGGAATAGTAATAAAGGCATCCCAAAATGGGTAGATACATGTAGACCTGAAGGAGCTCGGTAAAACTAGGTCGAGTTCTCGGTGAACTCGGTAAAACTCTGTAAGGTTACCAAGGGGAATTTAGCAAGCAAAGTACAGACGCTGAAGTGAATGGAGCATTAGTTCATCAACATCGTATGCATACCGAACTGTGTTGCATTTGGTGTATCTGTGCCTCCGACATGACGAGTCAAGTTCACCGAACGTTACCAAGGTTAGGTTTGGAAAATATGTATGTACAAGACAAACTGTATAGGAAGCTCTCCCCGAATCCGTTCGTTCGTTCGTTCATTTGATTAACGACGTGTGTGGCCATTTGGCCATTTACGTCGAACATTCCCGAACGCAACGCTATTTATACTAGTAAGGCATGCACATTTGCAACCCTAACAACCGCTCGAGCCACTCGCTGCTGAAGATACATGTCAGCTGACCAATCAGAAGGAGGCTAACATACCTCATCGGAAACGATCAGTGATGGACGAGAACACAGACGATGTACACAATGCGAGGAATAATAAAGATTTATGATAAAATACGCATGGACGTCACTTGAAGTGGATTTGTAAGTTATATTTAAGACATCATAAGTATATGTTAATCACTAAAAATGGATAGCAAAGTGGAAACTGTTTTATTTAATGATGGAAGTGGAAACTTAATTACACTTGCCACGTAGCTTCATTACTGTGTTATTCCAGTTAAAATGTAGTATATTAAATGTAATATTTCTATTATAGGAATAACTGTTGAGCCTTATTACAAAATAGCAATATGTCAGCACGTTACAATATGTACCTTCCCTCAGTAACCACCATTTTTTTATATCTTGTTGACCCACATCCCCAATATAGTAAGTTGTATCCCTTACCCTCATAAAGAAAACAATATGAATGTATGTCACAGTAATTCTACATTGCTATTTAAAAAAATACAGTGGTTAAGTTTATTGTTGCTGAACTACAGTGATGATTCAACAGAGGTCAAATTGTAAAAATACTTGTAAATGGTTTAACTAAATTTTATAAAATGTTTAGAGGATAAAAGATGTTATTTACAAAAATAAAATGCATATTATTATGATTCTAATCCAACATTCCAAAATCTATGCCATATACTGTGTTAATATGAATGAAAGATAAGAAATATAATAGTAAGCAATAGAACTTTGGGCAGTTAGGGCAGCTGAGCAAGACTGGTGATGAAATATAAATACACTTGTCTGAAATAAAAGTAAAAAAGTAAGAGTTTCATTTATGACATTTACTGTAGGTAGATCCATCAGTAGCCTGGGTACAGTCATCGATATGTTTTATTTTGCTAATATATTATTCTCTTTTTATTTCCCCATTGAAAATCTGTCGAAAATAGATTATCAACAATTAATGGCACCCTACTGAGATTGTGGCGATATCAACGCCTGGGGACATGCGAAGTGTTTTCTGTGATGATTAATCCTATTAATATCCTATTTACACAGGACTTTGATCTTATCCAAAACGAGGCAAGGATGCTGATCTTAAACAAAACGAGGCAAGGATGCTGCTGCACGTGCCATTTTATGTAAACGGATTACACTGTTCAATGATACAGAGATAATATTGCACTTTCGTTGTGTTTCAACTGAATTTATTCTGACATTTTGATAACGAAAATGTGAACAGGTTGTTTCTATAGAATGTGGATATAACATTAAAATGGTCTATTTTGGGACAACTTGATCAGAGTTATGAAATGTGAAATTATCCCATTTTATCCAATGGGTAAAGCAGAGGCTGTTACACTCAATTTTCGCATGTGCCATCAATTTTGAAACTATAAATTTAAGAAAATTGACCGGACTGCAACCCAAGCTAATCCAGCAGCAATGTCGGGTATCGATTTCTGTAGGCCCAAGAAGAGATCTTTACCATTAACTAGAAAAGCCACCCACCCACCTCACACACATCCTCCTTTAAAACAGTGATCAGGGCGACATAAGCAAAAGCTGTCAAATATTTGATAAGTGTTCCTGTTGTGGCTACATATATATATATATATATAAACTTTGGTCAGAAAATATATGAAAATGTAATTCTAAATGAAATTTATACCTTTGACTCCTCCATGGGTTGCCAGTGCAGAAGTCATTAATGAGACCCTTCTTGCAGATGGTCAACTTAACTACAATGTTTCAGAAATTTCTACCCAGTGGTTTAGGGAGATGATGTAATACTGGACAGACAGAGGGTATCACAATATCCCTGATGATGATGATGCCATTTTTAACTCTACTGGTCATAGACCAAAAGAACTTGTGGGATGGTCTGTCGTCCGATGTCCATCCATATATTGGCTATCATCGCTACCCCTAAACTACTTGGAAGATTGCCTTGAAGCTTGACACGCACATTCATCCCATGGTCTAGTTGGTCCTAAATGAAAATGATCTGGCTCAGACATCCAATATTGCTGCCACAGTGGTCATTTTGAAAATCTTGTTATTACTACTCCTTCTGAATGGATGGTCATGTCAACATGGGGTTTTCATTGCAAGACTTCTTATAATGTCTGGTTTTTCCTAAATGAAAATGGTGCAGATCTGACATCCAATATGACCGCCATGGCAGCCATCTTCAAAAATCTTGTTATCGCTATTCCTCCTGAATGGATGGTCATATCAGCATGTGGTTTTTCCTATAAGACTTTGTATCATATATGTATGACATGGTGGCTATCTTTAAAATCTTATTGTCGCTACTCCCCCTGAATGGAAGGTCATATCAACACCGGTTTTTCAATGAAACACTTCTTATGATCTCTAGTTGGTCCTAAATGAAAATTGTGCCAATCCGACATCCAATATGGCCACCAGGGCAGCCATCTTGAAAATCTTGTTATTGCTACTCCTCTGGAATGGATGGTCATATCAACATGGGGTTTTCACATAAAGACTTCTTATGCTGTCCGGTTGGTCTTGAATGAAAATGGTGCCAATCTGACATCTAGTATGGCTGCCACAACAACCATCTTGTAAATCTTGTTATTGCTACTCCTAAATGGAAAGTCATATCTTGAAAATATTGTTATTTCTACTCCTCTCCAAATGGATGGCTATATCAACTTGGAGTTTTAAGTAATATACTTCTTATGATACCTAGTAGGTCCTAAATGAAAATGGTGCCAGTTCTACATTCAATATGGCTGCCATGACAACTTTTAAAAATCTTGTCACTATTCCCATAGATATTTATGATAATCCTCCTGAAAGAATGGTTGTATCAGCATGGGGTTTTAACTAAAAGACTTATGATGATGTCTAGCTGGTCTTAAATACAAATAATGTCAATCTGACATCCAATATTGCCACCATCTTAAAAATCTGGTTATCACAAATCTACTTGAACAAAAAGTCATATTGACATGTGTTTTCACCAGAAGACTTCTTATGCAGTCCTGTTGATCTTAAATGAAAATGGTGCCAATCTGATGTCTAGTATGGCTGCCGCAGCAGCCATCTTGTAAATCTTGTTATTGCTACTCCTGAATGGAAAGTCATATCTTGAAAATATTGTTATTTCTACTCCTCTCCAAATGGATGACTATATCAACATGGAGTTTTAAGTAATAGACCTCTTATGATATCTGGATGGTCCTAAATGAAAATGGTGCCAGTTCTACATTCAGTACGGCTGCCATGACGACTGTCTTAAAAATCTTGTCACTACTCCCCCAGAATTAATAATAATTATGATATTGGGATTTTAACAAAAAATCTCAAATGATGTCTACTTTGTCCTAAATGAAAATGGGGTCAAGCTGACATCCAGTATGTGTATCTCAGCAGTTAATTTGAAAATATTTTTTTTGCTGAAGAATACTGTAGAGATGCTGCCAGAGTGCGCGAGTGCACAAATCACGCAAAATTGTATGAATTCATGCACTTTGAAAGAAGTGATGCATGAGAAATCCCGCAAATTAATTTAAAGTCGTGCATATAAAAATGTACTCTGCACAGTATACAATTTTTATTTAACTGTTAACCCTTAAAGTGCTTGTCGTGGCATAAGTCATGGCGCCAGTAGTTGTCTCTTAACGCTTGTCTCATCATCTGTCTTTTTTCCCAGTAGGCAACTGTTTACACATCTGAGTACTTCAGCTTGACATGAATGTTAAACTAAATTTGAATGGTACATGGGACCATGGAATAAGCATTGTAGAAAACCAAGCCTGATTAAAATACAGGCAATTTAATAATAGAGTGTAATTTTCATTTCTTTTCTCAAACAATTGTGCCTTGAAGTATCTTGTGTTAGAAAACTATATAGCACTCTAAGGAGTTAAGATAAATTCAATAAATAAGAATCTAAAAAGAAAGTAAAAAGTCAGGATATTTATTTTTGATCAAAATACCTGTCTGAACAAGCTTACTATGGCATTGATGGACTTGGAACCTTAATACAACATTGTGGAACAGATAATCTGGCATATTAGTCCAACACTGATTCAAGAAAGTGAAACTTTGGCAGAGCTCTTGTTAGTGAAAAATATTATTTTGGAGCAGAGATATCCAAGAGACAATACCTATGAGCTGTTGAAAATTGTACATGACAACCATAAAGAACAATTTTTCAACTTTTTCAAGCAAGCTTAGCTAGCTATGCATATGTGAAATTCAAAGACCTGCGTTAACTTTATTTTTAATACTTGGATATTTTGTTCAATTCAGTAAGGTAATAAAATCAACAAATTATCAGTATGTCAGGTAATAAGAAAAGATGAACAATCTTGGTTCTGTAGTGACAAATTTTTTAAATATCTGTAATGAGCCCTACATGTACGTACAGCTGTCTTGATCATATCCTGTGACCAATTTTTATGTCTAACTGCCTGAAATATATAAGGGTATTTTTATACGATGAATAATAAATCAAAAATGTAGTTAATGTTAAAATAGATTATAAGTGTATGAAGCTGCTCAATATACATGGTTTAAAATTCTAGATACATGTATATTGAAAATCTAGTTCATGGTCTAAAATGGTGTAAAAATAAAATTAGTCTGTGTGATTGAGCATAGAAATATCCCCAAATAGTCACATATATAAAAAGTACTGGTTACATAAATAGAAAGTAGGACGAAAAACAAATACAATAGGCCTAGATGTTGATAAAATCTTATGTGGTCATCACTGGTATAGGTCATATTTAAAGTGATGTACCCCTTTTTTAAATTTTACGTTGATTATGGTAATCAAAAATATATATTAGGTACAACTTAAGTAAAATGCCAAATTGTCATTTTATCATATGTATGTTTTGGATTTATAACAGTATATTGAGTGTGGACATGATAAAATGGCTATTTTGTGCAGTACAACAGTTTCAAAGCTTATCTTCAACTTGACAATGCAGAGTGAGGTATGCGGTATATGACTGAACACTTTGAACCTGTTTATCGCTGTTTCTTGCCAACCAGTATTCACGTGAACAACACAGGTTGTCTTTTCAAAAATATACAGTAGAATTCTATCTGCATTCAAGAGTATTGTAGCTTTGCGAATTTGGAATATAAAATATAGTGAGATAATTATCATGAAAAGTTTATTTATGGTATCTCAATAAGTTCCTCCAATACAATTAAATTCCTATCATTTTAGATAGTCATGGTAGTTGGCAGAGCATTAGACTCATAAATCCAAGGGTCATGGGTTTGATACCACACAGGCCAGCCTGGGGTGGCTGTCTCAGTGTCCATGAGGAAGGGTAGTTAGTTTTATTGGCATAGCCAATAATGTGTTTAAAGTGTTGTTAAAACCAACAAATTCATTCACTGTCTTTCAGCTATACTATTGCAGACTATTCAGAATGTAATTTTGTTGAGGAAATCCCCCCTTCCCATCTCACATCTGAAGAAAAGGAATAAGTTTTTTAATATCGGAAGAATTTAGAGAAGAAATAAAGGTAGGCTTAAAAAATTGAATACACAATTTTCATGTATTCGGTTCAGTTTTCTGCATTGAAAAATGATAGAAATTTGTGTGAATCCCCCAGTTATTATCATCATTTCATTTCAGGTGTAGTCATTCCAGCAGAGGTCCTAAATATGGATACAAGATCCCTTGAGATGTACAAAAAGGCTCTTAGAGATGGAAAGGAGAAGGTTTATAATATCAGGGTCATGGTGGTGGGGCAGTATGGGGTTGGAAAGACAACATTGACCAAGCGCCTATTGGGGAAAGATGTGAAGATATCTGACAGGCAGAGCACTGAGGGGATAGATGTTCATATAGATTGTTGTAAAGTTTCCTTGGCAACTGGAGAGTGGATACTGCAAGAGAAAAGTATGCCATGAATCTCTCTCTCACTCTCTATCTCTCTCTCTCTCTCTCTCTCCCGCAAGTTGATTTTAGGCTGCGCCCTTGTGCCAGTGACCCTTATTTTTCATCTTTGGCTCAAGAAAGTTCCCTCGATGGTACCCGTAGGGCACATAAGAAAGATCCAAGAAAATGAAGATAAAAGATTATTACGGTTGATTTTAGACTGAACTGAGAACATTCAAGCTTACTGCATAGAGAGCATTCATTTTGCCAAAGAATCACAAAGCATTCAAGCTTACTGCATAGAGTGCATTCATGGCCAAAGAATCACAAAGCAATCAGTTCCATTGGCTGACAGAAATGTCTCACCAATTTCAATTAACTTGGGTACCAGGAGCACATGCTTCATAATTGTTGATAGAAAAGATGGAATCTTAAGCAAACACACTGCTGCATTTATTTGCATGTTAGTGTACAGGGAGGAAAAAAGGTAGACTTGAATGTCCAAAATAAAGTTTACAAGGGAATGGTTACTCGAGCATGAGGAATTAAAATCCCAGTATGGAAAACTTATGACAGGGAAGGCTGATAATGATGACAGATGCTTGGGTCATTAATTTATAATAATAATAATAATAATAATAATGATTTTATTTAGAGCGGGTGACACAGTTGCATGGAACTAAATCCTCCTTGTGGCCCTGTAATATTTGCATATTTACATACATATTACATAGTTATAAAAAAAAAAAAAGACCCGTAATTATTTCTAGAGAAAAAAAAAAAAAAAAAAAAAAAAGAAACAGAACAAAACAAAAAATAATTCATGACAGATGTTCTCTAAAATAGGTAATGGCAAACTTTTTTGTATATTGCGTATCTGTATATATTATGTAAAAGTGTCTCTGAATATTTACCTGTGTACCTGTGTGTGTGTGTGTGTGTGTATGTATGTGTGTGAAAGGGAGAATGTATATAGGTATGTAGTTAGGTGGGTAAGTAGTTTGTAGTGTTTTACAGCACTCAGCACAACAGAGGCTATATGGTGCCTGCTAAAGGTAAAGTTAAATAAATGTAAAAATGAAGAATTGCACAAAAACTTTGGAAGATAAACCCTTCCAAATAAATCGAAACATGAAGCAGAACATGATAAGATATAAAACATAAAGGTGTTAAATTCTATAAAATATTTATAAAATAAAGATAAAAGTAACACGTGTGAAATCCTTAAAACACGTGCTCAAAATTTTCAGAGTAAACCACATTCCTCAAAGTCCAATATTTTCACAAATGGTACATTGTCATACAGTTTATTGATGGAGTTGCATCAAAATACTTCGGTTTCAAAGGGTAGAAGTTGACATAGTGTATAACCGGGAGAGGGAGCAAAAAATGGTTTCCAGTCATCCATGTTTGTTTTACACAATGCTCTATGTGCAAGAGTCATATTTGGTTGCTCTTCTGTACACTAGTCTGTAATATCTTTTTTGTATGATACTCACAGCTCAGCTGCATTCGATATACATATACACTGAATTTGTTTTGTACATATAGTACGCAAGTAATTGAGGGCCACAAGAGAGATTAGTTTTTTGTCCTGATTGTGTCATTCTCATGAAATAATGACTTTATTATTATTATTGTTATAAATGTGTCAGAAATTTGTGTTTTTTAAAAAGACAACAATTTCTTAGATATTTTTTTTCTCATTATTTAGAGCAGTGCTCTTGTAAACAAAATGGTTTTTAAAAGTATTGTACTTTTATATATCTAATTATCATAATTGCTTTAGCAAAGTACATCAGATACTCTTTATCACTTTATCACACTGTTACATGTATCGTCACGCAATTTGATGTGTGCATTCACCATTATCACTGATGTTAACACAGATAGTTGTTATGATCTATTTATAGCTATACTGGTCATAGACCAAAAGAACTTCTGTCGTCCATGAGTCCGTTAGCACATGTATTTTTATTGCTATTCATCCTAAACTACTTAGAGGATTGACATCAAACTTTACATGCACATTTATCCCATGGTCTGGTTGGTCCTAAATGAAAATGGTGCTGCTCAGACAGCCAATATGGTCACCACAGTGGCCATCTTAAAAATATTGTTTTCATTATGATCGTGAATGAATGGTCACATCAGCATGGGGTTTCCACTAAAAGATTTCTTATGATATCTAGTTGATCCTAAATGAAAATGGCGTCAATCTGCCTTCCAATGTGTCTGCCATGGCAGCCATCTTGAAAATCTTGTTGTGGCTACTTCTGATAAATAATAAAAATGAGACTAGGTTATATTACAAACAACAACACCTTTTTTCTCTTACATATCTGCTCTTAGAGAATAATGTCCCCATTTTCAATTTAAACATAAATATTTAGATTTATTTTACATTTTACGTGTTCTCTTCCTTCAGCTGCAGTTGAATACTCTAGACCACAGCGCCTTGTAAAGCTCTTAAGTGTTCAGAAGCTGGGGACAAGTGGTGGAAAGGAAGGCCAGAGTGAGAGGGACAACCATTTTAGCGGTGAAAAACATCGTGCTGACACTATTGTTACCCAAGTGCAAAGCGAGAAACCAGTCAGAAAGTCAAATCTACCCCCTTCCAGGCAGCAGACTCCATCAGCCATTGTGAAGGTGGATAAGAGACCTAGTGTGGAGCATTCAGACCAAAAGACAAGCAATGTTACCATTCCAGTGAGTGAGGCAGAGTCCAGTGAGAGTGAAAATAAGAAAGATACAGTGATGGAAATACTCCAGTTGGTCAATAAGAATGTTGAAAAACTAGAGAAGAGTATAATGGAATATGCAACATTGGCAATGTGGGACTTTGCAGGCCAATATGCATTCTACACTACTCACCAGACTTTTTTGACAAGTCGTGCAATATATCTCTTAGTCATAGATCTTAATCAGCAAGTCACAGATCTCATAAAAAATGACCAGTATTTCCATGATACTGAGGGAATAAAGCGGTGTAAAGTTCATGGTAAGCACAGCATTTTAATAATTTTAATAGCAGCAATTACTTCTCCCAACGCTATTGTTTAGCTATTCTATTTTCGTGCTGAAAATCACCATCTATTCGATGTGAATACATTGTCCCACAGAGTGGAGAAAAGGTTAGTATGACCTTTGCACTCCAGTCTGTACATCGTATGGTCCTGCAGAGAACTGTCATCCTTTTCACGGATGCCATACTGTATGAACGTTTGCCTGAAATCATCACCAGAGAAATTTTGCCTGCAGCAACTTACCACATTAGCGGTCTCCATTCTGCAGTTCATAATTAACCCTTTTCATACTGAAGCCCAATCAGACAGGCAGTTGTGTAGAACTGGAAATTTTTTCAGTCAGTGGTGTAGCAGCATGAGAGAATGCAGTGACGTTGGTCAATCTGGCTTTACAGGACAATTTTTTGAAATTATTTTTCAATGTTGTGTACCATTTTAAAAAGCATAAAATTTTCCTTAAGGTCATATATTTTTTGACTGAAAATTTTCAGGCGTAAAACTTCAGTCGAAAGTAAACTTACATGTATGTAACCAAAATGACATGCTTTACATTTTTTTTAATAACTTATTTGCAATGCAATTTTCCAATCTGCAGTATTCATTTAACCTCCGATATGTAAATGTATGAAATGAGGAGAATTTTATACCTTTTAAGAAGGTGACAAAATAATAAAAATCCATCAAAAATATTGAAAGTGATTACAATTTTATTAAATTTACTCGCATGAGAATTGGAGAACAAACAGAATAATCCTTACTGGTAAGTCAACAAAGCTTTTCATTTTGGTTCTCCAGTGTTTTTATTCCACAATAAATTTTAATGTAATAACATCAGAGTTATGTTGGGTGTATTTTGGTCCATTTCCAGGGATGCAGTAAAATTTCATAATATTATGCACACATCCAACATCGGTATATGTGTTAACTTTATGAGAAGCGAAGTTCTCAAAATGTCCAGTTAGCATGAAAAGCATCCACGTCTTCATCATCGTCAATATCCGAGTCAAAAATACAGATTAACTATTTATCATCTGCTCAGTTCATTTGATGCAACCAAGATCACGAACCCACGATCACCACTGCCTAAAATATAAATTTCCCCCACAAAATTGTCTATATTTTCATCAGAATAAGTATCAACATCACGATCGCTTCAGTACTGTCCGCCATTTTGAATTACACGCATTAAAATTCAGTTTTGAAATCAAATTTTCTACTAACCAGTTATCATCATCTCCGTTCATTTCGTCAAAGTCAAGCTCACGATCTGCACTGCTTAAACATAAATGTTCCCCACAAAATGATCAATGTTTTCATCCAAATCGGCATCCTCATCACTGCTGTAATTTGTTTTTTCAGCGCTGTCCGCTATGTTGATCTCCACACATTAAAAGTCATGTTTCAAATCAAATTTCAAATAACCAGTTATCATCAGCTCCGTTCATTTTGAAGGAGTAAAGATGGCGATTCCCACTGCCTAGAATGTCAATTTTCCACACGAAATGGTCTATATTTTCAACTAATTCAGCAAGCACATAACTGCCTTTACTTCCCTCTTCAGAATATGACTAACATTTTTTATCTCCACATGTTAAAACAGTTTTGGCGTCTTTTAAACACAATCTGGTAATGTTATGTGTACCTTCTACCTTTATTTCCCTCTTTTCAAAAGAGTACACGTAAATTGATGACGTTTTATTCAGCAAATAATACGTTTCTGCAAAGTTGGTAACGGAATATAGTGAACATACGACCAGAGTCGTATCCCGCTGGCAAAGGTAAAGTACGACTGGAGTCGTATCCTGCTGCAAAAGGGTTAAGTCTCGGTGTTGCACTATCCCTTCCGTATTTTATTCTGTATGGTAAACTTTCCCCCTTTTTAGAACTTAGTACTTTAAGGGGCCTCCTAGGCTAGTTAGTATATTCTACCCCTTAGGGGTGAGAACACTCCCCTACTTTACTGATATACAACTGAGGTATGGGTAAGTCCCTGTGTTCTGAAAAATAACGATAGGCCCTGCCAAACATAGAGGACAGTGTATTCCTCCCTCTTCTTCAAAACGTAACAATATTCGATAAATGTTTTGACGTATATTATTAATGTCTGCCCCATGAATTATGTTGGCATTGCATATGTATCTGCATGTTTTTCTAATAAAGTTCACAGTGTGAAATATCTTACTTTTCGACAGGTTTATTTCTGCGAGGTCAAATCAATCATTTACCTCGTGCATACAGTGTACTTAGTGCATACACAGTGGTATATGCGGTACGCACTGCATACAAAAGCTGAGATCTAAGAGAGGATAGAGAAAAATCTGAAGATGAGGTGAGGGGAAGATTCCCACGTCCTCGATAAGTATGTCTGAAATCGACTTGATTCCAGGTGCCAGTAGGCCATAAATTGCAAAGTGCGCAATGCTTTTTCCGTGTGCACTTGGAGCACTTTATGCAGTCTGGGTGAGTGTCCCAAGAACCCTTCTTGTGACCACACTTCCCCACAGACTGTCCTGACATTATTCTTAAGAAGAGAAATAATGACAATATTTAATAAATGTCAAGCTAAACTCACGTGGTTGTGTCACGCTAAGCTCAAAGGTCTTACTTAACCACAGTAAAGACCTTCTAAGGGCTGCTCCACTAGAAGCCGAGACCCTCTTTGGGGGCCTCATACTTACCGTGGCTTCTCAAGACTTGCTGGATCATCAACATCAACCCTTCACATCCACTTCTGGCCCATTGCAATCAGCCAGGAAGTGTGTTAATGTGAATCGCCCTCAGGCCATCCACTAAGTTCATCAAGCAGACGCAACCCTAGTCCAATTAGCAACCTCAAACTAGATCTCCTCATCATCAGTCGGGTCCACAGCACCAAGGTAACTACTTACCCCAAAAGAGGATATTCTATTATCCTCCATCCTTTCCCACTAGAGGAAAGGCGGGGGGACAGCCCTAGGGATCCAACCCCTCTCCTGCTGTACATCCCCCTCCCAAACGTCCCCATAGGTGCTCTCCTAGGCCTCTTTTCAGAGGTTTGGTCACAGCATCACAGACGATGGGTGGGTCCTCTCCATTGTAAACGATGTTATTGACTCCAGTTTTGAGAACAACCCCCTCTATCAAGGACTCCCATTCTATTTCCCCAGTCCAGTCTGGTGAAATTGAAGGTAGATGTGCAGAAAGGGGCAGTCGAGAGGGTCCTGAACAATTGGTCTTCCGCATTCTATTCAAAAAACTTCCTGGTCACCAAGAAAGCATGAAATTTCAAACCATAATCGATCTCTCCCCACTCAATCAGTTTCTTCTGGCAGAACCTTTCAAGATAGAGACAACCTCTTTGATCCGGAAAGCACTTCGTCTAATTGTGCTGTCTCCATTGACCTTCAGGATGCCTATTTGCACATCCCGATATTTCTTCACACCGCAAATACCCCTCATCTTTTGCTTAGACCAGGAAGTTTTTAAATTCCAGGTTCTGCTGTTCAGAATTGCTTCCTCACCCAGAGTCTCCATCCAAATTATGGGAGTGGTTGTGGCCTACCTTCAGTTACTGGGAACACCAATTCTCCAGTATTTTGATGACTGGCTGATCAACAATGTCCAGGTTCAGTCCCTTCATCATGATCTGTTTGTTCTTGGTCCGCCGTAACTTGTTTGGGTCTTTTACCCAACCTCGAGAAGTTGGAACTCATTGCATCACAGGACTTTGTTTACGTGAGGATGAATTTTCTCATGAACCAGAACTTGGTCAGGGTTCCACTGGGTCGGGTAGATCAAATCCTGGCTCTCCTAGAGGCGCTATGAGCAAAAACATTGTTATTTGCTCGCCCATCTATCCCTATTGGGAACCTTGAACGCTGCTGCCGACTTGGTTCCTATAGAATGTCTCCATATGTGCCCTCTACTTTTCCCCCTCCTCGCAAGGTAGAAACGACACAGAGATTCTCTATCAACCCCGATCCACTAGGACGGGACTTTCACCACCACTTGTGCTGGTGGATGAATCAGGACAGATTCCTGGCTGGGGTCCCAATGCATGCACCCAACCCCCAATCTTATCTATTCATCGATGCATCAGATTCTGGATGGGGGTGCTCATTTAGAACCGGAGGGCATAATTCTCCAGGGTCATTAGGCCAAATCATCCCTCCACATCAACAACCTAGAAATATAAGCAGTATTTCCCGCATTGCAAGGGTGCATCGACAGAGTAAGGGTCCGTTGCATCATGGTCACCTGTGACAACATGTCCATCGTAGCGTGTCTACGATGTCAGGGAGGCTCACATGCCCCTTCTCTTTGCGTGGAGGTCTGGAACCTCTTCTATGGGCAGCCTCAGAGGACATCACAATCCGAGTTCGCCACATTCTGGGCAAGAAGAATGTATTAGCGGACAGCCTGTCCAGTACAGGTCGAGCCATCCTCATGGAAAGGTCCCTTCATCGCTCTGTAACAGAGTTCCTGTTCACACTCTGGGGAAGACCCCTGGTGGACCTATTTGTGACCAGGCTCAACAACAGTCTTCCCTTTTACGCATCTCTGGTCCCGGTTCAGAGAGCATGGGCAGGGGACGGATTCAGCTTCTGATTTTGATATTCTATTCGCATACACCTTCCCACTGTTCCAACTGCTACCTCAAGTTCTGCAAAAAGTCCGAACATCACTGTGCAGATCATTCCCATCGCCCCACTGTGGTCCCAGCGATCATGGTTCAAAGATCTGCTAAGCCTGTTGATCAATCGACCCAGGTTTTTACCTCACTGGAGAGATCTCCTGTCTCAACACCAGGGATCCCTTCTCCACAACAGCCCACACATTCTCCACCTTCACGCTTATCTCAAGCAATCTCTCCGCCAGAACAAGTTTTTGGGCAGAGTTGCCAGTTGCACCATTCAGGCCAGGAGAGCTTCTGCATCCAAGGTCTATGATGCCAAGCGGAGAATCTTCTGTGATTGGTGCATTAGGAAACACATTGATCCTATCTTCCCCTCTGTAACTTCCATTGCTGATTTCCTTTTGTTCCTTTTTGAGACCAAAAGATGTTAAGTATACACTATCAAGGGCTATCAAGCTGCCATCTCCAACACAATTAAATTCTCTTAGGGCACAGGAATCGGTTCAGATTTGTACCTTGCCAATCTTATTAAGTATTTTGAGCTCCAGAGACTTGTCTCCCGCTTTCTTACGCCCAGATGGAATCTTTCTTGTGTTTTTGTGGTCTTTAACCAAAACCCCCTATGAACCATTGAGTGAAGCCTCCTTTCAGGACCTCACACTCAAGACTGTGTTCCTACTTGCTCTCGCATCTGCAAGATGATGAAGCGAGATTCATGCCTTGTCTGTTGACTGTCTGTCTCCGGTTTAATGGGAATTATGATTGTTTCCCTCCTTTGTCAACCGGGATTTCTCGCTAAAAATCAATTACCTTCTATAGCTTCACTACCCGAGTCTAAGTCAAATCTATGCAAGGGATGATCCAGATAGACTCTTATGCCCCGTGAGGGCCCTCGGTTTCTATCTTAATGCCTCCAAAGGAAAAAGAAAGGGTAGGAAATGTCTCCCTTCCACCTGAGGGCTCTGATGACATTTCGGCTGCTACTATCTGCTGGTGGATTGTCACCACAATCAAAAGAGTATATCAGTCCCTTACTACTGATCAAGACTTTTCCTTTATGAAACTAAAAGCCCATGAGGTTCGAGCTGTTGCTGCCTCATGGGTATACATTAATCACTTCCCCTTGGAGGACGTCATTAAATCAGCTTTTGGCGTTCCCATACTACCTTCTTCTCCTTTTATCTCCGCTCGTTAACACAACAGAGTGCAGGCATTTTTTCTCTGGGGCCCATCTTTGCAGCACAACATGTTGCTCAGAGAGACACCAACCTTCTATAAGATGAACCTCTCCCTCTACGGTGAGTACCGTATTCACGGCATGTTTTCGGACACAGTTTATTTTCGGACACCATATTTTTGGGGAGAAAATAATATTTAAATGCCTTGTAATTTTCGGACATCGCTGGACTATAGTTTTTTTCTATAACTTATGTTTTCGGACACAAATCTAAGAATATCTGCTGCGTCGTTTTCAAGTAAAATTCTCAGTGTGTTTGCCGGTAATTTAACCGATACAGAGTTCACTTTATTTGGTTGCCAATTATAAAATGTCATCATGAACTTCCATGAACTAAAATAATTAAAAATTCTTATTGTATGTATGTATGTATGTATGTATGTATGTATGTATGTATGTATGTATGTATGTATGTATGTATGTATGTATGTATGTATGTATGTATGTATGTATGTATGTATGTATGTATGTATGTATGTATGTATGTATGTATGTATGTATGTATGTATGTATGTATGTATGTATGTATGTATGTATGTATGTATGTATGTATGTATGTATGTATGTATGTATGTATGTATGTATGTATGTATGTATGTATGTATGTATGTATGTATGTATGTATGTATGTATGTATGTATGTATGTATGTATGTATGTATGTATGTATGTATGTATGTATGTATGTATGTATGTATGTATGTATGTATGTATGTATGTATGTATGTATGTATGTATGTATGTATGTATGTATGCAGATAGACAGACAGATTGATAGATAGAGAGATAAACATTTTTATATTAAGCCATACACAATAAATGACAATATAAAAAAATGAAAAGAAATATGATTTAATGCTGTAATATATTAAAATATATTATTCAATTTAAAGTAGCTTGTCCATAGCTTCTTTTAGGTCCTCGGGCAAAAAGCCTTCAAATTCTGTATCACTGTCATCATCCATATCATTTAATTGTTCGGCGTTTCTGATCAGTGCATTTTCACTTCCGGTCAGATTGACACTGATGCCGCACACTTTGAAAGATTTCATTATCATTGTGCGTTTTTCCTTCAATATGTCCATGGCATTGACAACCCAGTCCAATACAGTCTGTTTGCTGGCTGTCTTGATTCGTCCGTTGCTGCTTTCATCAGATGATGTTAACGCATTCGTAGCATCTCTGATGTATTCCGTCCAGCTGCGACGGAGGTAGCTCTTGACAGGTTTATTGATGCTCACATCAAGAGGTTGCAACTTGGATGTGCAGCCTCCAGGTATTATTGCTGGCACAACATTTCCGTGCCGCAACTGTTTCTTCACGTCATCAGTGATGTGAGCCCGGAACGAGTCCATAACTAATAGGGATCGCTCTCTCCTGGTGAATGGCAAATAAATTTCTTTAATCCATCGCAGCATTAGGGTTTCGTCCATCCACGCTTTCTCTTGAACTGCGATAATCCATCCTTTTGGTGCCTTCAGATCTAGAGTTCTCTTGCCCTTGAAAATAATCATTGGGGGTAATACGTCGCCAGAACTTGCAACGGCTAAAACGACAGTAATGTGTCTCTTCTCTGCGCCAGTTGTACGAATCAGAACGCTTTTCGTTCCTGCTTTGTCCACCGTTTTCCCTGGCACAAGATCAAAGTACATTGGTGTCTCGTCCATGTTGACAATAAAGTTATCGTTAAATTCGTCCTTTCTCGCGTCTATCCATCACAAACTTGTGGAATGAAGTAATCTTTTCTTCCAAATCTTTGGGTAAACGTTGGGCAAGAGAGGTCCTGCTTCTGAGCACAAACCCATGTCTTTTCATGAAACCATCTCCCCAAGAATGACAGACACTGAATTTACTCTCCGGAAATTCTTTTGAGACAAGCTCCTTAGCATATATACATATTCCCTCAACACTGACTGGAATTTGTAAGTCACACTGAGTGAGCACCCATTGAGATATCTTATCATCTATATCTCGTCCATATGAAATGGGTCGTCCACTCTTAGGCAAATGTCCATTTAAGTTCAAATCTGCAGAAAAGTCAATTTTCATCCACGTATTCACAGTGGATTTCGGAATCTTGAATTTTTCCGCTGTAGGTCTAATTCCCAGAAGTTTTGCATGGTTAACGATATCCAACTTTTGCTTTAATGTATAATGTTTATAGTGACCACGCACAAAACCGGGTGGAGCACTCTCGGGTTCAAGATAATCAGACTCGTCATCTAGAGCAGCTTTCTTCATGGGCAGTTCTTTTTGTGATGTATCCTCAGAGTCATTACTTCGAGGTCGCTTCTGTGGATGGCCTACTGGCCTCTTTGGAGACGATTTTGGCAAGGGAGAGTCCCTCCACGAACTCGGCAGTGCCTCCTCGCTTGTTGCATAATGCACGATAAACTTATCCATCAAAATTATTATCAGTACTAACAATATTATGTTTCACAACGACAGCTAAACTTAAATAACTTTTGATAGTGGTGGGTATCCTATTTATATTTTATCATGTAATTTTTCCATGGGTGGCTGGTTGTATTGGATAATTATTTATCATTGTTTCTTTTTTACAAGCTTGATTCGGCTAACAAAAATATGATTGGTTGTCAGTGTAGACATCGTTACACCCGAAACCACTTCAAGCAGGTGTGACAGTTATGATTGTGATTAGAAACCATGACCCCTGCTTTATCTCATTAAACAATACATCAGAGAGTCGGTGTAGATTAGTGAATTCATTGGCATCGTGCAATAAAAACAAACCGATTATCCCTGAGGCATTATGTACCACGGGTTAAACATAGATATTGTTCTACAGGTAATAAATTGATTGTGGGTGCTACATGTTCGGTACATCAAGTTCTCTTAAAACGAAATCCAGATGGCTTCCTTTTATTTCCAAACACACCTGTCAAAGAAATCCCACAAGTTATATTATTAACAATTATCACCTAGACACCTTGAAATCTCCGACATGCATCAAAACAATCTTTGAGGAGTCGATTGTTTCGAGTTGGCAAGCTCTGATCACTTTGAAGCTACCCTCGGCTAGGTGACCCCCCCCCCCTCCAAAAAAAACCACACAAAAACCCCAACAAAAACAGGAGAGAACCACAACAAATAGATCATCTTTGTTTAAAAAATATCAACATATTAATCACATTGACTCGTATATTGCAACTTGCTTGTTTTTACCCTTCCTAGGCGTGCGTACAACACAAACCCTATAAGGAGCCTCTCACTCTTGTAGACGTCATACATGTATTTCTACTCTTGATACTAAAATGTTTCTGTTATAAATATCTTCAGAATCATAATTCCAAAATCTTTTTATTTAGTTTGTATTTATATCTTAATTACAGAAATAAAGCTTGCGTGTATTTGTAAGGTAGATATTAATGATCACTGATTAGCAGATGGTTAAACTGTTGATTATGAGATTACTAATATGGCTGTTCTTTTGGACAATACACATCAAATCATGGTTCTAATACATGTATGGCTGCGTTTTCTAGTGGATGGACATGTATCAAATAGACATAAATAGGCAAGTAATGCCTGTTTTTCATTCATTATCCTTCCCGTGGATATAGACAGAATACATGTTTTACTTCATGGCAGCACGTCGTCATATGAGCTAACGGTAACTTCGTTATGGCGGGGGGGGGGGGGGGGGGGGGGCACATTTATATTCCCCTGTATGTTTTCGGACACCAAATTAAAGAATTTAATATGTCTTCGGACGACAAAAAAAGTAATTATTTTTTGCCGTACGAAAACATGCAGTAAATACGGTACATTACATTTTCTTTTTTGATCACTTTATCTGGAGCATCAGTCTACCCCCCCCCCCCCCCAACTGACAAATTCAGGTAAACAATAGCAACGGGATAAGTAATTGCTGCTATTAAAATGTAGTTTTTTTGGAGGGAAAAAAAACTATTGGTAATTATGCAATACTTACCGGTCACTATTGTCAAATGCACTTCTCCCACCCCGCTATGATGTCTTGCGTAATCATCGTCTATGAAAAAGATGACAGTTCTGCGCAGGACCATGCGACGTACAGACTGAAATGCAAAGGTCATACTAACCTTTTCTCCACTCTGGGAGGATGTATTCACATTGAACGGATGGTGATTTTCGGCATGAAAATAGAATAGCTAAACAATAGAGACAGGTAAGTATTGCATAATTAAAATTAGTTTTACCTCCCCCCAAAAAATACATATTTAGTGTGTGTGTGTGTGATGGGGGGGGGGGGAATAGGCAGAGAATGAGAGGCTGTACCTCCAAAGTCAAGAGAACATGAGCTCTAAGGAACTAACGTGCAGAACTGAACAATTTATACTGGCATAATTTGAAAGAGAGGCATGAGAGCTAGAGTGGGGTTATAGGACAGTACTACAAAACCCGTACAAGTTATCATATACAAAATACTACTACTTGTTAAGAATAAAGTTACATAGGATGTACATAAACTAAAACTGAACAGGAATAAAGCATTCTATGTGTTATAAGGGTTTCAATCAGAAATAAAGTAGCAGGCATAGGGGTGGTGGCAAAACCTTCTCTCTGGTTGTTGAGGGGAAGTGCCCCTGTTGTGGGTTATAGTGGGCTTTGGCACCCATGAGCTGAAATGTTGTTGGTGTATCTATGATAATAGGATTTATATTACCAATTAGTTTGTCAAGAAAGTTGCATTCTCATCACGATTACGGTGTCGAAAAACCTATCTGTTTGATGTAACTACATCCTCTCACAGAGTGGAGAATTGTCAATAAGACACGGTCCATTTGTGCACCTTGCATGCCCATGTGCAGAACATTCATCTTTTTCAAGGACACCATGTTAATGGACATGTGTCCAATCTGCGACCAGAGAAAAATGACTAATGTTGCTGGTGCTTCATGGCATTGCAGTCTTCCTTCAACAAATATTATCTCGGTGTTACATGTATCCTCTCCATATACTATTTACATGTGGTCAATATTTCATTGTCAGTCTACCTTTACCTCCCTCTCCTGGAAACTCTGAATGAGGCTGTGGAATTTGTTCCCCTAGTGAGACTTCACTTAATTACGCTCTCCCCGGTTCCTGTTTTCTAGCATAGTGGAAAACTCACAAGGACCCGCTATCAGCTCGGGTCCCTCTGGGCACCAGTTTTTGTCACCACCTGAGTTGCTGGCTAGATCGGGATCAGTTCCTGATTAGAGTCCTGATTCACACTTCCAAACCCTACTCCTTTGTGTACACAGACATGTCAGATTTGGGATGGGGTGCATACTTGGAGCTAGAGAAGGTAATTCTTCAGGGACTGTGGTCTTAGGAATAGGTGACCTTTTAAGTAAACAACCTAGATATGCAGGCAGTGTTCCTAGCCGAATAAGAATGCACCAACCTTTTAAGGTGTCGTTGCATTATGATTGCCTCTGACAATACGTCAGCAGTAGCATACCTCCTTTGTCAAGGATTTACACATGCTCCTTCTCTTTGTATGGAAGTCTGCAACATTTCTAATGGGCAGTCTCATTGGAGATCACTCTCAGAGTCCACCATATTCTGGGCAAAAGGAATATCCTGGCAGACAGCTTATCCAGACAGGGTCATGTGGTCCTCATGGAATTATCTCAACACCAGTCAGTTACAAAAGCACTTTTACAAATGTGGTGGAGACCAATAGTGGACTTGTTTACTATGAGACTGAACAACAAGCTCCCTCTGTACGTCTCTCCAGTTCCAGGTCAGAAAGCATGGGCAGTGGATACTTTCAGTTTGAAGTGAGGTTGGCTGTATACTTACGCTTGTATACTTTTCAAAATAATTCTGTGGGTTCTCCACCAATTCAGGATCTCCATGTCTCAGCTCATCCTGTTAGCCCCAATGGTTGTGGTTCAGCAATCTGCAGGACTTGTTGGTAGACAAGTCCAGGAGATTACCACATAAGGTTGGACCCTCACCTGTCCTATCTCATAAGGTATTTTGAGCTTCAGAGACCGGTGTCTAATTAATGCCTAGGTGGAACTTTTTGTGTGTTCTTTGGATATTATCTAAACCCCATCTTGAACTTTTCGAGTGAAGCTTCCTTTGAGAACTTTACACTTAAGACTGTCTTCCCGCTCTCCTTAGCATCAGTGAGGAGAAGTGAGATTCATGCTTTGTCAGTAGAAAAGTTTTTTTTCTTCATTTCAGTAGGAACTATTCAGTTGCTCTTCTTTGCCTACCAAGGTTTCTGGATAAGAATCATTTACTTTCATTAGCTCCATCTGGGATTCCCAGTCTCAGTTGTATCTGTTGGGGATGATCAAAACAGGTTCCTTCTCCCAGATAAGGCCTTAAGGTTTTAGAAGGTTTTATTTGGCTGCCTCTAAAACAAGATGGAATGGTCAGAATCGTTTCTTTCACCCTATCAAGGGTTTTTCTGATATTTGGCAGCCATCATTTCCAGGTGGATTGTCCTGACTGTCAAATGCGCTTATCAGTCTCTCACAGAGAGGGTCCTTTCTTTAATAAGAATTAAACCACATGATGTTAGGGCTGTTGCTACATATTGGGCCTACTTTAGTAACTCTCATTGGATGATATTATGAGAGCTGGCGGTCTCACACTATCTTGTCATCCTTTTGATCTTTGGTGCACCAGAGCCAAGGCATATATTTATTGGGTCCAATCATGACAGCACAGCATGTGGTAAAGCTGTCTACCAGTGTACAGTAGTGTACACTTTTACTATCAGCACAAGTGCATTGAATTTCTTACTCCTGCTTTTGTTTGAGGCTATTAGGCTAACTGATAAATTCAGCAATGCAGTGGTATTGGGTATTGTATAATTGCTATTAAAAATTAAAATTGGTGGGGGGGGGGGGGATGAAACCAATTTTAAGTAAATCTGATGGCCTGTTTAACTTGGACCAAGTCAAAAGAGGAAGGTATTGGGTATGTTTGCTGAGACTAAGGAATCAGACTAGGTTCATGTTCTATTAATTTCTGGGGCCTCCAGTTATGAATTGGTGGAGGGAATATTAAGATATAATGGGGATTTTGCATGGGGCCTCCAGTTATGAATTGGTGGAGGGAATATTAAGATATAATGGGGACTTTGCATGGGGCCTCCAGTTATGAATTAGTGGAGGGAATATTAAGATATAATGGGGACTTTGCATGGGGCCTCCAGTTATGAATTGGTGGAGGGAATCGGCTAAAACACGGTATTGGTGCTGAGAGTAGTCTCACTCTTTTAAAAAATTGAAATGTTTGATAGAACATTTCAATGAAGCTCATTATATACCCTAGGGTGTCCCCTAGTCAGATCAAGTTAGATTTAGCTTGAACATGCATGCGATTTTGTTTAACCATTATTTCAATTCATTGGTATAACAACAGTTACAGACACTACACTTGGTGTATATATAACATGCAAGAAAAACAGCATGAAAACTTTAAAACTTTATTTTTTTTCACAGTAACATCAGTAACAGGATATCAACATTTAAAGTAAACAACATAACTGGAAGTGGTAAACAACTTAATAACAAAATCAAAACATCTATGACAAAGGTATCACTAAGAAAAAAAACCTAACCATGAAACTTTTGCATAACAAACATAAAAGACATAGAATAATCTTATTTAGGCATTTATCTAACACCAAGAAGAATATTTAAACAAACAAAATCATTAATACTGGCCAAAAGTATTGCAAACTTCCATAAGAGTCAGAAGTACATTGTCCATAAAATTGGTTACAGACACTACAAAACTATAGCATTTCAATACAGCTGCAGAACCATACATATCTCCATAAAATTCACTTCAAAAATAATTCAACATGAACACATTGACTAGAATTATTCATTAAATGAATGTTGATTAGTTAATAAAATGATAAAACCACATTGTAACAGGTATATGTCCAATACTTGTGTTAAAATTATGAACTGGTAAATAGCACTTGAAAGTTTAATACTAAATAGTGTTTGTAAGAGTAAAATATTGAAGTATAATGAATGTTCAATAAATCATAGTCACTAAAGTATTGTTCAACCCAAGGTGCTGACTCAAACACAGACCCATATGTGATTGATCTTAAGGTTACAGACACTACACATTAAACCTTGACTTTATATTGTCATTTCAAATAGAAGTGCTTATGATTTTTTTCCAGATTTGACTTGAGCTTAGACAATTCAGCTGCATTAAACTTGAAATGACCCCTTTCATTGACTATTTGTGGAGCTTTTACCCTGTACAAGATAGCATCTAGAGCCTCTTGTGAATAATCATCTTTTTCAGGCCAAACATACATGTTGCCAGACTTTCTCATGTATTTAAGTCTAACTTCGTTATGAAGAATGTCTATTACTTCTGCTAAGTATACATCTAGAGGTCCCTTCTTTGGCTTAAGTCCTACAGCAACAAATTCTCCAGGGTGGTATTTCTCTATTGGTTTCTCTGTGTTGGTTGGTGCTTTTTTGTCAACTTTGATCTTCTTTGTCACAATGTTTTGTCTTTCTGTTGACTTCCGTTTCTTATTAGGCTTTTCGCTTGTTGCTGAGTTATGATCTTTCTGGTTACTTCCTTGTTTTCTTTTCTTGTCATTATTTTCTATTGTTGATGGATTCTTGTCTTTAAGTTGTTTTCCTTTCTGACTTAAATTATCTTTATTGAGTACTAACTTTCTCATTTCCCAGGCATTAACATTTTCGCTGAAGTTGCATCTCCCGTCAACCTTCATGCATTGCTCACAATAACAGCTCAGATTTCTTATGCTCAGTTCATAATCATTGCTTCCTGACTTTACAGCATGTAATTTTATCTTGTACCTTGCAGTGTTTGCACATCAGTTTCTTCTCTATTTCTCTCAACATCTTTAGCTTTTCTCTTTGGGGTATTTGGTAATACTTCCTTTACCTTTTTTAATTGTCTGTACAGAGTTGCTTTAGGTAACACTTTATTCATTGGTGAATCTCTGGCTGACCCAGTATTTCCTATTTCACAATCAGTCTGAATACACTCTTGCTGTATACTTTCATTCAGTTTGATACGCATTCTCCATGCTTGGGTTCTTTTCACAGCTTCTTTCTTCTTTCTACTTAATTCAGCAGTTTTCGGACTTCTTAAATCAACACTCTTATTAACCGATATTGCCAGGGCTGCTTTTTCTTTCTTTTTCTGGCGATACCTTTTCATTTCTTCACGTTTTTTCCTTCTTAATTCTTGTAGAAGATTTGAATCGGAAAGTGATTGCTGTTTTTTTAGTAGTCTTGCATCTTTTCTTCTTTCTCTATCAACCCTTTTTAGCTCCTCATGTTTCGCCTTATTTTCCCTCTGTTTTTTTCTCCAGGCTTGTACCTTTAGCCTCGTCTTCTCCCTTCTAGCTTTAATCTTCTGTTCATCTTCTTCTGGCTTATCTTTGCTTCCTAAAAGCAAACAACTTCATTCTCATTTTTGTTCCTCTATGTATATGGATGAAATTTAGACTTTACAAAACATACTTGTAATGAGTACGCAATATGCTTTCATACATAAGCAAACTGGAATAACCTGTAGATTCTTAAAGAAAAGTATCTGATTGAAAAAGAAATAGCATAAAACCTGATGATTATTCAATGTTCTAGCATTTACAATGATTGCACACTTTCCTTAATAATGTAAACAACAGTCAGGTCAATTCACATGTCTAGTAGTGTCTGTAACCATTTGACAATATCAGCAATGTATCCAATACTAAGTCTGAGCTCATTGAATTCTCATAATATTTCTGTTTGAATTTACTAGTCTAATGATATGGAATGCAAAAATACTCAGTTTCAATTGCATATTGTAAGAAATCACTGAAAATGTTGCCTGTTATCAGAAATCTAGATGAAAGAAACTATAAATATACCAAAATATTACAAATTGCAGACAGACAATATGTCAAAATTTAGCCTTACACATCAATACTGTAATAGGAAACATAATTTGGCTTCATTTTTTTAAAAAAAAACAGGGATAAAGTCATAGACAGTATAAAAAGGGGATATTGGTTACACACTACAATTTAAGAGTGTGGTTTACCATTCAATACAAACTTACCAGAGTTGTTCCCAGAGGTTTGCTTTTGTCGTCTTCCCATGTCTTAGGGATGTACCATGGTAAAGAACAGAAAAAGTAATTAGGCAGCTTCTTCTAGGATAAGAAATTCAGGTTACATTGTCTTGTAGTAAATTACTCAAACAGACAGTGCTGCAAGAATGATGCAATATTCAATCAAGAGAGTTATTGCATCACTTTTTTGCTCTTGGCTGCAGAGGTAAATAGATGATGCAACATTACATCACATAAGATGGAACTTTCTATTGAGAAAAACAATGTTTTAATGACAAGTAGAACAATACTTTTATCTTTCATTTTTATACCTGTTTGTGTAGTGTCTGTAACTTTTTTTATTGAGTTGCTGTTTTTTAATGGTACAATACAGCACCACCAATTTTGGCCAACTTAGACATCACATGGATACACATGAGCCTTTGTAGGATTTATACTTTTCCATAATGAAACAACAAAATTATTGCCATATAAACTTGTAAAGGTTACAGACACTACAAAATTTAGAACTGGAAAGTTTGACAAAGAACAAGCTCTCAATCGAATATCTTGGCTAGCCATGTGATTTAAATGGTTTTACTACTTATTATAATATAAAGTCGAGTTCTAGATGTCAATAAAAGTTATAATGAATGTTATTTTGTACAAAATGTTGGCATATAACAACAGATTAGTGTTTGAATTTCAGTGTTGAAACAAAACTTCTACTGACGGTATTTTGCGTATAAAATCCATAATATTTTACCGATTTCTTTAATTCAAGAAGCAATATTTGCAGGATAGAATTCCGCATAAAACCAGACCAATAAATGCATAATTTCAGTATGATATTTAGAGAATTCTCTATTTTATATTCAAGCTTTTTTCGAGTGAGACTACATAACGCTCAAAAATGGCCATTTTTAGAGCTTGTTTCCATGCATATCTCAACAATGGGTTACACTAACCTCTTGAAATTTTCAGGAAAGTAAGAGAGGTATATGCCAGGCTTACCAATCTTTAAAATTGGTTCATATCTTGTTTAATTTTTCTATTTCATGCATATAACATGAAAATTCCTTTATCAGCACCAATACCGTGTTTTAGCCGAATATTAACATATAACGGGGACTTTGCACCTGGGAAAAGGAAAGCAATGCAATTTTAGCAGGTAAGTATTACATAATTAAAATAAGTTTACCCCCCCCCCCCCCCCCCCCCCCCAGGGGGAAAAAGAAATACATATTTTCAAGCAGTCATTTCAGAAAGGCAGTGGATACAGATGGCTTCTTCTTCTTCTTCTATATAACAGACATGTGTAAAGTAGTTTTCTGTTCTCTCTTCAGACCTGATTGAGATTTGGCTGAACTCCATACATTCCTGTGCACCATCTACTGCAGCTGGCATCCCTCCTGTGATACTGGTGGGAACACATGTGGATAAGATTCCAAAGGTATGTCTAAAGGGGTGAAAGGTGTCTTTAAAGTTGAACGAATTCATGAGTTTAGTATTAAAAAAGACATTTTTGCAATTCTTGTGAACAAGGTAAAGATTTGTTTCTTTAAAGTAATGATTAAACTATCTAATTTGAACAAAATACAATGGGAGTCATTTCAAGAATATTTAATAATTTACCAGTAATTTATATAATAATATGCTAAAATAGAGGACTTAGCATTCAAGAAATTTAGAAATTCTGTGGCCGAATAAAAACTGAATGACACAGATACAACATTCAGGATCCCAGTCTGTAATTGTTAAATTACACACAGTACAAAATCCTCAGGCAGTTCCATAGATCACTGATACTCTTTTGTATTCTGTCAAGATGTGGAATGAAAAGGCAGCTTTTACTGAAAGACAGCTGGTTATTTTTCACTGCCTTTAGTACAACTTTTGCCCTCCATTTCAGTTGGTTGAAGAGTGATGGGAACCAAGGAATGCCAAATTTGAATGTACTAATGGTTGAGCGTCTTTAATGAAACAAATAGAAATCACTTTCGACTGAATATGATCAGACATGTGCATTTCTTCAAAGAAAATGCACACTTAGTTCAACTGACTTTGGCATTCCTCTGTTACCTGGTTACCATTGCTCTTCAACCAGCCCAAATGGTGAACAACAGATTTTGATAAATCTTTAATTTTTTATAGTAATCATATATTCTTAGACATCTTTTTGGTAATATGTTAGGGTGTAACATACAACAGATTATGTTCAGAGCAGTTTGACATGAATGATTTGAGTGAAAGACTTACTGTGTGACACATAACAGATTGTGTTAAGAGCAGTTTGACATGAATGATTTGAGTGAAAACCTAACTGTGTGACACATAACAGATTGTGTTAAGAGCAGTTTGACATGAATGATTTGAGTGGAAACCTGTGTGACATATAACAGATTGTGTTCAGAGCAGTTTGACATGAATAAATTGAGTAAAATCCTGACTGTGACATAAAACATTGTGTTAAGAGCAGTTTGACATGAATGATTTGAGTGAAAACCTGACTGTGCGACACATAACAGATTATGTTCAGAGCAGTTTGACATGAATGATTTGAGTGAAAGACTTACTGTGTGACACATAACAGATTGTGTTCAGAGCAGTTTGACATGAATTGAGTGAAAGCCTGACTGTGTGACATATAACATATTGTATTCAGAGCAGTTTGACATGAATGATTTGAGTGAAAGACTGACTGTGTGACACATAACAGATTGTGTTGAGCAGTTTGACATGAATAAATTGAGTGAAAGCCTGACTGTGTGACATATAACATTGTATTCAGAGCAGTTTGACATGAATGAATTAAGTGAAAGCCTGACTGTGACAAATAACAGATTGTGTTCAGAGCAGTTTGACATGAATGAATTGAGTGAAAGCCTGACTGTGACATATCATATAACAGATTGTGTTCAGAGCAGTTTGACATGAATGAATTGAGTGAAAGCCTGACTGTGACATATAACATTGTATTCAGAGCAGTTTGACATGAATGAATTGAGTGAAAGCCTGACTGTGACATATAACAGATTGTGTTCAGAGCAGTTTGACATGAATGATTTGAGTGAAAGACTGACTGTGTGACACATAACAGATTGTGTTGAGCAGTTTGACATGAATGAATTGAGTGAAAGCCTGACTGTGACATATAACATATTGTGTTCAGAGCAGTTTGACATGAATGATTTGAGTGAAAGACTGACTGTGTGACACATAACAGATTGTGTTGAGCAGTTTGACATGAGTAAATTGAGTGAAAGCCTGACTGTGACATATAACATTGTATTCAGAGCAGTTTGACATGAATGAATTGAGTGAAAGCCTGACTGTGACATATAACAGATTGTGTTCAGAGCAGTTTGACATGAATGATTTGAGTGAAAGACTGACTGTGTGACACATAACAGATTGTGTTGAGCAGTTTTACATGAATAAATTGAGTGAAAGCCTGACTGTGTAATATATAACACACTGTGTTCAGCAAGAAAAAAAATCATTAGTGAATTACGAGTAAAGGCTGCAATACTTTTTCCCTTTAAATGTTTACAAAATCAGTAAATGTTTAAACAAAAGTGCAAATGGCTGTCAGCGATGCAGAACTACCTGTATTAACATTTGCTTTAAATTGAAACCTACTTTAAAAATACAGACAAACCATTTTATTGTAGCCGACAATCTTACATCTGTTCAACGGAACTAAGCCAAATCTTATAAACTGAAATTCTCTCATAAGAGGTACAAGATGTACAGCAAATGAAACAAATAGGTTTAATAGCAAAATTTGATCTTTATAGTTGTATAATTATTTTTCACAGAAGAATTTTTTATATGCTTTAAAATCTTGAGAGAACTCGTTCATCATCAAGTCGGTGAATCTGTGTGACAGACCATAGCTGACATTTCTCAATCTCGAAAACTATTGGTTCGTTGTATACATCTGTATCGCTAAATCATCAGAATTTAATAAATTATCAAAAATCAGTGTTGCCTACATTGACATAGCAGCCTATATCTGAATTGAATCTTTCATAGTTGTAATTCTAATCATCCAAACTTGAGAAGGTACTGAACGAAATCTGTGACCTCCATTTTGGAGAGTGGAGAATCCGACCTAGTTACTTTTAATAGCAGATTACGACTAGAGCTTAAATAGCAACCACGTGATATGACGTAATGGTCATTTACCTAAATGCCGGTAGTATCTAATAGGGGGTTTTCCCCGAAGGTGGCACTATGAAAACCAGCTCAAAATGGCTGATGTTTACACTAGGTGTCCAAACTCGCTTCCATGCGAATTGGGTAGACGCGTCCACTAGCGCTTCCATGAGAATGGAGTAGAGGCGTCCAAAAACGCTTACATGAGGTAAAGGGTTAACCGAAGTACAGCACATACATAGTCAGTTGCTTACATTTAAATATCTGTCAGCGGTAAACCTAATGCTCTGATTGAGGGAAAAAATTTATTTTCAAATTGGTTATATAAAACTTGTACACATGATTTTACCGGCAGTTGGGCCAAATACTATTTTAAAGGCTGTCTGCCGCACATACCATTTAAGAGTTGACATCTACTGCTTTGGAAAATTGATATGTATTTATTTAAAAAATTGAAAAATTGTATTTTTATGCATTTTATCTACACATTACAGAGATCAGTCAAAACAAGCCTACTGTGGCTGACATGTGTATACAACATAGTGTAAATTGATTACTTTATTATTTCAATTTGGAGGATTTAAGGCCGAAGGTGGGATATTTATTGGAGTGTTATAAGTAATAAAGGGATCACTGGGGGTCCATAATGGTTTGTGAATTTTTTTAATTAAAATCGGCTGACCTTCATATCGAAATATGTGCTTGATCCCAATGCTTATCAAACCACTGAGAAATATTACAAGTTAGGCAATGCTTGGAAGTCAGAGTTTAAGTGGGTGGAGGTGAGTAGCAAAGGTCTTGAGTTTGCATTGTGCGTTTCATGCAAAGTGGATTTTAAATGTAGAAGAAATGATAACAAGGCATATGTAGACACCAACACATAGGAACTATGAAGGTCTTTTTCGAGACTTAATCAAACATGGATGAAGTGGCACTTGCAGAGACTTTCTTTGCAATTTCCTGGGAGAGCACAATTTACCATTCCTCATTGCAGATCATTTTACTAAACTGGTTAAAGTTATGTTTCAAGACTGATATTACATAAAATTGTTATTCACGCGCACAAGGACAACATACATTGTCAGTCACAGAGTCAGATTCAAGCCCCATGCCACTGGAACAGATTCATATTAATTAATTATTATTGTAATCTGATTAATGTTCCAAACTTGCTGTTATATTATTAGAGAAGATAAGATATGATTTCTTTTACTTTCGGCATGATTTAAAGCAGCAATTCAGCATAAACTCTAATGAGCTTTTAAGAGACATGACATAAGAACAATAAAGACAATATTCAACATGATTTGCAAGACATAACAACACAGCATAATACCTACATATAATGGGACAAGTTACATAGCATATAACTGAAAATATAAGCAAGCAAAGCATTTTAAAATGGCAATAATTAAAAGTGAATTTAGTGTCTAGGTACCTAAAACAAATACAGGTTAGAACCTACAGTACACGCATCGTGTTTTTATGAAAAAACACGTCATGGGCATGGAGCTTAATCCTTTTCACGCTGTGTCGTCGTGGACAGGATATCGTGGTCGTTGTGGTTTGTCCACGTCGTGGCTCATAGTGGACGGATTAAGTTTTATTGCCCATTTGAAAGTCGCAGCAATATAATTATGTAATAGTGGACGCCCACTACCACGCGTGGAACTTACCTATTTGCTCAGCTACAGCACACAGTGCAGAATGCTCTTTTTAATGTGTACGCAATGCCATTTAATATTCAAAGACTCGCTCACTAAAGCGCATTCACATACGTGTATTGAAAGAGATGAAAGATAAATTGCAGAGAAAAGAGTCGCGAATGATGCTTCACAAATTATATAAAGTTTAATTATCTTAATTTTAATAAGGGGGTGGGGGAGATTCTGTTTTAAACAAACAAAGGGTAAAATAAATCACACATAAATACATGTATTAGCGGGTTTCATTCTGTTATTAAAATAAAAGAATACGAGAAATGTTGTGATTTTGTTTTTAATTACCCCAGTCACTTTTAAATGGTCTGCTTAAAATGTTCCCAGACAATTAAATATACACGGCACTATGCAATATACAACCTCTACTATTCCAGCCTGTTTAGTACTTGCGACTCAAATATACATGTCCATGCGACACATTTTCTCAGGAACTAGACACGTGTTTACTTTTACCGTAGACCTACTGTTTTTACATCGACTGTACGAAGCACGTGATGCTGCATTCTATGACCAACAGCTTTAAAAAATATACTTAAGATTGCTGGTTTGGTCATCTGACGAGTTTAATATTACCAAATGGACGGGTGAAAGCGATAAAAAGTGTGTAATCACGATTAATTTGCTTCAATTGGCAAAACTTTTAAAATTTCTGGTGTATTAATTAATGTATCATTCAGTAAGATTTATTTTGTGCTTTGGAATTACTTCTTTCTCCCCTTGTTTAACTTGTACTGTATTACACGCAAGCTGAACAGATCAGATCTATCAATAATGCCTTGTACATCACCCGAAATTGCTAGGCCACGTGTTTGCCAAGACTATAAAATCTATCTCTATTATTGCACTGATTGCTGTAAACACGTGGCTTCTTATTTTTCGTTAACAACTCCGACCTGGAGGTGGAAAAGTTTTGGCTTCAGAGGTTGTAAATCCCTATTATTTCCTGTTAATTTTGAACCGTTCATATTAATTCTAAGGTGGTCGCGAATATTGTCAGGTCCACCTTGATTATTGCAGTAATGCTCTCTCATTGGACTTTCAGTCTATTAAATTTCTGAAGCATTAAGTTCGTACATGGTTAATTATGACCAGATTCGACCATAAATAATAAGAAAAAAAGACAAAGGACACTAATAGCAGGTGAATAACCCAATGAATTATATAAATTCTTGTTAAATACAAAATGAATTGCCAAGCAGCGATTTACATATTAACTTATTTAAATAAAGAGTGGAATCAAAATTGTATTTCTAAATTTTGTCAGTAGACGAATTCCAAAATGAAGATGAACGAGGCACATTTCTAAAATGCATACTCTCTAATTAGCAATGCCTGTTTCCAAGTTTGCGATAAAAGCTACGGCTAACATCGATCAAAAGTTATGGTGCATAATCTCTCTCTCTCTCTCTCATGTTTGCATGTGATAAACACATTTTGTTACAAAAAAGATGCATTTAAAAAAAAAAAAAAGAAAGCTTGTAGTGTAATACAGCTTTCTTAAACATGTAATAGCTTTGTGTTGCTACGATAGACTTGTATTATATGCGCTGCGTTGCAAGATTAATTGGGAGAATACAAATTTTATATGGTTTATTTTATATACTGCTAGAAACCAGTTTTACGCAAAAATATCACAACCTGACCACATTGCGTTTCTCACTCCATATTACAAGTCCAAAATTCGTTGTTCCATTTAGAAGTTAATGCTTCTTTTGAAACATCGGGGCTACAAAAAATAAGATAGAAGCTCAACACTTCATGAATGGCCATGGTCAACAAGAGTAGCGGCTGACGTCAAAGTAAAAATGTCACTCCTCGGCTGGTGCTTGATGATAGATTCATGAAGAAAGTGACGAAGAAAGTAACCTTTTTCATAAAAATCACTTCGTTTATGGCATGAACAGCCACTGAAAGAGAGCAACCTTCAATACCGTGTAGATGAATTCGGCTCATTTAAAAATTATCATACTCCGAAATAATCAGTCATTTTTCTAAGTCTACAGATAAAGGTATTTGTATCCTGCTTTCAATAATTTCTTTAAAGAAGGTTTTGGAAACTGTGTAGACATGAAAGAAAAACTATGACAAATTAATAACTAGTACAGTAAGTTCTGTTATGAAATATCATTTATTGAGAAAACACACTGAAGTTGCTGCTTATGCCCAGAGGCAGGGTTGACGCGCTACTTGTGTATCTAACGCTGTTTCATTCACGTCTTTCTATTTCTTGCATTACAGGATGTTATGCCAGCTGAATTGGCTTTATTAAACAGAAACCCTTGGTGTTTTCATAACAATATTCCCATGACATACTTGTATTCTGATTTAAGTAATTTAACTTCTACTCTATGTGCTACTGGGAGTGCGAGTGTGATAGGATTTAGCTTTAACAAAATTACACTTGTTGTGATTTTTAGAAAATAAAATATTAATAATTTTATGTGACTCAGGACCATTGCAGCTTGTTACATTTAAATGCTTGTTTCCTTATCGGGAAAATAACAATACTATATATAGATTGCTTTATATACCGCTAGAAACCAGTTTTACGATATAATATCAACACTTAATGGCTATTGTTTCTGAGACTTTCTCTGTCTAAATTCGCTCTTCACAAACTAACATCTTCTTAGTTTTAAAGCGTTTGATTTTGTGATAACAAGAAACATTTGTATTCAACAGTGGGTTTTTTTTTTAAACATAGAAGTGCGACACTGACCAGTAGCTGCCAGGAATTGTTCTAATTTAAGTCATTTAAGACTTCAACTCTATCTGCTTATTACGCAACGGAGGGGGGGGGTTGTGGCTGGGAGAGAAAGAGAGATGGAGGAGATGGGATATAGCTTGAAACAAGTACACTGCTTCTGATTTTTAGATAGTTTAGACATGTATCAAGGCCAGTACACCCCCCCCCCCCAAATTTAAGTATATGTTTTACACGATAATATGAGAACTTAACATCAAATGCGTTTCTCAGTCCAAATTTGTGTTTCACAAACTAACATCTTTTTAGTTTTAAGGTGTGTGGTTTTGTGATATTTTCATTCAACAGTTATTGTACTGTACATTTTGAAACATCGAAGCGCGACATTGAACATTAGCTGATGACATGTAGAAACTGTCATGACGGACTGTTCTTTACTCGAGGCAGGAAGCTACAGCAACAGGCATAGCGGCTGGCTTCAAAGTAAGAATGATACTCCTCAGCCAGTTCCTGGTGATGCAATGTAGATTCGTGAAAAAAGTGTGGACAGGAAATAACTTTTTTTCTCATTGAACTCACTTGTTTATGACATGAATGACCACTGATAGAGCGCAACAGTCAATACAGTGTACACAATTCCGTGCATTTAAAAATTGCCGTACTGTCTCATAAACAATGTTATTTAAAAAGTTGAAGGGTAACAGTACAGAAGAACCTTTCCGTAGTATAGCTCGTGTATCTTTTTTATTTTAAAATACTTTCGAGTTCTATATGTATTACTGCTTTCAATGATTTCTTCAAGGTGGGTCTTGGAAATGATATGGAAATTAAAAGGAAACTGACAAATTAATAACCAGTACACAACACACTTTTATGAAATATCATTTATTGAGAAAGAACCTTGAAGTTACTGCTTGATGCAGAACAGTGTCAATTTCCGCATCTGTATATGCTAACAGGTACATATACATGTATTAAATCAGCAGGGATGAAGTCCAATATGGCCACCATGGCAGCCATCTTGAAAATCTTGTTATTGCAACTCCTCCTTCATAGATGGTCATATCAACATGGGGTTTTCACTAAAAAGACTTATGCTGTCTGGTTGGTCCTAAATGAAAATAGTGCAGATCTGACATCCACCATGGCAGCTATTTTGAAAATCTAGATATGGCTACTCTCCTGAATTGATGGTCATATCAACATGGGGTTTTCACTTAAGACTTCCTATGATGTCTACTTGGTCCTAAAGGAAAATCTACTGGTCATAGTCCAGAAAAGCTTATGGGATTGCCTGTTGTCCACTGTCTGTCGATCGTCACTAAAAGACTTCTTATGAAAACTAGTTGGTCTTAAATGAAAATGGTGCAGATCTGATATCCAATATGGCCACCATGCCAGCCATATTGAAAATCTTGTTATCGCTACTCCTAAATGGATGGTCATATCAACATGGGAATTTCACTAAAAGACTTCCTGTGATGTCTACTTGGTCCTAAATGAAAATAGTGCCAATCTTAAGTCCAGTATGGCCACCATGGCAGTCATCTTGAAAATCTTGTTATTGCTATTCCTCCTGCATGGATGGTCATATCAACATGGGGTTTTCACTAAAAGACTTCTTATGCTGTCTAGTTGGGCCCAAATGAAAATAGTGCTGGTCTGACGTCAGATATGGACACCACTGTGGCCATCTTGAAAATCTTGTTATCACTTCACCCCTGAATGGATCGTCATATCAGCATTGGGTTTTTATTAAAAGACTTCTTATGATGTCTAGTTGGTCCTAAAGGAAAATGGTGCAGATCTGACATCCAATATGGCCATCACGGCAGCCATCTTGAAAATCTTGTTATCACTACTCCCCTGAATGGATGGTCATAGGGTTTTTACTAAAAGATTTCTTATGCTGTCGAGTGTTTCCTAAATGAAAATTGTGCACATCTGAAATCCAATATGGTAGCCATCTTGAAAATCTTGTTATCGCTACACCTCCTGAATGAATGGTCATGTCAACATGGGGTTTTCTCTAATAGAGTTCTTGTGATGTCTACTTGGTCCTAAATGAAAATGGTGCCAATATGAAGTCCAATATGGCCGCCATAGCAGCCATCTTCAAAATCTTGTTATTGCTACTACTCATACATGGATGGTCATATGAACATGGGGGTTTCACTAAAAGACTTCTAATGATGTCTAGTTGGTCCTAAATGAAAATGGTGCAGATCTGACATCCAATATGGCCACCATGGCAGCCATCTTGAATATCTTGTTATTGCTACACCTGAATGGATGGTCATATCAACATCGGGTTTTCACTGAAAGACTTCTTGTGGTGTCTGCTTGGTCCTAAAGGAAAATCTACTGATCATAGACCAGAAGAGCTTATGGGATGGTCTGTTGTCCATCTGTCTGTGAACATAAGTTTGTTATCGCTACTCCTAAAATACTTGCCGGATTGCCATGAAACTTTTCACACACATTCATCCCATGGTCTAGTTGGGCCTAGATGAATATGGTGCTGCTCGGACATCCAATATGGACGCCACAGTGGCCATCTTGAAATGTTGTTATTGCTACCCTTTCTGTATGGATGGTCATATTAATGGCGCCCCAACGAAAGCACGCAGGACAGTAGCGCGCTGACAAAAGTGCGGTGACAAAATTGCGCAAACAATTAACGTGTCAAGAAAAGACTATGAAATACAGCATTATAGATCATTAAGTATAGTTTATGTATTAATATCTCAATATGCAGAAAAACACTGTTAAAGAACTCATAACAACCATTCATTAATATCTCAATATCCAGAAACATAGCTTTTATTCATTTTTCAAACGTTCAATTATTACAAGTGTTTTATACATTGTGATGTCTTACGCGATTCCGAGCAGATACGTTGCCATATGTCGGAAATAAAACTTGCAGGTGCCGAATGCGTCGAACATATTTCGACTTATACGCTTCGGTATGTCTAATGCCGGATTGATAGCGTTCGATCTGCAGCTCCGTTGGATCCTGTTCCATTGTAGAAATGGTCAGTCAGCTTGTAGACTGACGGATGATGACAATCGACTGTTTGCTGGAATGAATGATGCCAAGCCTCCACTGAATTGTTGGTACGTATCAGATTGTCAATCACAAATCCACCGGAAATCTCTGATGTGTTCGACCACATCTTTGCTGTCTTCTGAGTAATCGTCAAACACTGCCAGTGTGTCAGCAACTCTGACAAAGCAGAGACCTAACAGCATTTTGACGTGCATGTACAAGTTTTCATCGTCTGGATACAAATCTGCTGAATGAAATTCTTGCACTTTGTGCCAAAGACACTGGCCGAGATGGGAAAAAGATCCAAGTATCTGTGCTTCTTGGAAGATGGTTTTGCACACGTTCTGACTAGCTTTCTCGAAATCTGATAGACATCACATGAAATATGCTCTTTCTGCGTCTGTGATTCTGTTCTTTCCATGCCTGCAAATGTTTAGGCCTAAACATGTTTGTGCTATTTATACAGTTTCAGGTAAGCAACTAGCTTCGAAGAATGACTTCACAAATAATATTTGGAACTTAGAAATTATCTCACTTATTATTTCATGTCTACTTTTATTCTGCGCTGTTTTGTCTTTACACGCTTTTGTCAGGACACCCATATCAACATATGGTTTTCACTAAAAGACTTTTTGTCATGTCTAGTTGGTCCTAAATGAAAATGGTGCAGATCTGACATCCAATATGACCACCATGGCGGCCGTCTTGAAAATCTTGTTATCTCTATGCCTCCTAAATGGATGGTCATGTCAGCATAGGGTTGTCACTGAAAGACTTCTTATAATGTCTACTTAAACCTAAATGAAAATGGTGCCAATCTGAAATCCAATATGGCCACCATGGCAGCCATCTTGAAAGTCTTGTTATCGCTACTTCTCCAGAACAGAAAGTTATATTGATGTGAATAGATTTTCATGTAAGTGGATGCTTAGGTGTATACAATATTTTTTTTTGATTGGCTATTTTTTAGCTGCGTATGTACAGAAGACTTCTTTCTCTTTATATTTTTTTTGCGTATTGGACCCACAATTTTTGTGTCCTGGCCCCATTTTACTCCAAATCTGAAACATATCCTGCTTTTTGCAAAGATTCATTTGCCTGTGTGCAGTTCAGACTAGTCTGATTTAGATCTAAGGCCAAAAAGGTCTTAAATCTGGATAAAAATTTTGCTGCCAAAACCGGCACTTTTCAGCCTAAAAAAAGGGGGGTTTTTTCTGTTGTATTTTTTAATACGATTAGAAAATCTCCATTATTTTTTTTTATATCTTTTCACAACTGCATCTTTCCCCCTTTTGGTAATACCACCCATTTTTGTATATCATACAAGATGTTGACGTTGTAGAGCTTGGAACTAGGGTACTGCTTCATGACACATAAACATGGCACACTGGGTTAATGAGTAATACATGTACTAAAAAAGAGGAGTAGAGCACTTCATGGTACAAAAGACCAAGACAGGAGAATAAAACAGTAATACAGATATTAGTTGTCCTAATGGTGCATGAAGAGAATACATATTATGGCACCAAATGCACTTGTTTTGTTTTCAGTCCCCTTAAATCGCATACAATTTATGTTGGTAATCTACTGATAAAAATCTAATAAGACTGGAAGGATTGAGTTGGGTGTGAAATTGTTAACTTTGTCATGCAGACAAGATTTATGGAGAGGTGCAACTTTAGCCTCCTTTCATTTGTGTGGAAATTTGCCTTTATATTAAGAGTTTATTGATATATACGTGTAGATGGATAGATAATTTTTTTAATGGAAGTGCTTTTGTTCATAATAATCTTGGTTAACTGAAGTCAGCAACAGTGGATTTTGTTACTTGCAAACTCTGTAGATACTTCAGTACTTTACCATCAGTTATCAAGGGCATTTATTAGAAAGTATTTTCAGGGACTTTTTCTTTGCCAAGGTTTGAATGTTTATTATGATTGCAAGGAGTAATTGGTTCTTTAATATTATCAGCAACAAAAAGTTATTAAACATTGGCAGTATATCTTTTTTATTGATACATCATCTTTTCTAAGGTAAAACAATTGTTATCGGTGTTTCCATCCATCTGTCCATCCATCCAACTCACTTACCCTTCCATTCTATAACTTTAAAGCTGTTTGAGATTAAGGGATGAAACTTGTATACATATATATATATATATATATATATATATATATATATATATATATATATATATATATATATATATATATATATATATATATATATATATATATATATATATATATCTATATATCATCACTAGAAGGTTTTTATGTACAGCCTTGGGGGTCCTGTCTTGAAGGTCAAAATCATGGCTCAACAATAAACATTTTCATCACACTTTTGTCCCTTCTGCTTTGTAACTTTAAAGCCATTAGAGATTAAGGAATGAATTTTGTATACTTATTATACATCATCACTGGAAGGCGTGTCACATACCACATTTGGGGACACAGGTTCAAGGTCATGGCTCAATATTTTACATTTTTTATCACATTTTCCTTTATGCTGTATAATGTTTAGCCATTTGATATTAAGGAATGAAACTTTATATACTTTTACATCATCACTAGAATGTGTGTCACATACAGTAGCATACTGAGGGTTCTATCATCAAGATCACGATTACAGCTCATTTTAAAGCCATTTGAGATTAAGGGATGAAACTTGATAGGAGATGCTATCTTCAGGGCAAGGTCATGGTTTTATATGTTTAATTTTTAGCTCTGCTGGTCACAGACCAGAAGAGCTTATGGGATGACCAGTTTTACATATGTTGTCTGTCATCCTTCATCCCTCCATGAATCCATGGTGGACCTATTTCCCCTAGGAAGACAATGCTTGTACCACCTCCAGTCTTTCCTTCTGATGAACTGGAAACCACTCAGGGATCCCCTGAGAGTTTGAATTTCACCATCACTTGAGTCAGTGGGCAAATCTGGACCGGTTTATGACTGAGTCTGTATGCATGCCCATGAACCCCACTCTTATCTGTTCACAGATGCATCAGATTTGGGGTGGGGTGCTCACTTGTAGCCAGAAGGACTACTTCTTCATGGTTCGTTGTCCCAGGAAGAAACTGCCATCCACAGGGAAGGACTCATTTTGTGATCGTCTTCTCCAATCAAGCTCAATGTTTCAACAAGTGCTCCACAAAGTCAGGATCTCCATTGCTCAGCTCATTTTGATAGCCCCTTTGTGGTCTCAACAACTGTGGTTCAGTGATCTCAACTTGTTGGTAGACTAGCCCAGGACATTATCTCAGAGGAGGGGTCTGCTTTTCAGCATAGTGAGTCACTTCTGCACAGCAGCCCACATGTTCTCCACCTTCACGTTTAGCTCATCTCAGGCAATCTATCTGCCAGGACAGGTATTGACAATATTGCGAATTGCATTGTTCACTCCAGGAGACAGTCCACATCCATGGTTGATGATGCAAAGTGGAGAATCTTGTGTGATTGGTGCTGTATGAAATGTGTTAATCTTATCTGCCCCTCTATGAGTACAGTGGCAGACTTTCTTCTATTCCTGTTTGAAGAGAGAGAATGCTCAGTTTCTGCTATTAAGGACTATAGGGCAGACCTGCCCAACATGCTCAAGTTCTCAGATGGCATGACCATCAGTTTGGATCCTCACATTTCTCATCTTGTCAGGTATTTTGAGCTGCAAAAACCATTGTCTTGCTCACTAATGGATGGAATGAATCTCTCATGCATGTTGTGGTCTTTGTCAAAACCCCTTATCAACCATTGGGTGAAGCATCTTTAGAGAACCTTATCCTTAAAACTACTTTCCTGATCTCCTCGGCATCTGCTAAGGAGTAAACTTCATGCCCTGTCAATAAAAAATGTTTGTTTATGATTCAGCAGCAGTGAGTCTGTTTCTTTGTCAGTGCCACTCCCAATAAAAATCCCCAGTCTCAGTCATATCTGTACTGGGAATGATTAAGATCGACTCTTAGGCTCAGTTATTTTGTCGCTTTGAAAGGGAGAAGGGGAAAATAAACTACATTTTGTCTCGACCTTGAGTATTTCAATTTAGAGCTCTCTCATTCAGCCTAGCCTCTGCCACGGAACCTTTATTAGGGTGATGGGGCTAATAGCAGCCCACTTGAGGTCTTTAGATTGATGCATAATGTCTTCTGTGATACTCATCTGAAGGACCTGTTACTTTGTTGGTCAAGGTTGCCTCTTCTCGGTCCTATCCCCAACCTAGAAAAGTCTGATCTCATTGCTCCTGAGGATTTTGTATACATGAGGATGAATTTTCTGAGCAATCTAGGGAAGGTTCATGTTCCACCAGACAGAATATTGCTCAAATCCTGTCCCTTATAACCAGTCTTTTGGCCAAGATTTTCTGTCATGTTTTATTGTGTTGATGTGTTCACTGTAGACATGTATTTGCTCTGTACACATGGTTGTACTATACCAATGTTTTTACTGTGGAGATGTCTTTTCTCTGTACCTGTGGTTTTATTGTATTGATGTGTTCACTGTAAACATGTGTTTGCCCTGTACATGTGGTTTTACTGTATTGATGTGTTCACTGTAAACATGTGTTTGCCCTGTACATGTGGTTTTACAGTATTGATGTGTTCACTGTAGATGTGTGTTTGCCCTGTACATGTGGTTTTACTGTATTGATGTGTTCACTGTAAACATGTGTTTGCCCTGTACATGTGGTTTTACAGTATTGATGTGTTCACTGTAGATGTGTGTTTGCCCTGTACATGTGGTTTTACTGAATTGATGTGTTCACTATAGATGTGTGTTTGCCCTGTGCATGTGGTCTTACAGTATTGATGTGTTCACTGTTGATATGTGTTTGCTCTGTACACATGGTTGTACTATACTGATGTTTTTACAGTCGACATCTGTTTGCTCTGTGCATGTGGTTTTATTGTATTGATGTTTACACTCTGGACCAGTACTTGCTCTTTACATCAGGTTTTACTATATTGATTTTACGGTATTGATGTTCAATGTGGACATGTTTGCTCTGTGCATGTGGTTTTAGTGTACTGATGTTTTCACTGCAAACATGTGCTTGCTCTGTCCATGTGGTTTTATTGTATTGATGGGCTAAAAAAACAAAACATTTTCCATTTGGCAAAAAGGGGTAATGATTCCTTTGCTAAATGTGTTGATTTTGTTTGGGATATATTGAATTTAGAATGGAGTATTTTTATTTTTTTATACCGCTGTTACAAAATTGCATTAAATCCTGCAATGAGTTATTTTGTTTTCTTTGCAGAAATCTCGACAAAAAGTCATTGATGACTATTTCTTGAAAATCCGCTACATGCTGAATGGAAAGCCGACTGTCCTCCACTTGATGGATGATATTGCCATTGACAACACCCAGTGTGACCCAAGGCTGGAGGACTTGAAAAGAAGTATTTTTGAACTGGCATCGAAGCAGCCCCACTGGGGGGAAGAAAAACCTGCCCGATGGCTCCCCTTGGAACAAGCGATGATGACATTAAAAGCTTCTGGTGCCAAGGTACAGTTTACAAGAAAAATCTTATTCCATAAATCAGAAAGACTTTTTCAAGACAGATTTGAATCTAAAAATTACCAATATGTTATTTTTTTTACTAAATATCCTACTAGATTACATCACAGAGGGATTGAAAAGATTCCAATATATATGATATTGCCATCAGAGCTACAAGTGTGCAGAATATTAATTAGAATGTATCAAATCTTAATGTGTTTATCATAAGTTGAATCTGCTTTTATGTTACTGCTATTGATCATCTTAGTTGTTAGATTGTAATGCATTTTGTTCTGTTTGATTAGGTAGTACCACTCAGTCTTGTGGAAGAGATAAATAGGTCAGGATCTGTTATGATTGAAGACCGAGATGAACTGGATCTATTCCTTAGATTCCATCATGAGATAGGCACAATCCTCTACTTCAGGTGAGTTGAGGGCTATAATTCTCCATTGGATTCTATGTGATTTTGTATTTCTCCTCACATTATCAGATACGATGCCAGGGCACAATTTTTAAAACTTCGTGCACATGGAGAGCATTGATGCATGGGAACTCCCACACATTAGTTTAAAGTCATGCATATAAAAATGTACTCTGTGCAGTATACAATTTTTTTTATAACTGTTAACCCTTAAAGTCTTTGTTGCGACATAAGAAGCACCACCAGTATAGTTTTTTTTTCAGAATGGCAACAGTTTATACATCTGGGTACTTGCATTGACATGAATGGTTGTTAAAATAAATTTGATTGGCACATTGGGCCCTGGAACAAGCATTCTGTCATAGTTTTAACTTTGCATTCATCAAATAAATTTTACAATCGCTTGTTTAAATTGTCGGCTACCTAGAAAACCCAAAATGTTTGGCTTCTAACATGGTTCATCTTCAGATGACAATTTAATTCAGCAGATACTGCCTGATGATAACGATGATGACAATGTTTATCAGATTATTGGAGCTGGTAAAAAAGTGAAACTGAAAATACCAGTGAGCGATTTTGAACCTGAGAATGATGTTGAATATGTGTTCAGTGTGCATACTGGATGGACAAAAACAGACGGCATGCTAGTCTACACCCTATTCAGTGGTATTTTGCAATTAAATGTTGAAAAGACAGAATACCCAGCCTAATTAAAATACAGGCAGTTTAAAAGTAGAGTGCAATTTTCATTTATTTTCTCAAACAATTCAGCCTTGAGGAATCTTGTGCTACAAACTATATAGCACTCTGAGGGTTAAGATAAATGGAATAAATAAGAATCTAAAAAGAAATTAAAAGGGAAGGATATTTATTTTTGATCAAAATACCTCTGTCTGAACAAGCTGACTATGGCATTGATGGACTTAAAACCCAAATACAACATTGTAGAACAGATAAGAAATCTGGCATAGTAGTAGTCAGCAATGCACCGATTCAAGAAATTGAAACTTTGGCGGAGCTCTTGTTAGTGAAAAATATTATTTTGGAGCAGAGATATCCAAGAGACGATACCTATGAGCTGTTGAAAATTGTACATAACAACCATATAGAACAGTTTTCCAACTTGTTCAAGCTGGCTTAGCTAGCTATGCATATGTGAAAGGCGGTTCTCAGCACAGAACAATATTCATGCGCAGATAAGGAACAAATTAAGCTCAGAAATGATCAACAGATTAATGCTTATACAACTAGAGGAGACATCTTTTGAGGATTTTGATTTTAATAGAGTTATAACATAGTGGAGCAGGAAGGAAGAAAGAGACGGATATTTATGTGTTGGGTAAATATTGAACTATGACCGTTTCCTCCTCCCCCTCATTTTTGTTCTACTCCCCCCTTATTTTGGTGACAGGGGGGGAGCTTCCCCCTTTAGGTAAAATCCTGGCAGCATCTCTGTAGGCATTTTATTTCACATGGCCTTATCCTAACTTGTTCTGGCCCCCCCCCCCCCCCCCTACACCCAAGGACTTAAAACAAATGAGTTTACCAATATTTTCTGGGACCTCATAATTATAACTGAATGTGTTCCTGAGATGGATGTGGGTGTAAGATATGTATATTTGTTCATCTGCCCTACTTTGAAATATAATTTTATTATGCATTCCTACAAAATGTGCCGACTTTCAGAATTACAAAATTAGACACAAGACAAAGCACGAAAATCATGAATCCAAAGCTACACTCGTATTTTCCAATATCACATACCAATATGTTACTCTCTAGCTTGACCTATGATTCAGAAACAAAATAACAGAATTATATCTATGAGTATACACTAAACAACAAGGGCCCAAGACATTTATAACTCTGCAGTTTTTGCACAGATAATGCGGTATGATAAATAAGTGATATTGCACATTTCTATTACAACTATGTGGAAACTTTATAGCTAAATGGTTTCAAAATCAGTTTTACTCCCAGTCATTTAGACTTACCTAAGCCTGAGAGAATTCGTATAAATTACATGGTTATCAGTACATTTCGACTTTTGCGGTACAACAGATTATGTGTCAGGTCTCTGCTGTGTAGTATATCTGTGCATAATTTTCAGTGTTGAAGGATTGAGGGAGAAGATTGTCCTGGACCCACAGTGGTTGATTGATGCCCTGAAGTCCCTTATCACAGCTGAGGAGTTCATCAGAAAAAACCCTGTCATCATACAAAAGTGGTGTGAATTCAAAGGCAAAGGGAAACTTACTCACGAACTGATAGGTTTGTTCATTGTAATCACTTTAATATCTTTTTGTCGTCTTATTTTAAAGTACTTGGTTCTGTACTATTTTCAGTATTTGTATATGTAATGTCTTTTTAATTTTTAGGTCTTCTCATAATAGACAGGAAAAGAATATACAATGGCTGTTGTCCATCCATTAGCACAAGTGTTTTAACACAACTCCTCCTAAACTACTTGGAGGATTGTTGTCAAACTTTTTACACATTCATCCTAAGGTCTATGTGGTCCTGAGTGAAAAACGTGCCACTTGGACAGCCTATATGACCAACATGATGGCTATCTTGTTATTGCTACTTCTCCTGAATGGATGGTCAAATCAACACGAGGATTTCACTGAAAGACTTATGATGATGTCTAGCTGGTCCTAAATGAAAATAGTGCCAATCTGATATCCAGTTTGACCACCACATCTTGAAAGTCATGTTATTGCTACTTGTGGCCATCTTGAAAATCTTGTTATCACTACTCCTGAACAGATGGTCATATCAAATTGAGGTTTCCACCAACAGAGTAGTTATGATGTCTTGTTGGTCATAAATTAAAATGGTGCCATTCTCACATCCATTGTTGACATCTTCATGTCCATGTTGAGAATCTTGTTATTGCTACTCCTTCTGAATAGATGGTCATATTGAAATGGTGTTTCTTAGCTAAAGACTTCTTATGATATCTAGTTGGTAAGAACTAAAATGGTGCTAATTTGAAATGCAATATGGCGACCATGATGGCCATCTTTAAAATCTTGTTGTCACTTCTAGTCCTTAATAAATTCTCATATTGAAGTGGGGTTTTCACTTAAGACTTCCTTGGATGTGTAGTGGATTGTAAATGAAAACACAGGCCAGTGTGATATCCAATATAACTGCTGTGGTGACCATCTTGAAAATCTTGTAATCACTGCTCCTCAATGGATAATCATACTGACATGAGGTTTTCACTGAAAGACTTCTTATGATGTCTTGTTAGTCATAAATTAAAATGCTACCAATCTGATATCCATCTTTTAAATCTTGTAGCTATTTTTTCTGTATTATTGACATTTATTGACATGGGATTTTCACTGAATGACTATCATTTCTTATGATGTCTAGTTGGTTCTACATGAAAAGATTAACTAGAGTTAGCATGTGGGTATATCTTAACATTGTCTGAGACAAGTTCAAAGATTTTCAGTCCATGATATCAGGTTCAAGGTTCAAGGTAAAAAAAGATCATGACAAAGAATTTTGTACTGCATTTACATGTTTGCTTGTGATTATGTAACCGCAGACATACAAGAAATGTTTGGTTTTTTTTTTGCCAAATTATGTGTTGGAGTTTCTTAAGAATATATGAGAGATAGTTTCAGTACTTGGAAGTTAAAAAGAAAATAAAGAAACAGACTTATCTTGAATTCTTGGGAATTCTTTTCAGCCAGTAGAGCATCAGTCCCTTCAAGGGACTCTTGTTTTATATCACATATAGAGAATAACTTTATTACAAGAAATTAATTATCTATAAAACACTATTGTTGTTGCCCACTTTGGTACATAATATAAAATAACATCAGAGTCTTTATTGACATGTCCAAAAAGGTGTATCACTTGTAATATTTTATAAAAGTTAGAAACCTTTGTATAAAATTTCAAGCAGCTGTTGAGTAATAGTGTATAAGAGGGAAAATATAGGCAAGAAACATAAACGCATTGATTTAGAAACTTGTGCCATAGACCGATTAAATAGACAGCAAAGAAATGTCTGTGCCATGGACAGATTAAATAGATAGCAATGAAATGTCTGTGCCATGGACAGATTAAATAGATAGCAATGAAATGTCTGTGCCATGGACAGATTAAATGGAAAGCAGTGAAATGTCTGTGCCATGGACAGATTAAATAGATAGCAATGAAATGTATGTGCCATGGACAGATTAAATAGGCAGCAGTGAAATGTCTGTGCCATGGACAGATTAAATAGACAGCAATGAAATGTCTGTGCCATGGACAGATTAAATAGATAGCAATGAAATGTCTGTGCCATGGACAGATTTAATAGGCAGGAGTGAAATGTCTGCATTAGTCAGATTAAATAGACAACAATGAAATGTCTGTGCCATGGACAGATTAAATAGATAGCAATGAAATGTCTGTGCCATGGACAGATTAAATGGAAAGCAGTGAAATGTCTGCCATGGACAGATTAAATAGATAGCAATGAAATGTCTGTGCCATGGACATTAAATAGGCAGCAGTGAAATGTCTGTGCTATGGACATATTAAATAGATAGCAATAAAATATTTTCATGTAAATGGAAACAATGTCCAAAAGGTGATGTAATACTATTATTTCAAAGTGTGATAAGTAATATACAACGATAACTTCTGATATAAAATATGGACTTGAATCGACCCCTATTTGTTATATGAAGAGAGAAATACACAAAGAAAGGCAGAGATAATGAAAGAAAAAAAAGCAGGCACAACTGATAAAATATAGTTGTAGTAATTTTGACTGGAATGTATGAGTTTGTGCATGGGACTGAGAAAAGAGATTGACGGTTGATATTATGCTTGGTTGCATGTGTATGTATCGTGAAAGTGGATCAATAAATGCACATTTTTCAAAATAAACTTTAGAGCTAATTTTATGACAAAATATTTTGCAAATTATAATTATTCTTTGTATGTGTCATTGTTACGACTCTATGGTCTAAGAAAAATGTAACAGAAAGAAAGTGAAACCAACAAATCAAGTAAAAAATCAACAAGCAATTTATTACTAGATAATTAAAATGAAAAATCAAAAGTCACTTACAGTAATGTGTTTTGAAATCCTAATAATCCAATAAGAATGATTGTTCTAATCACAAGTCCTAAATATAGAATGTTCCGAATTCACGGCTGTGTCCTTGAATGTTATGATGTGCTAATGGTCTCCAAAGTCCTGATGTACTAGTAATCTTTGATGTGCTGATGTCAAAATGAAGTATTCCAAAATCTCTGAATAAGTTCACATAAATTCCAAAATCATCAATTAAAAATCCAAAATCCAAAAGTTTATGAGCACTGTTATAATCCAATGAATATTTAAAATAATTCCTCTCTTAGAATTTGGAATGAATTTTCACAACTGTAATAGCTCTTTACAAGACTGATGGTAATGTCAAAACTGAATAAATGTCCACCAAACATGGCATATATAAAGATTGGTCACATGACAGAATGTTATAGAACATGTGTCATCTTAATGGAATTTTACTTGTAAACAACAATCAACCTTGACCTTCAAATTGAGAAAACATATTGATCAAAACAACCTAATTCAAGGACACTAGTTAAACATGTTTTTCATGATAAACATTAAGATTTAAGCAAACACCAAAGCGAAGAAACACTTACAATTTCCCAAAATATCCACAATATTATATAAACATCATACATAACATCATCATCAGCAGTTATTAATTCTCTGCTTGAAAGAAAAACAAGCTTAATAAGTATTACTTTTCTCAGTCATCCCATGGTATTTGAAGAAAAGTATCTCTTTGACAGGTTTTTGCTAGTGTGATTGATTTTGTATTTTGAAAAATGGCAAAGGACCTTTAACAATTCGCAACCAGTATTGGTGCTCTTGACGTCTTTGGTTCAGCAATAGAGAATCATAGATTCATAATTTGCTAGATATCATATTCATAATAAAACATCATTGAATAAAAGTGTCATGTCTGTAACACAATAACTAGTAAGTATCATGTCTGTAACACTGTAACTAGTGCCATGTCTGTAACAGTATAACTTGTAAGTGTCATGTTAGTAACACTAACTAGTAAGTGTCATGTCTGTAACACTATAACAAGTAAGTGTCATGTCTGTAACACTATAAACAGTGTCATGTCTGTAACACTAAAAATAGTAAGTGTCATGTCTGTCACACTATAACTAATGCCATGTCTGTAACACTAACTAGTAAGTGTCATGTCTGTAACACTATGACTAGTAAGTGTCATGTCTGTAACACTGTAACTAGTAAGTGTCATGTCTGTAACACTATGACTAGTAAGTGTCATGTCTGTAACACTATGATTAGTAAGTGTCATGTCTGTAACACTATAACTAGTAAGTGCAGCAAATGAAAATTTGACTGGCTAGGAAATGTAGATAATGATAACAAATGAATAAGTAGATAGCAAAAGTTGAGAGCTTGTAACTGTACAGTTAGATACTGTTAAAGTGCAGTTAGAATGGTAAGTTGAGAGCTTGTAACTGTACAGTTAGATACTGTTAAAGTGCAGTTAGAATAGCAAAAGTTGAGAGCTTGTAACTGTACAGTTAGATACTGTTAAAGTGCAGTTAGAATGGCAAAAGTTGAGAGCTTGTAACTGTACAGTTAGATACTGTTAAAGTGCAGTTAGAATGGCAAAAGTTGAGAGCTTGTAACTGTACAGTTATATACTGTTAAAGTGCAGTTAGATACTGTTAAAGTGTAGTTAGATACTGTTAAAGTGTAGTTAGAATGGTAAAAGAGCCTTTAAGTCAACCCACTGTTATTCGAAATGTGACATGGATATTTTTGATAAAGGATTGGATGGTAGGTAGGTGGGAAAGTATCAAGATTTTCTTTTAACGTTCTAGAGTTCTTTCTGGATTTCAGTTAGATGTTATATGCATGTGTATATCTTAATAGAAACTCAGATAAGTTTTATGATTGACAGTTATGTCAGTTTTTGAAATAATTATTGTCCTTTTTATGTAAATCTTACTAACACTCTACAGCTGATATTTAGTATCCAATTTTAATTACATTTGGAACGAAAATGTATCTTAGTAATATCTTGGTCAACAATGACATTGCTGATCCTGTTCTGTTTCCCTTTTTCAGCCAACTTGCAATCAGTAAATGTGTACACAAGATGTTTAAGAATTTTTCATATCAACTGGAATTTACTGAAAGAATAATATGCCTACTTGACATTGATATTACTGTCCTTATGATGATTTCATGCTATTATTTCTAGATGGGATCTGGACAAAGGAGAAAAATCCAGAATTCCATGAGAACAAGGAGCATATCCTCCTTCTGATGGAGAAATTAAACATTATCGCCAGGCCAAGGTCGTATATTGAAGATGGAAAGGAGACCAAGGTCTGTTTGTATAAAGTTTTGATGTTGTAATACTGCATTTCTTATTATGCATCCAATATATTCTATAGAGTATTTATATAATGTTAATTGTGGTCATTTTCATGTTTGTATGTGCTGTCGGCCCAAATGCTCTTTCCTTCAGAAGATTTCATTTACAAACAGCCCAGAAAACCTGAAGATTTTCATTCAGTGAAATAAAAGGGTTTTGCTCCAATCACAAAAAAGCACCAATACTTTCCATAAAGACTCGTTGGGATAAATTTAGGATATTTATGAAAGTGAGAAGGGCCCCATAAATTTAACCCTATGAGAACTAAGGGTCCTTTTTCTTGGAAAGCTGGAAAAAAACACTTAAGCTGTTTTTTTTTCAAGGGGATTTCCAGTTTGATTGCAAATGTTGCAGTTGCATACAAGTTTTGCATCTTTCCTCAGTTTTGTTGTAAAAGTAGTCATAACCCATCATGACAAATATAATTGTACCCTAACCTTTAGTTAATATGTAAAACCGAGTTACCCTACATACATTGACTGCACGTGTAAATGCATATCCTCTCATCAAATACGTTTATCTCAAACCTGTCCCCAGTGAATTTCTACCACACTTTCCATTAGTACATTTACTACCATATTCTTCCATTGTTAAAAATGGCACAGCAAATCAATTTTTTTAATGATTAATACAGTTTATGAAGCAGAAAGAAAGAAAGAACATCACTTAAAAATCCAGGAAATAATGAAATGGCAGTACAAGCGGTGAGTCACTAATGAAAAATAGGCTTTTTCAAGTTATCGATTGTTGTATATTTGTGCAGAAAAGTTTCAAGTCAATAAGTCTTATTTCATACCATACAGAGCACTATTGTGTTTGAATAGCTTTGAATGCTTTTTAATGCAAACCTTCATATAAATGTATGAGCCGTGCTTGATGTGGGACAAGATTCTTTGAACAGCAGAATTCAACGTTTTCTTATCACCACTGTTGAAAAATTGGTTAGGGGAAGATAAATAAGAGATGCTGATATTATGATTTAAAAGTGTATGCAATCTTTGATGTGTGTTTGTGTGTGTGTGTGAGAGAGAGAGTGAAATATCTGCAGTGCAGTTTGAATATCAATCTACCCAACAATAAGGTAAAAGTAACTTTTCCTGATAAAAAGTAAAAATTACTAGATATAAACCTTTATAGCTCACAGCCATAAAGTATATGTTGTCCTTAGTAGCAATAAGTATGTAACTAATATGGAAACAGGAGCATGTGCACAAATAATTTACAGCACATTTGTTATTGTATCCCTCCTCTTCCTTGTAATAATGGGGGGATATATTGCTATGTCTGACTGTTTACATTTTTGCTTCTGGTGCATAACTCCGAAACTATTCAAGATTCTTTATAAAACATGGTACACATTTTAGACTAGTGGTCAGATTGTGCCTTTGCTAGTCACGATTCTTCATTTTCAACATTTTTTATGTTTTTGTCCATTTGTTTGCCCACCCATCCATTATCCCGATGTTTGCTTTCAGAACAGAACTCCAAAACTTTTTAAGATATCTCTGTTAACTTCGGTACATGTATTAGACGAATGGTGTATATGTGTCTTTGACAATTCACAGTTCTTCAGTTTCAGTATTTGTTTTACAGTACACACATCAAGTTTTTGTGAAAATCCATGTTCACACTGTGGACCTTAATCCTTTTCACACTGTGTCCATCACGGACCGGATATAGTGGTCATCGTGGATTGTCCACATCGTGGCTCATAGTGGACAGATTAAGTTGTATTGCCCATTAGAAACTTGCAGCAATATAATTATGTAATAGTGGATGCCTACTACCTCGCGTGGAACTTACTTGTCAGCTCAGCTACAGCACACAGTGCAGACTGTTCTTTTTCAGTTGAACATAATGCCATTTAATATTCAAAGACTTGCCCAGTAAAACACATTCACATACGTGTATTGCAAGAGATGAAAGATAAATTTCAGAGTAAAGAGTCATGAGACTATTTAGATGCTGCACAAATTATACAAAGTTTAATTATTGTAATTTTAATGAGAGAGAGAGAGAGAGATTCTGTTTTTAAACAATAACCTCCAGTTTTGTACTTTGGTATGGTTTTAGCTTTATCTAAGTTGAATTTCTTCTTGTTCATACTTCTTTCTCTCCCTTGATTAACTTGTACTGTATATTATACACAAGCTTAACACATCATATCTATCAATAAGGCCTTGCACATCACCCGAAATTGCTAAGCCATGTGTTTGTCAAGGCTATAAAATATATCTCTAATTGCACTGATAGCTGTAAATATGTGGCTTTAAACTGGTATCCCTGGTAGAACTTTGTTAACTACTCCAACCTGGAGGTGGAAAGATTTTAGCTTCAGAGGTTGTAAATCCCAATTATTTTGAACCATTCGTATTAATTATAAGGTCGTCGCAAATATTTTCACGTTTACCTTGATAATTGCAGAAATGTTCACACATTAAACTTTCAGTCTATTAAATATCTGAAGCATTAAGTTCGTACAAGGTTAATTATGATCGATTTGACAACAGATAATAAGAAAATAAGCACACTAATAGCAGGTTAATTACCTAATAAATTATATACATTTTTGTTAATACAAAATGAATCGCTACACAGCAATTTACATATTTACTTGTTTAAATAAAGAGTGTAATCAAAATTTTATTTCTAAACTTTGTCAGTAGATGAATTCCAAAATGAAGATGAACGAAGCGCATTTCAAAAATGCATACTTTCTAATTATCAGTGCCTGTTTCCAAGTTGGTGATAAAAGCTATGGGTAACATCGATCGAAAGTTATGGTGCATAATCTCTCTCTCTCTGATGTTTGCATGTAATAAACACATTTTATTACAAAAAGATGCATTTTTAAAAAAAGTAAGCCTGTAGTGTAATACAGCTTTCATAAACATGTCATAGCTTTGTGTTGCTGCAGTAAACTTGTATTATATGTGCTGCATGGCAAGATTAATTGGGAGAATAAAAATTGTATATGGTTTATTTTATATACTGCTAGAAACCAGTTTTACGCAAAGATATCACAACTTGACCACATTGCGTTTCTCACTCCATATTACAAGTCCAAAATTCGTTTTTCCACACACAGCAAAAACATTTCCATTCAGAAGTTAATGCTTCTTTTGAAACATCGGGGCTAAAAAAAATAAGATTGAAACTCAACACCTTCCTGAATGGCCATTGTTAACAAGTGTAGTGGCTGACTTAAAAGTAAAAATGTCACTCCTCAGCTGCTGCTTGATGATGGATTTATAAAAAAGTGACAAAGCAAGTAAGCTTTTTCATAACAATCACTTCGTTTCTGGCATGAACAGCCACTTAAAGAGAGTAGCCTTCAATACCACATAGACGAATTGGCGCATTTAAAAATTATCATACTCTCAAATAATCAGTAATTTTCTAACTCTACAGATAAAGGTATGTGTATCCTGCTTTCAATAATTTCTTTAAAGAAGGTTTTGGAAATGGTGTAGACATTAAAGGAAAACTATGACAAATTAATAACTAGTACAAGAAACTCTTTTATGAAATATCATTTATTGAGAAAACACACTGAATTTACCGCTTGATGCAGAACAGTACATGTATGTAGATGTCAATATTCAAAGACTCTCCCACTACAACACATTCACATACAGCTTGTAGTCTTTCGCCTACTAAGAGGTATTTGACATACATACATGGATATGTGTATAAAAATAATGCCCAAGGGCACGGTTGATGCGCTGATTGTTTATCTAATGCTCTTTCATTCATGTCTTTTGAGCGCTTGCATTACAGGATGTTATTCCAGATTAAGTGGTTTCATTAAACAGAGGCCATTGGTGTTTTCAAAACAATATTCACATGACATGCTAGAATTCTGATTTAGGTAATTTAACGTCTACTCTATGCGCTACTGGAGGTGATGCGCTACTGGAGGTGGTGTGTGATAGGATTTAGCTTTAACAAACTTACACTTGATGCAATTTTTAGAAGAAAAAAAAAATTTTTTTTAGATGTGAATCAGGACCATGGCAGCTTGTTCTATTTAAATGCTTGGTCTCTTATCCGGAAAATTAAAATACTATATATAGTTTGCTTTATATACCACTAGAAACCAGTTTTAAGCAATAATATCAAAACTTGACGGCTATGCATGTCTCTGTCTAATTTTGTTCTTCATAAACTAATATCTTCTTAGTTTTAAAATGTTTGATTTTGTAACAAGAAGAAATATTTTCATTCAACAGTGTTTATTTTCAAAGATTGAAGCATGACATTGACCAGTAGCTGCTAGGAACTGTCCTAATTTAAGTCATTTAAGACTTCTACTCTATTTGCTTATTATGCGACGGAGTGGGGGGGGGGGTGTAGGCAGGAAGAGAAAGAGAGACGGAGGGGATGGGATATAGCTTGAAACAAATATACTTGTTCTGATTTTTAGAACAAAAATAACGAAGTTTAGACATGTATTCAGGCCATTACACTTTTTTTTCTTAAATTAAAGTTAAATGGTCTCTAAATGGGACCAAAAAAATTATAATTAGTTTTTCATATAATGTTAGAAAGCAGTTTTACACGATAATATGAGAACTTAACATCAAATGCATTTCTCAGTCCAAATTTGTTTTTCACAAACTAACATTTTAGTTTTAAGGTGTGCGGTTTTGTGATATTTTTATTCAACAGTTATTGTACTGTACATTTTAAAACATCGAAGCACCACATTGAACAATAGCTGATGACATGTAGGAACTGTCCTGACTGACTGTTGTTGACTCGAGGCAGGAAACTACAGCAACAGGCGTAGCGGCTGGTTTCAAAGTAAGAATGATACTCCTCAGCCAGTGCCTGGTGATGCATTGTAGATTCGTGAAAAAAGTGAAGACAGAAAGTAACTTTTTTTCTCATTGAAATCACTTTGTTTATGATATGAATAGCCGCTGATTGAGAAAGAACATCAAAGTTACTTCTTGATGCAGAACAGTATGTAAATTTCCGCTTCTGTATATGCTGACAAGTACATATACATGTATTCAATCAGCAGGGATTTACATTGTAGCTAAACAATTTTTTCTGATCTATGCTTTGTCATGGACAGGGGTGGGAAGATATCCAAGAAATATAAAACCTCATATTTTTCTATGTTATGCATGTTCATCTGTATGTGTCCTTAGTCAGGCTACTGATAAATACCACAAGAAATGTTACCACTGTACAGGTAAAGGTATGAAATTGACACCTGCCATGTTCGGGTTTATGGTGTCGGAGTTTCTCCGATCTGTTTAATATTTGACTCATGGAGCGAATACAGTAGAATTAGCAAGAGCGAGAGGTGCCATAACACCCACTATGTCTGCAATAAAATCCATGATGGACTTCCACTGTGGATTTACACAAGACTGGGGGGGGGGGGAATTCACCAGACTGAGTGGACTTACACTGCTCATACTGGGCATGTAATCCCTGCCCCTCTGTCCACGATGTCCACTGAATTGATTGGACAATCGCAAAAATGCAATGCATGTACTGTACATTCTTGCCCATTTGTTCATCCAGCCATCCATCATGCTTTCATTTCCAGGGCAGAACTCCAAAACATTTCAAGATCTTACTGTGAAACTTTGTATACTTACAGTACACGCATCACATTTTTATGAAAATCCACGTTCCCAAAGTGGACGTTAATCCTTTTCACGCTGTGTCCGTCACAGACCAGATATAGTGGTCGTCGTGGATTGTCCACGTTGTGGCTCATAGTTTACGACTTAAGTTTTATTGCCCATTTAAAAGTCGTAGCAATATAATTATGTAATAGTGGAGGCCCACTACGTCACGTCGAACTTAACCTATTGGCTCAGCTAAAGCACACAGTGCAGACTGCTCTTTTTAAGTTGTACATAACACCATTTAATATTCAGAGACTCACCCACTAAAATGCATTCACATACGTGTATTGCAAGAGATGAAAGATAAATTTCTGAGCAAAGAGTCATGAGACTACTTAGATGCTTCACAAATTGTACAAAGTTTAATTATTGTAATTTTAATGGGGGGGGGGGGGTGATTCTGTTTTTAAGAAAAGAAAAAGAAAAATGAATCACATGTAAATGCATGTATTAGCGGGTATCATTCCATTATTAAAATAAAAGAATGCGAGAAATGCTGTGATTTTTTATTATTTTTTATTCCCCCAGTCACTTTTAAATTGTTTGCTTAACATGTTCCCACACAATGAAATATACATGGCACTATCCAATATACAACCTCTACTATTCCAGCCTGTTTAGTACTTGCGACTCAAATATACATGTCCATGTGACACATTTTCTCAGGAACTAGATGTGTTTGCTTTTACCGTAGACCTACTGTTTTTACGCAGACTCTATGAAGTACATGATGATGCATTCTATGACCAACGGCTTTCAAAAATATACTTAGGATTGCTGGTTTGGTCATCTGACAAGTTTAATAATATCAAATGGATGAGTGAAAGCGATAAAAAGTGTGTAAGCACTTAAATATTTTCAGTAAGAGATAAACTCATGTGTATTATTTTCGAGTTAATGCAGATACAATTTTTTTGGAACAATCCTCGAATATCAGGCGAATATTGTTGATCAATTTAGCTACTAATTTCTAATATTTCAACCCAATTATCCTGTTTAAGTTGACGTGAATACAAATAAAACATTTAGTTGTGAAAGAACAAAAATTCAAAGACGTATTTATACCGGGTTTAGCAGTTAGGCCAACATTGTGAAATTACTGAAATTATGCCCATAATCACCCAAACAGCACTGGGGTAGATACGATTGCATTTACTGTACAATAAAAATAGCCTCCAGTTTTGTACTTCAGTATGGTTTTAACTTTATCTAAGTGGAATTTCTTCTTGTTCATACTTTCTCCCCCTTGTATAACTGTTTGCTGTAAATATGTAGCTTCTTAGTTTTCAAGGCTTTAAACTGGTATCCCTGGCAGAAGTTCGTTAACTACTCCAACTTGGAGGTGGAAAGGTTCTGACTTCAAATATTGTAAATCCCAATTATTTCCTGTTTATCTTGAACACGTCATATTAATTCTGAGGTTGTCACAAATATTGCCACTGTGTTCACTTCGATTATTGCAGTAATGCTCACTCATTCGATTTTCAATCTATTAAATTTATGAAGCTTTAGGTTCGTACATATACATTTTAATTATGACCAGATTCAGCAATAGATAATAAGAAAATAAGAAAAGCACACTAGTAGCTAATTAATAACGTTCTTTCATTACCGTCTTTAGAGCCCTTGCATTACAGGATGTTTAACGAGCTTAAGTGGCTTCATTAAACGGAAACCCTTGATGTTTTCATAACAATTCCTATGACATGTTTGAATTCTGATTTAAGTAATTTAACTTCTCTATGCACTACTGGGGGTGGGGTGTGATTGGATTTTGCTTAAAAGAATTACACTTGTTGCAATTTTTAAAAAAAATATTAATAATTTTAGATGTGAATCAGGACCATTAAAGCTTGTTGTCACATTTAAATGCTTGGTCTCTATCGGGGAAAAAAATACTATATTTTGTTAGCTTTATATACCGCTAGAAACCAGCCTTATGCAATAATATTAGAACCTAACGGCTGTGCGTTTCTCCATGTAAACCCGTTGTACACAAACTAATATCTTCTTGGCTATAAAGCATTTGATTTTGTGATCAAATGTTGGCTTTTGTTTGATTGTCCATCAAATTATAACCAGTTAGACAAAACCATGGAAAATATGGCGGCTTCTGAAGCCAGCTGTCAAAGTGGCCAAACTTGACTTGTATTTTATTGGCGATTAATGTGCTTCATTTGGTGAAACTTTTAAAATTTCTGGTGTTTTAATTAATGTATCGTTCAGTAAGATTTATTTTGTGCTTTGGAATTACTTCTTCCTCCCCCTTGCTTAAATTGTACTGTATTACACGCAAGCTGAACACATCATATCTATCAATAATGCCTTGTACATCACCTGAAATTGCCAAGCCACGTGTTTGCCATGACTATAATATATCTCTATTATTGCACTGATTGCTGTAAACATGTAGCTTCTTATTTTTCATGGCTTTAAACTGATATCCCTGGTAGAACTTCGTTAAATACTCCGATCTGGAGGTGGAAAGGTTTTGGCTTCAGAGGTTGTAAATCGCAATTAATTCTTGTTTATTTTGAACCATTCATGTTAATTCTAAGGTGGTCGTGAATATTGTCAGGTACACTTTGATTATTGCAGTAATGCTCACTTATTAGACTTTCAGTCATTAAATTTCTGAAGCATCAAGTTTGTACATGGTTAATTATGACTTGATTCGACAATAGATAATAAGAAAACAAGACAAAGGACACTAATAGCAGGTGAATAACCCAGTGAATTATATAAATTCTTGTTAAATACCAAATGAATTGCTAAGCAGCAAATTTACATATTTACCTATTTAAATAAAGAGTGGAATCAGAATTTTATTTCTAAACTTTGTCAGTAAACAAATTACAAAATGAAGGTGAACAAAGCACATTTCAAAAATGCATACTCTCTAATTATCAATGCTTGTTTCCAAGTTAGCAATAAAAGCTACGGGTAACATCGATCGGTGCATAATTTCTCTCTCTTTCTCTCTCTCTCTGATGTTTGCATGTAATAAAGATATTTTATTACAAAAAAAAGATGCATTTTAAAAAAAGAAAGCTTGTAGCATTAATACAGCATTCGTAAATATGTAATAGCTTTGTTGCTGTGATAGACTTGTATTATATGTGCTGCTTTGCAAGATTAATTGGGAGAATATAAAAATTTTATATGGTTCAATTTATATACCGCTAGAAACCAGTTTTACGCAAAGATATCACAACTTGACCACATTGCATTTCTCACTCCATATTACAAGTCCAAAATTCGTTTTTCCAAAAAAAAGCAAAAACAGTTTCATTCAGAAATTAATGGTTCTTTTGAAACATCGGGGCTAAAGAAAATACGATTGAAAGTCAACACCTACCTGAATGGCCATTGTTAACAAGCATAGCTGCTGACGTAAAAGTAAAAATGTCACTCCTCAGCTGGTGCTTGATGATAGATTCACGAAAAAAGTGATGAAGAAAGTAACCTTTTTCATAAATATCGCTTAGTTTTTGAAACATCGAAGCATGACATTGACCTGTAGCTGCTAGGAACTGTCCTAAGTTAAGTCATTTAAGACCTCTACTGTATTTGCTTATTACATAATGGAGTTGGGGGGGGGGGTTGTAGGCTGGGAGAGAAAGAGAGATGGAGGGGAGGGGATATAGCTTGAAACAAATAGATTTGTTCTGATTTGTAGAAAGAAAGAACGAAGTTTAGACATGCATTGAGGCCATTACACATTTTTTTCTAAATTTAAATTAAATGGTAGATCTCTAAATGGGGAAAAAAATATCATATTTAGTTTTTCATATAACATTAGAGACCAGTTTTCCACGAGAATATGAGAACTTGACATCAAATGCATTTCTCAGTCCAAATTTGTGTTTCACAAACTAACATCTTTTTAGTTTTAAGGTGTGTGGTTTTGTGATATTTTCATTCAACAGTTAATGTACTGTACATTTTCAAACATCGAAGCACCACATTGAACAATAGCTGATGACATGTAGGAACTGTCCTGACTGACTGTTGTTGACTCGAGGCAGGAAACTACAGCAACAGGCGTAGCGGCTGGCTTCAAAGTTAGAATGTAACTCCTCAGCCAGTGCCTGGTGATGCATGTAGATTTGTGAAAAAAAAGTGAAAACAGGAAGTAACTTTTTTTTCATTGTAATCACTTTGGTTATGACATGAATGGCCTCTGATAGAGTGCAACAGTCAATACAGTGTATAAATTCTGTGCATTTAAAAAATTGCTGTACTCTCATAAACAATGTTATTTGCAAAATGTAAGGGTAAAAGTACAGAAAAACCTTTTCGTAGTATAGCTTGTGTTTCTTTTTTATTTTAATATACTTTGTAAAGAATTATGACATACATGTCATAATGTTCCAGTGTTCATTCACATACATGTTTGATATAAATATTACCGGGTTCGTTTGTAATCTTTTTTCAAGTTTTATATGTATTACTGCTTTCAATGATTTCTTCAAAGTGGGTCTTGGAAATAATATGGAAATTAATGGGAAACTATAACAAATTAATAACCAGTACACAAAACACTTTTATGAATAACATTTATTGAGAAAGAACATCAAAGTTACCGCTTGATGCAGAACAGTATGTAAATTTCCGCTTCTTTATATGCTAACAGTTACATATATATGTATTCAATCTGCAGAGAAGTACGTTGTAGCTAAGCAATTTTTTTCTGATCTACGCTTTGCCATGGACAGGGGTGGGAAGATATCCAAGAAATATAAAATCTCATTTTTTTCTACGTTACGCACGTTCATCTGTATGTATCCCTAGTCGGGCTACTGATAAATACCACAAGAAATTTTACCACTGTACAGGTAAAGGTATGTTTGGGTTTACGGTGTCAGAGTTTCTCCCATCTATTTAATTAGTGTGTCCACTCGTGGAGTGAATACAATAAAATCGGCGAGGGGTGTTGTAAAACCCACTACGTCTGCAATAAAATCCGTTATGGACTTTTACTAGATTGAGTGGATTTACACTAGACTGGGGGGAAAATCCACCAGACTGAGTGGACTTCTACTACCCTTAGTCACCTTATTGAGTTGGCAATTGCAAAAACGCAATGTGTGTACCATAATGTACTGTTCATGGTTCTCTTGTTTAGTCGTATTTAACTTATCTTTGACCAGTGCTTGACTGAAAGTTTGCCTTTTTTAACCCGGATTTCCACAACTAAACCTTTGTGGCAGTTCCATGTGTGATTTCTGGACTCAATCCTGTCTCGAGATATAGCAATTTTGTGCCCTGGTCATAGGTAAGGAGGGGAAGGGCAACGGGGGATATACTGTCAAGTGTCCCATCGTGTGATATTCATCACACAGTAGATGTGTGCAATTTTGCTCATTGAAAAGTGCCTTTGTTCTCTATTTCAAACATATTTTTGACATTCAACCTATATTTTTGTTTCGATTGAGTGTTACTCTCCACAGTCCTTGCTACAGTTGAGTGTTACTCTCCACAGTCCTTGCTACAGTTGAGTGTTACTCTCCACAGTCCTTGCTACAGTTGAGTGTTACTCCCCACAGTCCTTGCTACAGTTGAGTGTTACTCTCCACAGTCCTTGCTACAGTTGAGTGTTACTCTCTGCAGTCCTTGCTACAATTGAGTGTTACTCTCCGCAGTCCTTGCTACAGTTGAGTGTTACTCTCCACAGTTCTTGCTACAGTTGAGTGTTATCTTTTACCTTATATTGTTGAATTAGGGATTTTTTTCACCTTGCTTGGTAAGCAGTGCTTTAGTTAATTGTATACCCCCTTCATTGTACCAGTGCATGGGTAAGTATATCCTACAATTTTTCAGTTCTGGGTTTTGTGTTTTTTGCATAGTTTTTTTTTTTTAACCTGAGTTGGAAAAAAAATGTGTAGCAAGATGTGGGAAAGTGGGGGCATAAGAAGGCCCTGTGGGACTCTCACCCCACCTGCTTGGTGTGGACAGTGTGTGCATGCACAGATGTCTGTCTGTTCTGTTTTCTGTGATTAGATGAAGTGTGTGACTTGGTGGAAAATCACTGCAAGTATAAAGGGTGGAAGACAGGCCCTCCTTCCTCCTTATCTTCTGTTTTTTTTCCCCTTGTGGCAAAGGATAATACCCCTGTGGGGCAAGTACGTTCTAATTCTTTCATGGCTAAGAAGTCTTGTAAGGCCCAAGGATCCCATATGTTCGATCTGATGTAATTAATACTGGTGCGAGATTAATCTTGAGTCCTCCCTCCCAAGGGAGGAAAAACACCAGAGTTAGTTGTACCCCTGACTGACAAATCACACCTTCCCGAGAAGGAAGAGCAGTGTTTTTTGCTCAAGTAATAAATCTGATGTGGCCATGACTGGGCAATGGGCTTCAAACACAGCTCACTGGTCAGTGGGGTCTCAATATAGGTTTGGGGGCAGGAATTAGTTTGATACCTTCCCTCGTCCTCGTTTTTATGCTACCAATAAAAATTAATGGGGATAGGGAGTTGGCCTTTATTGGTCCAAATAGGGAAGGGGATCAGATCGGCAGGGTCCCCATCAGAGCTTTTTGTGTTTAGGTTCAGAGAACTTCCTCCGCTATCATAGACCCCTATCTTCTTTCACCAGTCCAAAAAACTGGTGCAGTTAAGGGAAGAGGTACACACTCTTCTTCAGAAGGGCACATTAGAGAGAAAAATATATGACCAGGCTACATCCTTTTATTCCTGGATTTTTCTGGACTCGACGAAAGACAGAAAGTGTTGGCTCTAATTGACCTTTTTGCCTTAAACAAAATTTCTTCAGGAAGAATGCTTCAAGATGGAGACTATCACTTTGGTCTGGAACACGATAAGGTCCTGCTACTGGGCAGTCTCCATAAATCTTCAAGATGTGTATCTTCACATCCCCATCTTCCCTCTACACAGAAAATAACTCTGGTTTTGCCTTGGCCAGGATGTATACTAATTTTGAGCTCTTCTGTTTAGACTTGCCTCATATCCCATAGCTTTACCAAGATGATGGAAATAGGCAAAGCCCACCTGAGGTCCCAAGGAATTCTAGTTCTCCAGTGTTCAGACAACTGGTTAGTGCAAAATGGCCTCAGAGATTTCCTTATTTAGGACTTGGTCCACAGTGACCCTTCTTGGTCTGATCTTATCCCTTATCAAGATTTTGTATATATGTGGATGAATTTCCTCACAAACCTCAGGAGAGTCTGTGTGAGTACTTCCTTGCTGCCTGAGGTAAGGTACTACTGATGTGTTGATCTTGGTGGTCAGTCTGTCCAGAAGGGGCTGTGCTGTTCTTATGGAATGGTCTCTGCTCCAGTTGGGAACAGAATCACTTTTCCAGCTGTGAGGTAAACCCCTGGTGGACTTGCTTGCAAGAAGACTGAACAACAAGCACCCTTTTATGTCTCCCCAGTCCAAAATCAGAGTGCCTGGGTAGTGGACACCTTCAGTCTAAAGTGGAATTGTCTGTTGCCATGCACCTTTCCACCTTTCAGAGTGATTCTGCAGCTGCTCCACCAAGTCTGGATCTTCACTGTTCAGCTCATCTTGGTAGCTTCTGTGTGACCCTAGTGGTCATGGTTCAGTGACCTACTTGACCTGTTGATAGACGAGCACAGGAGATTGCCACAGAGGATGGATCTGCGACATGCTGCTCTACAACAACCCACAGATTCTCCACCTTCACTCTTGGTTCATGTCAAGGAATCAATCTGCCATGACCAGTTTTCGAGCAAGCTTGCAGACTGTATCATTTAGGCTAGAAGACATTCCACTTCCAAGGTCTATGATCCAAATGGAGAATCTTCACTGATTGATGCTGTAGGAAATGTGTCGATCCTAGAGCATGTTCTGTGTCCACTGTTAAGGGCTATGAGGCTGCCATTGGGTCGGACCCTCACCTTTATGATCTCATCAGGTATTTTGAGCTTCAGAGACTGGTATCATGTTCATAAATGCCTAGATGGAACCTTTCATATCTTCTATGGGCAATATCCAAATCCCTTTATGAACCTTTGAGTGAAGCTTCCTTCAAGAACCATACTCTTAAGACACTGTCATGCCCTCTTTGGAGTCCGCAAGGAGAAGGTGTGAGCTTCATGCCTTTTCAATGTAGCAGGGTTGTTTATGGTTCTGTGGGAACAGTGATTTGGTTTCTCTTCTTTACAGACCCAGATTTCTGGCTAAGAATCAGCTACTTTCAGTAGTTCTAGTTCCTGTTGAGATTCCCAGTCTCAGTTGTATCTATGCTGGGGATGATCAAGATAGGCTTCTTTTCTCAATTAGTGCTTTAAGGTTGTATTAGGTTTCCACTGAAAGGAGAAGGAAGGGTCAGAATTATATATTTCTCCCTCTCAGGGGTTTCTCATATTTTGGCAGCCACCATTTCAAGGTGGATTATCCTCACCATCAAGAGAGCTTATCAGTCTCTCATAGAGAGGGACCTTTCATGAGAATTAAAGCCCATGAAGTTAGGGCTATTGCTGCAACTTGGGACTACTTGAATCACTCCTCAATGGATGATGTTGTGAGAGCTGCCTTCTGGCGGTCTCGCACTACCTTTTCATCCTTCTGCCTTTGCTCTTTGGCACACAAGGGTGAAGGAATATATTGGTTGGGTCCAGTTGTGACAACACATGTGGCAAAGAAGCCATCTACCAGCTTACAGTAGTCAACACTCCTACATATTAAATAATTCAAACTGGTTTTATCCCCCCGAAAAAAAATAAAAATTTTGTCACTATCCACAATTACCATACCATGTGGATGGTTTGTAGTTGGTGTATGGAAAAGCCTATCAATTTCAGTCTCAAAAGGTCAAAGGTTATGGTCACTGACAGAAAGAAAAATAAGGTTTGTGCACAATCACTTGATGTTTCCACCATTTGCAGTTACCAATATTTGTGGATGGTTTGCACCTTGGGTAAGGATGAAGCCTATCAATTTTGGGATCAAAAGGTGAAAGGTCGAGGTCACTGCAGCTGAAAGAAAAAAGTGGTTTCCACACAATGAGTTCACCACCATCAGCAGTTACCAAACTTTGTGGATGGCTTGCACTTCATTTAAGGAAAAGCCTATTGTTTTGGGGTCAGAGGAGAAGATGATTGATTAAAGGGGCAAAAATGGTTTCTGCACATTAACATCAGTTCTATGTCATTCGCCTGGACCAACCTTTATTAATGTCTTGCACTTGGGGTAGAGAAGAAACCTATATATTTTGGAGCAAATGTCAATTGTCGAGGTCACTGAGTGATGGAAGCAAAATGGTTTCCCTTAAATTACATTTGTTCTGGATCACGGACATGGACCAATCATTGTGGATGGCTTGTACTTGGTCAAAGGAATTAGCATATTGATTTTGGGGTCAAAAGTTCAGAGGTCAAGATCACTGTGACTGCAAAAATTTGAGTTGTCAACCATGACCATGTACCTTCCCCATAGTGTGTCAATTACCTGCACATTGGGTGAGAAAGAAGTATGTTGATTTTGAGGTCAAAAGGTCAAAGACCAAGGTTAGTGTGACTGAAAGAAGAAAAATGCTTTTTTGGTTTTTGCTTAATAATTTAGCTTGCACCGAAGGTATGGAAGTGGCCTATAGATTTTGGTGTCAGAAGGTCAAAGATCAAGATCATTGTGGCTTAAAGAGAAATTGGATTTTGCAGAATAACTTTTGTTCTTGATTATGTTCTTGACTGAAAGTTTATGGATGACTTGCACTTAGAGTGATAAAGAAACCTTTTGATTAAAATCAGTATCCTTCTCCAATTAGTGATTGGAGAGCCAGAATTGGAAAGAACATAATCCCAGTCTGATTCCTTAATCATAGCCAACATACCATATATCATCTTCTTCTTCCTTGGACTATTGAGCTCACATGCAAGTGTCCAGACACTCCTTGATTCATTTTTTCCCCAATCCTTGCATTATTTGAGTGTTTTCTTATGTTTGTCCTGCAATTTTGAATGTTTTTTTGCGCTTTGCTCAGTTAAGCAGTGCTTCTACATGTTCCTGGGTATTTTGTTTTTGTCACTTTTTTCTTTTTCAGCATATGATTCTGTTTAAAAGTGTGGGTAAATGTTGGCATATAAAAGCCCTATGGGACACTCACCTAACCTGTCTGTTGTGTCCTGTATTTTGTCTCTGGGAAGATGCAGTGTGCAACTTCATGGAAAGTTGATGCATTTATCATGGTAGGAAGAAGGGTCCCACTTCCTCCTTTTCATCTCAGCACAGCCCCTTCCATTCACAAGAGGGGTCTGAGTCTTGGGGCAGACAACACCCCAAGTGGGGGAGGGACCAAGAGTGCTTTGTGTGGTTTGGAAATCACCAAAAGGACATGGATTCCAGACACTCATTCTGATTTTGTCAGCATGTGTTATGGAGAGATTTTTGGTCCCCTCCCCAGGGAGGAAAAGTGCCGGTGCCTGAATTTGGTTTGACAAAAAGAAATTCTTCTGTCAGATTATCTTCACCAGATGTGTCTTTGACCAGTAACCAGTGAGGAGGCATCAGGCACTGGGCACTTATCACTGGGCATTGGGCAATGGGTATCAGTCAGTTATCAGGTACCTTGCTCTGAGCACTGGTCATCGGTCATGGGGCAGTGCACTTCAAGCAAGCGGATACAAGGTTTTGAATGACTGTCTGGGGGACAGGGATCAGGTTGATAACACTCCTTTCCCAATGTTATGATCAATCCCTATGGAGTTATAGAGGCAGGTTTTGCTTGCTCATCTAGGAAAAGGGATCGGATTGGCATCGCCACGTTCTCTGTGTTCACCTTTAATCCCAGTGGAATTTGGGGACCCCTACTATCTGATAGTGTCATCACCCCCCCCCCCCACCATGATATCATAGATGTCTCTTTCTATATTCCAAGACATGTTGGACAGGACAGGCTGTAGACCTTCTCCATTCCCTCTGGCTTTGTCCAACAAAAAGGAGGCAGGCCACCACCCTCCTCCATCATCAAGAATGAATCATTTACCCCATTCTCTGCACAGGAAAGACTGTAGGGTTAGTCCTACTTATCCCCTGTGAGCAGTTATGGGACAACAAAAACCCTATTGTAACATCTCCTTCTCCAAGATGGAGACTAGAAAGGATAGTTCTGTCTCACCTTGAGAGCATGTTCACGATAATGCCCATTTTCATTCTGATGGACTCAAATGAGTTCCCAGAAGAGCTGGTTGCAGAAGGTCATTTCTTTCTATTTGGGTCCCTTCTCCATCACACCTGTTGGGTTAGGTGATGGAGAAGGAGGCAGTCTGTACTTTTGATAAAGTTATAAGCCTCATTTACTATATCCTTACACCAGACCTCTGTCCAAAGCTTTCGGGGCTGAGGACAATAGGATTCTCACCAAATGTCATAAACATCTGATCAGAAACGTGGCCTCTAGAATATTCACAAACTCAACCAATCACATGCAAAATCACATCATTACTATGCATGGATGTCACTCATAATCAAACTTATCTAAGATTAGAAATGAAGCCTCTTGGGTGTTCACAAGCAAGTGTTGACAGATGGACGATGCACAGTGGACAGCAGATGCTGGGCAAGCCTTTGGCCAGACGAGCTGAAAACTAATGTATATGCTTCAGATGAAATTTTGATCGAAAAGCAATACCATTTAGCTGTTAACATAAGTATAAGTTGCCGTGCTGCGTGGTGCATGAATTTTATTGTAAGAATTTTTTTTTACAAACATGGAGTGTAAGTTAGAACTAAAGGCAGAAATCTCATTGCAGAATTTATAGGAACAAGTTTTGTCTAGGAGACTCACTTTGGATCATCCTGTAAAGAAAGAAGATATACATGTATAGAGTGGGACAGATTGTCATCCGTAAATTGCACAAAGATAATACAGTAAATTGAAACTGGCCAGCAATATCAGATGTTTAAATATTAAAACTTTAGTCATTAAGTAGCTTGAAAATAGGTTAGGCAATGCTTTTTATGTCATCTTTAAATATCACTAATTTTCATTTTCACCTGAAATGGAGGAAGGAAACACATTTTTGGGGGTGCTTCTAAATGCAGTCAAACACAACTGCTTAAGAGTTTTTTGTTTAGCTGGATGTTTAGGTGTATCAAAAACGTTGTTTTTGATTGGCTGTTACTCGCCCATGTGCAAAAGGGTAAAAGTTGAACCTTTCTTATTTTTCGTATTGGATCCTCGATTTTTGTTTTGTGTTCTGGCCCCTTTTTACTCCAAATCTCAAACTTATCCTACCTTTTGCTAAGGTTCATTTGTCCGTATGCAGTTCAGACCAGTCTGTTTTACATCTAAGGGCAAAAAGTCTAGAATCCAGACACAAACTCCGGTTCCGAAACTGGCAATTTTTTTACCTACAAAGAATCGGGTTTCAAAAATTTTGTATTTTTCCCGCTATATTTTTTAATGCAAGCAGAAAGTTGACATTATTTGGTATCATTGTAGAGCTACATCTGTCTACTTTCCTGCAATACTATCCACTTTAGTGTATCTTAAATGATGTTGACGTTACAGAGCTCGGAAGTAGGGTACAACCTCATGACGCGTAAACGTGGCACCAAGGGTTAATGAGTTAATAGAAAACCAGCAAATGATTTCAATTACATATATAGGTATTAATAGAATGAGAAGCCAAAATCAGATATATATCCAAATTAATACAGACCCTAAGTTATACCCATCGGGTAGCAGACTTGCCCATTAGTCATAATTTGGAAACTTTTGAGATCCACACTTATAGCCATATATGGGTTTGAAGGCTATAAGGAGATAAAATCGGAGTTGCAGTTGAACCTGTCCTAATGGTCACCTTTACTCAGTGGTCACCTGTTCGCAGTGGCCATTCTAATTTACCCCTGGCAAATTTCCTATATAAATGTCCTGTATGTAACGGTCATCTGCCTTCCACGGTCAGTGGCCAGGTGTTTCCTAACCAAACAGTGGTTTCTATCTACCTTAAGCGGTCACAAGAGCGTATCTACATTGACTGTTCAGTCTATGCAAACTGAATGTTTGCTTCATGAGAAAGGCATTGTTTAGATAAAGCAATATTATGTGAATCGATGTGCAAACATTTCTTGTCTTGCTTGTACTCACAACTCCAGTCATGTTGACAGTGTAACTCAAAGGTGTCAAAATGTGAATTTTGAAAGCAAGGCAGTTTTTATCATTAGTGTAGAGGGTCGAAGCAATTCATTTGCTTGATGGTGGGAAAAGTAGTTGTGTTATCGCAGCAAAAATCGAAGTCACCTTTTGTGCCAGAGTGACAGGTGTAGTTAGATATCTTCATCTATTTGCCTGTGAATTAAAGCTATCTCTGAAGAAAAAATGTTCATCTTTGAGAAGAGATACAAGTTACATCCCTTTTTATTAGAGTCAAGGCTCATTCAGTACTCAAAACGTGTGTGTAAAGGCATGTGAAGTTTCGATTCATGGGTCACAATGAATAGCCATATATAGCTTCTTTTGATTTTCTGTTCATCACAGGCTTCTCACATAAGCCAACTGTCTTTTGGTCTTGGTGAGTTGAGCAACTGACTAATCCACGTATTGTTTTTATAGCGTGAACGAACTAACATCAGTGTATATTTTTAAGTCTGTGTTGATTTCATTTCTAGGATGGATTAATTAAAGTGAGCAGGATACAGTAATCTTGTGTGGAACATAAATTTGGGAGAGAACAACGTATACCTGTAATTATAATTTTTTTGTACAGTGCACATAAAACAATTTTGATAATGTAATAATAATAATAATGACAATGATGTTTGGTGCATGGTATTTGTTCCAAAATCAATTTTAAAAAGTGAAACTGTGTACAGCGGTCACCTGTGTGCAATGGCCAGTTTTGCCTTTTCCCATGCACTATTGACAGGCTTGACTGTATATCCAGTACAGACCCTCTATCATGTGCCTGGTGTAGGGGGTTTAACCCTGAGTCATGACTTGGAAACTGTTTAGACCATACATACATTTAATGGTCATGAGGAGATAAGTTCAATTGTACATGCACCTCAGGCTATTTGTCAGGCCCCTGGAGTAGGGACTTACCCCCGAGTCATGACTTGGAAACTGTTAAGATTCCTGCTATATAACCACTCATACATGCACCATATGCCCTTTGTAATGTCCCTGGGGTAGGGGGCTTACCCCTGGATCAGAACTTGGAAACTGCTAAGATCCCTGCCCTATAACCAAACATACATTTAATGGGCATGAGGCGATCAGTACAGTTGTACATGTATCACAGGTCATTTATCATGCATCTGGTGTAGGGGACTTGACCTTGGTTCATATTACTTAAAAACTATCAAGATATCCACCTTGTAACCATTATACACTACTTGGACATAAAGAGACAAATACACATTTTTGGTGATGGAACATTGGCCCCAGGGTCAGGTGATGCCCCTAGTAGCACATTTTGGACATGAGGGGATTTGAAATACATGCCATTGACCTAATTCTAGTTTATAAATGAATTTAAGTCAAATTTGATTGCTTGATATTGATTGGACCTTGGCTACGTTTGATTATTGTCATTCTACATCATTATTTAGCAGAGTTTGATCCCTTTGTTGTTGGATCCATTCACTTTCATTTCTTCACAATAACTCCATTATTTATTATTGGATTTGAACCAGATTTGCTGCATGATATTAATGATACCTTTGCTGAATTCAGTTGTCAGGATTTTACATCATTTAGCAGACTTCTTGATGCTGGCCTCACAGTCATGAAACTTTACTCAACCCCCAGATCTTACTTGAAAAATCAAAAGGCTGCATTTTTGAATTTCAAGTAAGATGTCCAAATCTGAAGTAACATTTGTTACTCAAAATGTTGAGCAAGAGATTTATGATGGATGGACCTGATTGTCATACCCACCTAGTTTTGTTTCTTATTGGATTTGATTCATGATGGAGTGGCCTGATTGTCAAACCAACCCAGTTTTGTTTCTTATTGGATTTGATTCATGATGGAGGGGCCTGATTGTCATACCCACTCAGTTTTGTTTCTTATTAGATTTCAAACAAATTTGGTAGGCAGCTTTATAATATTGATGAGACCACAGCTGAGTTTGTCAAGGATGCCAAGTTGCGTCTTCAGGATGCAACATCATCTAGCAGTTGTGTCCACTTATTGGCACTTTGGTTTGGTTTGATTTTGTGGGTTAATGCCATTCTCAGCACATGATAAGGCATACATAGCAGCCAGTATACTTGGTGGAGGAAGAACCCAGGAAGACCCTGGGAAGAACCACTAACCCATGGGAAGCATCTGGCAAGCTTTCTCACATTGGCCAAGCTGAGACTTGAACCCACGCCGACAGAGATGAGATGTGAGTGATTTGTAAAGTCTAGCACCTTAGACCACTCTGTCACCCATGGCCACTCACTTATTGGCAGATTCAACCAGTTTCATTCTGTACAATAATTCATAATTTGGTATTAAACTTTTTATTGATATGATCGTTTACAGGAGCTATGGTCTCAGGTTGCTGGACCCACTCATTTCTATTTCTGTGCAATAGTTTGTGTACAGTCAAACCTGTCAATAGTGGTCAACCAATGGAATATGACAAACTGGCCATTGTACACAGGTGACCTCTATATGCAGTTTCACCTTTAAAATTTGTTTTTTGAACAAATACCATGCATGGAACACCATTATCGTTATTATTAGTAGTAGTGGTAGCAGTAGTATTACATGTATTATTATTATTATTAATATTATGATGTTATCAGCAGATTTAGTTTTGTACACTTTTCAGCAAAATCATAAAGTAAAAGTTATGTTTAACACAAGATTACTGTATCCTGCTCACATTAATTTGTATAAATAAAATCATCACATACACTTCACAAGTTTGTTTTGTGCACCAAGACAAAGCACTAATGTCACTATTCAGGACTTTAAAAATGTAATAACAGTTAGCATGTGCAGGGCAAGCTGACTGAAATATTGAACTCGCTCTTGGAATATTTGAGCTTGCCTAAAATATGACAACATAATATCACAGCTAAAGTTAAAACATCAGGTAAAAAAAAAAATATGGGATGTTTTAAGGAAATTGCATTACATCTATTTTACAAGTAAAGAACTTTTTTTTATCTTTGTTTGCACCTTAAAACCATATGTCAGTAATTAAAGTTATCATAAAAGATATCTGTAAATAGTACATGTAGATAGATATGTAGATGTGAAGAAAAGTGACAGTTATAATGCATATATAGTTAGTAACGAAGAAGAACTTTATTGTTTTTTTGTATATCTAATTGGGGTGGAAACACAAATATTTTCTGTGTCAATAGTATGGTAGTAAATCAAATAATCACACACATATGACAGAATATACATAATTACAGAATTTATAAAATTTGGGATACAAGGAGAGAAAATCTGTAGAGGAATTCCTCAACAGTTCTGTAAATTGTATATGTCTCTTGGAAGACAGTCTTCAAACATGGGGGCTCTTGTTGAATATGGACATAATATGTATATTGACTATTATATTAGATCTATACAATATTGATGTAAATTGTTGTATATGCCTAGATAGAGATATCCCAGGAAATGGTGGATGATATTAATGGTACTGGATAATAGTGAGAGAATAACTTGGGCAACTTGTATCAGACAACAACTTCGTAAATATGGGTTTGGTTGTATGGATATGATACTCAGGATATTTGCGATTTTGACTTATTTATTGTGTAGTTTAGACACTGGTTAATGGATTGTAACTTGCAAGAGTGGCATTAAGAAGTAAATGAATTAACCCCTTTAAAGAAATATAGGAATTATAAAAGTCTTACAGAATGTGAAAAATACTTGTATGTTGTTGAAGACAATGAAATAAGATGGTTATACGCTCTCTTTAGTTTAGGAGAACTTCCTATTCATATAGTTACAGGCAGACAAAAAATGTCAATAGGGCACATAGATTATATTATTTATGTGAGTGGGGAAATTGAAGATGAATTCCTTTCTTTCTTTTTTTTAAATACCCCAAATACTTAGAATTATAAGATTTAAGTTTCTTCAAATGCACTAGTTTATGAATACCGCTTTTATGAAATATTTTGTAATTTACTTTGTAATAAATTTGATGAGGTAATCAGAAAAACAGCAGTTTATATATTTTGCCTTCAAACTAAGGAAAAATATTTTGCAAAATTCTGTAATTATGTATATTTCGTCAAATGTATGTGATTATATGACTTACTACCATAGTGTAGACTTAGAAAATAGGCATGTGTTTCCACCCCAATTATATATATATATATATATATATATATATATATATATATATATATATATATATATATATATATATATATATATATATATGTCATACCTGCCATATTCCAAAACAATTGGGGTGGCGGGTGTGATTCTAAAAGTGTGTTTTGAGGTCCCTTAAAAGGCAATGGCTTGTCCAATTGAGAAGGAGCTATATTTTCATATAAGCCTACAGATAATGCTTCCAAATTCAAATCTGAATAAAAGAAGATAACTTGTCTGTTTTTTTTTTTTTAAGCATTTAATACACTTACAAAGAAAAAATAGTTGGTGGACTTGGCATTTTCAAATATCATCACCACAAACATAATCATATGTGCAAAACACTCATATAATCACAACCACGTTTGACATTTAAAAAAATACACAAAGTTTCTGTCTTTAAAATCCATTGGATTGGAAAATATTCTCTTAATTAGATGCATTTTTTATGGTGCTCAATAGCTCAGCAGGGGAGTTTGAAGGTAATGCAAGTGTCATTTGTATTCATCTTTGCACTGATAATAATAATAATAATAATAATAATAATGACTTTATTTAAAGAGGGTAACACAATTAGTTGCATGGAACTAATCCTCCTTGTGGCCCTCTGTTACATGCATATTTACATACAGAGTAAATGTACATAGTTGCATAATAATAATAATAATAATAATAATAATAATAATAATAATAATGACTTTATTTAAAGAGGGTGACACAATTAGTTACATGGAACTAATCCTTCTTGTGGCCCTCTATCATATGCATATTTACATGTACATACAGAGTGCATGTACATAGTTGCATAATAATAATAATAATAATAATAATAATAATAATAAAGCATTGATAATAAGCTACACATATATATGGACTTAATAAACAGAAAATTTTGTAAGAACATGATCCAACTAGGTACATTGTGTATATACAGCACAAAAATAGCGAGACAACAAAATGGAAGGTTTGAGAATTTATACTTTAAGTTGTAATGTATTTGTCAAATCGAACAGGTTCCACTTTTCATCCATTGAATTAGACTATAATTAAATGCATTTATATTTGTACTTTCTCTAATTTCCTTTAGGACTCTGTTCCAAATTAGTGACCCTGAATATTTAAAACTTTTCTTAATGAGTTCTTTGTTTGGTTTTGGAATGCAAAGGTGGTTAGCTGAAATTGATCTAAAATTGGGAGTGTTGCCTCGTTTTCTAGCATGAAATAGTTCCTTGAGATATAATGGGGCTACTTGAAACTTTTTGCATAAGTCTAGCCTTTCTCAAAAATATTTGTTCACTTACTGTTAACGTTTTAATCTCATTCATTGCATTTGGGATGTTTTCAGCAATATCTAGGATGAGTCTGCAAGCTCTTTTTTGCAAGCAGAATAATTTGCAAATATTCTTGTCAGAAGTGTTTCCCCAGATAACATTACAGTAGTCTAAGTATGGTTGTATATAGTTTTTGTAATATATTAACCTATGTTTGGTTGATAGATATGGCCTTATCTTGCTTAATAACAGGAGACACGAATTGACTTTATGACTTGAATATGTTCATTCCATTGCAAATTGTTGCTAACCATCACGCCAAGGATTTTGTCATGGGTAACCATTTGTAGGCAAATTTCATTCAACTTAAGATTCAAATTGTTATTTTCCAATTTTGTTCTTTTTTGTTGGGTAGTAATCATTAATACTTTAGTCTTAGAGACTGGATAGTACTGTTGTTCAAACTTCTCTGCTGGATTCTCTGACCAAATCCTGGTCAGAATTAAACTGTTCATGCTGACCATAATGCTAGCATTGTCAGAACTGTATCCGATGCAGTTTGACCATGAGATATATAGAAAAAAAGAAGATACACATCACATTTGGAACTGATCATTTCATCGGGGGAGTGGGGAGGAGAGGACATATGTTCAGGGTTAATGGGGGCCTTACATATAATATAGCAGTAATAAATACCTCTGTCCCATACGGGTGTTGATGTAATCTCTTTATCAACACAAATCAATTGTGTAAACATGAGTGCGTGTTAAAATTTTAACAGTAAGTGAACAAATATTGTCTTTCAATTAATCTGTTTCATGACTAAAATAATCCTGAAAAGCATGGGTTGATTAATAGTTGGCATTTTAACAAGATTAAGATAACAAATAATAATAAAGAGAACTAATTTGAATGTTCAATTCAACATGTCGAATATGTTATGGTTTATCCTGATGTTACATATAGGTGGTGCTGCTATTTCGACGGACATTGTATACTCCAGAATGACTACTGTCGATATGGTGTTTGCAATTTGTGCAAAGAATGAAATGCTCCCCCTTGCTGCTGTGCTTCACAAGTCAAATTTCGTCAACCAGGAGTTCTGAAATTTAGTTTTGCTGGTCTTTGCTTGCTTCGCTGATAGCTCATCATTTTCTAAATCATAGATAATGCATTTTGACATTTTGCCTTCAAAAATTAATCACACTTCAAAACTATTCCGATTACTGAAATAATCATGTTATGCATGGAGTAAAATCTGACTTAAAAGAAACATTGCCGCTGTTCACAAACTTGTCAGTAGTCTTTAATAAAGGTGGCTTAAACATTCTTATTTAAGGCAGTGATGTGTGATAACCTTTGTTTTTCAACATGCATTGCTTTGATTTACCAATAACTTAAAATGAATGGGTTGTTTCACTGTGTGAACTTTACCCATGCAAATTAGCTTAATGGGCTCACTCACATCAGTCTTCAAAGGACTTAACACATTACTGTAGGTTTTGTCAGCCAATTAAGTAATATGTGAAATGGTTGTTGTTTGTACCTGACCAAGGTGGTCTTTTAATTGCCTCTATGACAGTTAGCTGTATAAACTGCCCCAAGGATAGTTGTACATGAGCTCTAAGCAGGACTGTTTACCGTTTATACATGCTACATGTTACAGGCATATATTCAGGTGGGGTTTTTTTTGTTTCTTTCTTTCAAAGATTACTGAAAATTGTGTTTTTCGAAACATAACTGTGCCGGGGTTTGGGAGAAAAAAATCGTCTTTGTTGTGTGACACATCATGTTATGGCAGAGATATATATATATATATATATATATATATATATATATATATATATATATATATATATATATATATATATATATATATATATATATATATATATATACTCATTGCATAATCTTGTGCTTGGGCCAATGGCCATATTCTAATAAACAGTAAAGTCCTTCCTCATACAGAATTAAACAAGCAAAGACAGACATACATGTATGTAGAGAGATAAATGGACAGACAAATAAGGGTTTTGTAAATATCCAAATTTTTTGAAGAGAGAGGGAGAGAGAGCTATTTAGACAGATTTTTGAGAATACTTATTTTTATCCATTCAGTTATTTGCCAAAACAATAAGTATCTATCTGTCTTCTGTAATTATTATGTAAATAATAGATGATAAACACTGCTTGGGGGTTGTAGATTTTCAGTAGATTTATCGCTTTTTAAAAGAAATCCAAGTGGCAAATTATTAGCAACAAGTGCCTTTCATTTTCAAAAACACTTCAAATTAAGAAATGTCGTGAGTGATATTATTGACAGTTACCACCTTACCACCTATCCATCTTGCAATCAGCGACGTGCATCAAAACAATCTTTGACAAGCCAATTTGTTTAAGTCCACAAGCTCGGCACATGTCGGAGCTCACAAATTGCCTGCGACTATGTTAGGACTTAAAAGTCTGTAAATCCTATATATTTACAGACATTTTGATTGCAATGTAACTCATCAGTTAAAATATAAATATTTATTTCCTATTTGTCAAAACTTGCTTCAAATAGTAAATATTCCCATTATCAAAAAGCGAGGCTGACCTCGAGATTGATTACAAAATGGAAGTGCTAAACTTTGACAATATATCATTTGAAATAAGGATTGATAGACAAAAGAAACTGGACAGTTATGTAAAAGAAGAATGCGGTAGATATAAATGCTAAAAAAATAGTGCTGATATATTTACTGTGGTGACATCCCAGTGTATACAACTTGCATAAAATAATGCATTGCAAACTGAACTCTCTCTATCTCTCTCAATTGTTTTACCTTGCGTGTAGAAGAAGAATTTGAGCTTGTCCCAGGCGTCAGGCAAGTTGATTTGTAAATCCTTGCTATTAATTGACAGGTTACATATGACTATGAAACAGAGGAAGTACTCTTTGTTTGGCTAACTTGCATAATTAGACTTAGAAACAGCTCTCCATGCTTTTAAATGTACCTGGATCAACCAGCGGCTCAACTCGCTCTGATCAAAAGACCCCTTATGTGAGAGGCCTGTGATGAATTGGGAATGAATAGAAGCCTTATGTGGCTATTGTTAGTAACACAAGAATCAAAACTTCACCTGCCTTTTATATACAGACAAGTTTGGTTTTTTAAATATAGAATGACCTCTAACCGTAATGAAAAGGGATGTAACTCGTATACCTCCTAAAAAATTAACTTAAGAAGAGCTTATATGATGGTTTGTTGTCCATCATCTGTCATTCGACGTCCGATATCCGTCCATCCATTAGCACAAGTTTGTTACCACTACTCATCCCAACTACTTGGAGGATTGCTATGAAACTTTATACACACATTCATCCCATGGTCTATTTAGTACTAAAGGAAAATGTGCTGCTTGCATATCCAGTATGGCTGCCATGGTAGCCATCTTGAAAATCTTGTTATTACTACTCCTCCTGAATGGATGGTCATATCAACATGGGGTTTTCACTAAAAGACTTCTTACGATGTCCAGTTCTTATATGAACATGGTGCTGATCTGATATCCAATATAGCCACAACACAGCAGCCATCTTGGAATCTTGTTATCACTATTTCTCCTGAATGGATGGTCGTATCAACATGAGGTTTTCATGATAAGACTTCTTGTGATGTCTATTTGGTCCAAAATAAAAATGGTGCTGATCTGACATCCAATATGGCTGCCACAATAGCCATATAGGAAATATTTTTATCACTACTCCTTTTGAACAGAAAGTCATTCTTACTTGGGATTTTCACCAAAAGACTTCTTATGATGTCTACATGGTCCTAAATTAAAATGGTGCTGATCTGAGGTCTAATATGGCTGCCACAGTGGCCAGCTTGAAAATCTTGTTATTACTACTTCTCCTGAATGAATGATCATCTCATCATGGGGTTTTCACCAAAAGGCTTCCTATAATGTTTTGCTGATCATAAATTAAAATGGTGCTGATCTGACGTCCAATATGCGGAGATCTTGAAAATCTTGTTTTAGCTACTCTTAGAGGGAAAGTCATTTTGACATGAGGTTTTTATCAGAAGAGTTCTTATGATGTCTACCTGGTCAGTATGAAAATGACTAACCCTCAATATTGTCACCATGGTGGCTATCTTGAAAATATTGTTAGTGGCTATCTTGAAAATATTGTTATCTCTACTTGCAAATGGATGGCTATATTAACATGGGATTTTCACCAATAGACTTCTTATGATACCAAGTTGGTTCTAAATGAAAATGGTGCCAGTCATACATCCAGTATGACTGTGATGACGGCTGTCATTACTCCCCCTGAATGGGTGATCATTACGACATGGGGTTTCAACCAAAAGACTTTCTATTAATGTCTGCTTTGTCCTAAATGAAAATGGTGCTGATCTGATGTCCAATATGTCCACCACAGCAGCTAATTTTAAAATTGTTGTTGCTGAAGAATATCAGAGACGGTTTCAACACTCAACAGTTGAAATGAAGAAATGGTCTTATCTTGAATTCCTGGAAATTTCTTTTGTCCAGTAGAGTGTCAGTCCCTTGTAGGGACTTTTGTTTCAAGTACATTTTGTATGAAACTTAATATTGATGAGACCTCACCTGAGTTTGATTGTTCTGTCATCAGTAGTGTCTTCCTTCATAAATGTACCTTAACTCGTGTACAATATTACCATTGTCACCTAGCTCATTCTTCTACAAAACTTCACTTTCCTGCTTCCAACAGAAAGCTGGGGACACCAATTTCTTAAATTTGCATGTTGACATTTAATATAGCCAGACACCCTCTTTGATAAGAGAGACCTCGTTGTTGCTGATTGTAGATGGAGAATTAAATATATATAATCATGTCCTCAGAGGAGTAGATTTGATAATTGTCCCATGAATTTGTCATCAGTTCATGCTAATCAGATATGTGTATTCTGGCTAGCTCTTACTTAATTTATCTCAAATTATAGCTATAAATCATATCAATTATTTTTTTTAAATTATAGGTGGAAAACTACTTCCTTGCCCCATGTATGCTCAAAGAAACAACGCCAAAAGAGGTTATCGCCCCTAAACCACATCGAGATATGGAGAGCTCATCAGTCCTCAGTTACGTATTTAAGGAAAAATTCCTGCCAGCTCCCATCTTCCATCGTCTTCTTGCTGCCTGTGTGGCTAATTGGCCCATTGCTAAGAGTAAAAAGTCAGAAAATCTGATCTACTGTGGCAGTTGTGTTTTCGACCTTGACCTTCATCACAGATTGATGGTGTTCTTCAGGGAATACATCATATTTGCACAAGTCACAAGAATGGGAACCACAGAAAAAACTCCAGCTTTGAAAGAGTGTATTGAAGTTCGAGAGTTCATCACAATGACTCTCTCCAAAATCATCGGATACCTGGGACAGAGTCTGCAATTTGAACTGTTTATACGGTGCCCGAAATCTGATGGATATGGTGTTGACTGTCTGATCCCGGTTGCCGACCTCCAAAGGAACGAAGATGTACCCTGCCATTTCCATGTAAAAAAAACCAGTCACATGATTATATCCCATGAGGTGCTAAAGTTCTGGTTTCAGGAAAAGGTGAGTAAGGCCAATATGTTCCTTGGTTTTTTTTTTAGTTAATTGAAGGGAGAAAATCATTTCTATAAGTTGTAGATATTTTTCACATTGTGATTATTAAAGGTATCCATATCCTACAAACTCTCTTCCACCATGGCACAGTATGTGAGTTAAATTATTTATAAGACTTCTGTTAATAGATCAGACCTCTTTATGATTGCTTGTGGACTACTTCTTACTTGAGGGCTACTTATTACTTGTGGACTACTTATTACTTGAGGGCTACTTTTTACTTGTAAACTACTTATTACTTGAGGGCCACTTATTACTTGAGGGCTACTTATTATTTGTGGACTACTTATTGCTTGTGGATTACTTATTACTTGTGGACTACTTATTGCTTGTTGGCAACTTATTGCATATGGACTACTTATTACTTATTGCATTGCTTATATGTTAAATTGCACTTTTTCTTTTAGCTTTTCTGTAAAGCTTGAGATTTTAATATTAGCTTACGCTGTCTCAAGTAGAGGCGGGCTATTGTGTTACTCTCAGCATCAGCATCGACATTAGTGTTGGTGTCAGCTTCCACGTATGTAAAGCCATATATACAGTATAGCTCACATGATTTTTTGAAACCCCACGCTTCACGGTGGGGGACTTAATCCCCTCCACTTTTGCTCTGCAGTGGAGGGATAAATACCTACAAATCACCACTGCACCTCAGCAGGTATGCTGATGGCAACTCCACCTTGGGGGTGGAGGGTGGGTTGGTTGACATTACTGATTGATATTTTAACAGCCAATGAATGAAGGCCACCTATGGAAAGACTGAGATGTCAAAAGTGATTTAGAACCAGATACTATATGAAGAATCAGTCATCTTTATTTGGATCATATATTTGGACAACACAAAAATAATTTCAAAAGTCTTGTATATTCTGTACATGTATATTTAGAAAGGTTGATCGACTTCTTTTGCAATAAAACTTTAGTCAAAGAGTCTGAAAAAACTTAGGCACTGACTTGATGAGAGGCACACCCTGTTGAGCTTTTCTTGAACATCAGAAATGTATCCAATTGTTCCAACAGAAAAGTAATCCTCTGAGATATGGACAATTAAATTCCAAATCGGCAACCACTTCTGTTTTACAAAAACAACCAAACAGAAAACACTGAATTTACACTGAAATGTGAACCATGTGCTTAGTACTTAAGCAGTAATGGCACAGTCACGAGGCTGAATATGCACAACTTTGAACTGGTTCAATTCTGACTGCATGTGTACTGTAAGGGGCTGACCATTTAATTTATGGGGCTAGAATGTTCTTTCCGACTGGTGATGTTTTTTTGTTGTTTTTTTTCTTTCATCACAAGATAAAATTGTTTAAGGAAAATTAAAGAATGGAATAATGTCTTTTTTATACAACAAATCAGAAGAAGGCAATTGTTTTCAAACATTTTCTCTACCCCTTTTAGAAAATTAAATGGTCTCTCCCCTAATAAAGACTTGACTTCAACAGATGTTTACAGAAATCAAGGCAGTGACCATTGTCAACACTGTTATAAAATATTGACAAGGATTATAATCAAAAGATGATGTTAATTTCAGCTTGGGAAAGGTGTGTTTTTATTGTACAAAGCCATCTGACTTGGCACGTTGTACTTAACAGCCCCAATTATGGTCCCGCCATTAGCAACGGAAGTTTGATAATTGTTTGTAATTAATCGGAACTCAGCTTCTTGCTGAATTAATAATAATGTGGAAAATTGTCAAATCTCAGATGTTCAGAGATTTTAATTTCCAACAGATTGAGGGCATTATGCATGTATGTATTGTCTCCACATATATAGTTTTATTTGCACATTTTTGGAAAGGGAAAATATAAAAAAAACAAAATATTTTTATCATCATAGAAAAAATTATAAATCATATGGAAATGATATGTAAGTAATCTAATCATAATATTGATCTATTTCTTATAATTATTTTGATGCAGATATTAAAGTGTGCAGTTTCGTGTTTGTGACTATTGGAGTGTTTGGTTATTGAGACAAAAAAATTTACCCTAATTTTTCTTTAAATGGTGTTGGCATATTTCTATATGTGGTACATGTATACAGGTACAGTTACTGTGACCGAGTGGATCAAGTGTGTGACTTAGACACATGCCCACACATTTGGCTTTGGTGCACGTGGTCAAGAGTTCACACCCACTGGCAGGAAAATTTCTTTCTTTCTTTTTCCACCATGACGCTATAATGTCTAGAATGGTATTACTTTATTACCACTTACAAACGTTTCCAGATTTCAGTTTCTGTATGTGTAGATTTATAAAGGGTTGATTTTTAATATTTTACTTCTGAAGATTGCCTAAAATGTTGACATGTCAAGCATAGAAAAAGTAAAATCATGAAAAAATGTTATGGCAGGAATATATTTTTGACTTGGTGTGAACGATGAGGCTGCTAATTGAAGAAAGCTAGGCAATCTGCAAATACTTATCCTGTTACCAAAGCATGTACAAAAAGAAAAATGTTTCTAATGTAAAGTGCAACTGATTACGATAACTTGCACAGTAGTGATTTGGGTTCTGTATTTTAAGAGAGAGGGAGGAACTTTTTCAAAAACAGTTAATGATCTAGAAATGATTTGGTACAGGTTCATCTCATTTTTCTGTATTATGCATAGTATGCAACGGGAAAACAAATAGAAAAAGAAAAAAGTAAAACTTACATTAATTTCATCTGATGCTCAAGTTTACTTGGTGATATAAATATATAGGTATATAATTGATGTAGAGTATTTCATACAACAAATGGGTTTATCCCTGTTAAGTAAGTTTTGAGATTTTGTATAGATGAGTTACTTATTATTTCTGTTGGTAAATTGTAAAAGTCGGGAATTAATTTTGCTACAAGGTAGTTCTACAATAAGGGAGCCGAAGGAACAAGTGCTGTAGGTCTCATTGTTAATAACAAAGGTCAAATTACATCTTTGTTTGGAGCAAGACCATTGTCCATTTTAAAAAACTAATCTGACTGACACAAGGAATCAAAGACAATAAACAGACAAATGCAAAAATTTTATACTAGCCATATTGTTTAGTTCACAACTTTTTCTTACTATCACTGATTTTAATTTATGTGAATCAAACAATGGAATGATTCACTTTTCCCTGAGTAAATTGTTTATTGTCAACATAATGGCAAAGAAAACAAACATTCAGAAGAGCTGCTGTTGTGCTTTTAGGTTATCAGTTTGCGTATGAAATGAAAACGTCAGTAGTAAGGAAAACTTGATGGCTTCTCTTGTGCTAACTTATTAGCTTGCACATGAGTATTTTATCTTCAAAAAGTGTATGTGTCAACTTACATGTATATAGGATAACTTTTTGTAACCATCTGTGATTTTAATAAAAAACAAAAAATGCTACTTTGATAATTAATAAAAAACCACTAATTTGATAATTAATACTAATATAGTACAGTTTAAATTAAAATAAAGATACAAAATCTTAATAATGCTTTTTTTTGACAATAATTTTTGCTTTTTGGATGTTCATGCAGCAACTGCCAGAACTATGCTTTCTCAAGTTTCAATTACCCATCTATAATGCCGTGATTTGCTGTCAGAAAAAATGATACAGTATTTTAATGAGAACTTGTGCATGGGGTAACCATTGGAACTTGTGCGATATTGTTTCACTTCAGTCAGATATGAATGTGATTTTGTTATTAATTTGTTTGACGTTTATCGTTTTTTTCACTGCAGGGAGTACAATAACACTGCCTTCATATGATCATTAAAAAAGTATATTGAGCAAACTGCAACAGAAATAAGGACATGAATGCATCAGTAGATTCCGATACGTATTATTGAAAAAAATAATTAGATTCATTGCACAAAATGTAGTATTAACTCATTCAGCCCCAGCATTGTTATCAATATCACTGCTGCAATGCCCCATCAGCACTAAGCTGTGTCTAGCTGCTTGTGCCCCAGAGAGTTTTTACCTAATTAGAAAATTGTTAAACATCATGCAAATTCATTCATTCTTACCTTAATTTCTCTTCTTATATCCAGTAAAAATCCATGAAATTTTCACCAATTGTTCCAAATAAATTTGTCTACACAGTCATGCACTATTTGTCCAAGTCTTTCACAACTTATTTATACACTATTTACAAAATTATGTGCAACATTTTTAGAAATATCATGTCATCAGTCCTTTATTTCATTGAAATGAACCAGGAAAGTTTAATCTGTGATGTGGTTTAAAGCATTTTGCGCATAAATTGACTTGACATTATTCACATTCAGTTGTTGGTTCAGTTCAAACTTTGTTCAGTGAACACATTTTGCAGATTTTTTTCTTTGGCATGACCACTGGTCAATGCTGTTCTTGCTGAAGCGTGAGTTGAACTTCTACTTCTCTTTTCCTTTTACTCACCAACCTCCAAGTAGTTGATGGGCAAGATTCATTCTGCACTCCAACTTGGTTCTAGGTCTTTCCTTGTTGTTTTTGGTGATGATCTTTTCGTTCTGTGATTCTTTCATTAGCAAATATGAATTTACTATTGAAATGTCAAACAGAAAAAAAACCCACATACCTCCACCATTTGAAGGACTTTTACCAGTGTTGTAAGTTGTTTGCATTTGATCCACATGGACCACTGGATTCATGTACATGTTGTACAGTTTGATTGGGAGTGGACACGGAACTTCCTTGATGGAACCAACTTTTTGTTTCCGACTAACAGATGTGGCCTCACGGTTGCAGTTGGTAGACAGTACAGTGATGTTCTTCTTGTCATGCCACACTGTAACTCTCATGTCTCCTTTCTGTTTAATTGTGCTTTGGCCCTACTCTTTCAGCTTTACTTTGTGTAATCCAGATGGAAGACCCTTTCGATTCTAACAAACTGTTTCACAGCCATATGTCCCTTTCTGTTGAAGCTGAAGGAATAGGTCTGGAGATGTTAAAAAAAACTGTCTGTGTAGACATGGTGTCCAAAACCAAACAAAGGTTCCATCAAATCAAGAACTACCCTTTGTTCAAGATTCAATTCTGGATTGTTATCAGTCCTTCCAGTATAAACCTGAAAGTCCCCAACATAGCCATTATGAGGATCCGCTCGAACCCATACTCTGATGCCTCACTTGGTTGGTTTTAAAGGCACATACTGCTTAAAGCCCAATCTTCCTGAAAATCCAATCATTGCTTCGTCAGTGGACACCTCACGATGTGGATTGTATTCTCTAGTGCATGTGGTGCGAATATGCTCAAATATTGGTCGAATGTAGGCCAGTTTGTTGTGACCATGTGTTCTTCAAGGTGGGTTATTGCTGGTATCAGTCACACGAAAATATTTCTGTAGATTTTCAAATCTAGCGTGGCTAAATTTCAGTTCAATGCAGGAATGATGGAAAAGTTTGTCCTTGTACCAATACATATCTTGGGCTGGTGCTGGAAGGACTACCATGACAATATGAGCCCCAATAAGAGCTTTTATCTCGTCTGGTGTTGTTGGATACCACGTTATGTTTGGTGATACCAAGATGCATTTTTGGGCATATGAATTGGTTTTCGATTGCAATGTTCAAGTACAGTTCCTCTGGATATAACAAATGAAAAAAAATAAATGTATCTTTTTTTCTTGTCCATGTTCATTGTAGGTCCGGGATTTGGTCCACTAAAATCATTGATTTGGACAGGCCAAAGATGATTGTTCCAGTTTGTGAGATCTGCAAGAACTGTATCATCGTCGCTGTCATCATCCTCTTCTTCTGATGATTCAGTCTCAGAAACTTCTATGTTCAGGTCTAAATCTCATAAAATATAAAACTGCCGAACATATCTTTCCTCCGCTTGCTCAATATTTTTGAGATCAAACCCGAGAAACTCCTCGTTTTCACTCTCAGCATCATAAAATATCAATCTTAAGTCTGCCACTGTTTACTCTTTTTCATGAATGAAATCGTGTAGTAAAACAGTACACACCATCATGCTTGCCTATATTAACTACTACGATGTATCCCTGAGCAAGGCAGTACACACCAGCATGTTTGCCTATATTAGCTACTACAATGTATCCCTGGGCAAGGCAGTACACACCATCATGTTTGCCTATTTTAGCTACTACGATGTACATGAATCACTGGGCAAGGCAGTACACACCATCATGTTTGCCTATATTAGCTACTACGATGTATCCCAGGGCAAGGCAGTACACACCATCATGTTTGCCTATATTAGCTACTACGATGTATCCCTGGGCAAGGCAGTACACTTGACTCTGCTGTCCTTGGCATGATATAACCTTGAAAGTATTGATGTACTTTAAGACACCCAAAACAAAAATGTCACTGTCTTTGGTTAAATTATGAGTTTCAAGTTCATTTCTGGGACACTTTCATCATGCTTGAATGATGAAATTTTATAATTGCATGCATGTGTATTATTACCACATCTGCAAAAAACAAAGGCGCTGTGACGTATAATTGAACTTTTACTGGTTTGGGGTATTTTTTGCGTTTAGATTATGGCCATTTTGTTTTTTGCATAATATACTATCCTGAATGATGAAACTTGGTGTATATCTATCTATCTATCTATCTATCTATCTATCTGAATATATATATGAGGGTTCAGATTGTGCATCCTGATAAATAAGAATGTGTGCGGTTTAACCAGTATATCAATATATTGTTGTATGGATCCTGTTGGTATGTGTACCGTGGTTCAATGCGAATGCACCAGTTTTTGCAATATTCCTATTAATACTATACAACTAACATTTCATACTCAACCTTAATTTCTTTCATTTGAATTTTTGTCTCTTTAAATGTCTGTTGTTTAAAACAAACAAAATACCCTGGTTTCAAAATTTTTCGTAAGGTACTAATTTTTGTGATTGTTCCAAATGTAAAAATTAAAGATCCAGTGAAAACTGAGCCACATGATGCAGAAAGCACCTCCACCCCCTTCTTACTGGCACATTCCTAGTGATCAAGAAGGTTCCACTATTTGGAAACTCAATTTCATTACTGTAATAAAATATTCTGTTACATGGGTGTGTTTCATTTTAACCCATTAAAAAAAAATAATTATAAAGCAATTTATATTGTTTTAATGTAACTGTATGCATATGGTATCTGGTGGTCTCTTCCACTCACTGCATTAAACCAGTGTATTGTGAGATCAGTAAAGATGGAGTGTACGTGTATGTGTATGGTATCTGGTGGTCTCTTCCACTCATTGCATTAAACCAGTGTATTGTGAGATCAGTAAGGATGGAATGTACATTTCAATGTATTGTGAGATCAGTAAGGATGGAGATAAAATAGAAAGAGTACACGATGTTTAGATTCTATTATTACTGAAAATAAAAGAGAATAATGAAATGATGCACACAAATTAAATTAATACTTCTTTACGTTGATCCTTCATTCAGGTGAAACTTTTGTCAGAAATACTGCAAATACTATAATGATAAAACTGCACGTTATTCTCTGCAATTCACTGTGATTTAAGATTTAACCACAGTTGTGACCCATCTGAAGGAATAATCTGTCATAAAGCATTGAGAGTGCAAACATCTATACTTCTAATTATAGGTAGCAAACTTTCCTGGTAAAATTGAAATCTTCCTGAAAGCACATCTAATTGCATCCATGCATTTTAATCCAAAGGAACAACAACACTGTAAAACACTGGAACTGTTGTTTGAAGCACAACTGATAGTTAAAGACTTTGTATATACACTAATTGCAGAACAGTACAAAAGCTCACACTTCTCTGTATGTTTGACCAAGCCACTGAATAAACAATGTATCAATCAAATGATCAGTTATACACAAACATAAATCACATAAATAATCCAACAATTGTAAACTTGCACCACAAGTCCAGCTTTCTCAAAGTCATAGATAATTAGGACTGATTCCTCACTTATTTTATCCAGAATCACCTTCCTCCACTACATATCAAAGGTTGCCACAGCCAGCTGATTGCATTGTGCAAGACGCAGTTGGTCACATGTTAGGTTCACTTATGGAATGATGACATTATCCACATAACACAATCGTTAAAACATCCAGATTTAGTGCAACTTTATGGACAGTAGTTTCAGTAAAAGATCATCAGATCATCTTTAGATATGTTTCAGTTGACATGGTGTTGCTTGGCTTTGATGGCTCTGTTTGATGCTGAGCACTTGGAGGAAAAGGCATTGTTAGGGGCTGATATTGCCAGGTGTTTGTTTTGTACTCATACTGGCAGTAATATTATTGTAACCACTATTGCCACCACTGTTGTTGTCACATATTTTTGTTCTTCCTTCCTTAGCTTGAAATAAATAATGGAAAATTGCACCATATTTCAGGTTTAGGTAATTGTTTATATTGACTTAATTAACTATGCAGTCAACTAAGAACAAATTTGAAAGATGCATCCATACTTTATCCAGATATTTGAAGTTATAATGATACTTTTTGTACATTTCAGGAGAGCCAAGGAAAAGATGAAGGAAATACTGGTAAGCAACAAAATATACAGTATGTTTCACTTTCTCTAGTAGAAGTCTGTATGCAACTCTTTTCATGTGCCATGGCCACATAAAGCATATTTTTCTCTGGCAGGTTTTGCATGTTGTTTCGTTTAAAAGGAAACCACATTCTGTACTATATATATATATATAGTTCTCAGTGCTTGTTTGTGAAGAGCCACATATACTCTATGCATTGCACATTAGACAGGGAAGACGATGTAGCAAGGATTAGGAAGTTAAAAGAGAGCTCTAAAGTTGTGGATGTTGAAGGAAAAATCCTTAATGGCAGTAGGAAAAACTTTCTGTTTTGATTGAAAAGCAAATATTTTGAAAGGAAGGGAGTAAACAAAAAAACTGTTTGGAATCAAATAATAGTCGCTTCACATTGTGAACAAATTCTCGGTATTAGGTTCTTTGAGAAATTTAACTTATTTATAAATACAATAATCAGATAACAAAGATGACTATAATAAATTACCAAATCGTGAAAGATGTACATGTGTTAAAGCCTCTCTAATAAATAAATTGTGTTAGTGGGTACAAAGCAATGTTTCCTCAAAAGATACGTGATCTGCTTTTTAACAGATTAAATATGACTTTTTTTCTGTGACATATATGGACAATTTATTTATATATATATATATATATATATATATATATATATATATATATATATATATATATATATATATATATATTTTTTTTTTAGTGGGATGTCATATCTATGCGATTAGATCATCCTTCCTCTTATATCTTCTTGTTTCTTGCTGCCTAATCTGCAAGATGAAAAACTCCTTCAGGCTGACTGTCAGTTAAAACTTGAAGGGATTTTTTTAAAGCAATAGCATGTTTCATTCCTCCCCCACTATGGCAATTAATGTCATTCAGTGACACTAATACTTGACAAAAGAAATCTCGCAATTTAAATCAGATGAAATTTTGCTAGGAGTGTGATACAGAAAAGTCCTGATTTTCAGGGCCCTCTCATACAGTTGAGTAGATTTTTCATTGCCATTACAGCAATGTTTGAAATTTTTGGTCTTGGGCCTTTTATACAAATCTTGTGAGTACAATTCAACAAAAAACCACTTGAGGTAGACACATGAAGTTTGGTAAAGCTGTCCTTAAAAAACAATTTTTTTCATGTTGCTATATATTTTTTCCTTCCCTTATGTCTTATGTCAAGTACATGTACCAGATTGCCAGACTGACATGTATCATGAGCTGGGTGTGGGAGACACATGTGTTTTGCTTTTAAAAAATCTCTTTTAATTTTCTGTATGTTTTTTTTTTATATATATATCTATAGAAAAGTATCAATTAATTATGTATAATGGTTTGGTTTGGTGCTTTCCAGCACAGAAACACAAGTAGGTTATTTAGTGCTGAGACAATTGGAGTAAAGTGCCTTGTCTAAGGACACACCACTCAATCACTTCTGTACACACTATTATTCTTACAATAGATTTTGGAAGCCTGTATCTATTTGCCTTTGGGTAGCCATTTTTGCTCACTGGTTAAGGCATTAGACTTGTGACTTGAAGGATGCAGATTTGATTTTCACCGTCAGATAAGCCTGGATCAGCTATCGTGATATATCCTTGGGCATGTGGATCAGCTATCATGATATATCCTTGGGCATGTGGATCAGCTATCGTGATATATCCTTGGGCATGTGGATCAGCTATCGTGATATATCCTTGGGCATGTTACTTTACTGAACTATATAACCTTTAGAGTGTTGTGATTATATAAAAAAAGCAAGCCAGGTCGATCTTAAATACATGTCTTTGTATACATGCTGATCAAGGGAGTTGTGCATATTTAATTAGCTTTAATTGAGCAATTTATACATTTAAATGATGTTAAGCAAATTTAAAAAAAGAAACAACTTTGTATCCAGTAGTATTTTTTTCATTTGTTTATTTCATAAATTGTGTTAGAGATGGTTGCAAAGTTTAAATCAGTATTATGAAGTCTTGTTCCATTTTAACATCTTGTTTACATATGCACTTGATGAAGTGATGGAAAGACTGCTTAAAATTGTGTAAGTGTTCATGTGGATGTATAGTTCATTGGCAGTATATTTATAGTACAGTTTCAGTTTATTATAAGTAATGAAATATATATGGTAACATAACATGCCAATGAATTTCCAATTTATTTACAATAGTTTGCAATTTCATTCTTAGTATGGTTCCAAATTGATGTATTTCAGGTACATACTGGACATATACCAACACAAGGTCAATAAATATTGTCCTTTTCAGAGTAGAAGTCCAAAACCAATACAGAAATCTATATTACACTTGGTACACATACTAAACAAGTGGTTCAGATGTGCATTTCAGGATTCCCTCCGGGCACACAAAAGTTGGGGAATTTTCAGTTTTCAGGAGAGTTGGGGTAAAAGAAACTGAGAGAAAAATACATTGCTTATTGATAAAGATTGATACAGAATGCATAAACTAATTGGTTGTTTGGTCAAATAATTACCGGTAGGTTATTCTTGGCTATAGCTTTACTAAACTTTGCACTGTGTAGTTCTGTACTTCACTTGAGTGTGTGGTGCTAGTATTTTTATAACTAGCTTATTATGTTATTATGTTTATCCATCTGTCTGTTACCTATTTTGTTTTTGCATAATAACTCTAGCTGTCCATCATCCACAGCTACCAAACTTTGTGGGTAGCTTGCACTTGGGGTAAGGAAGAATCCTGCTAATTTCAGAGTTAAAAGCTCAGAGGTCAAGGTCAGGGTCAGTGTGACTGAAAGAAGAAAAATGGTCTCTAAACAATAACTCGAGTCTCCAGAATCTACAGTTTCCAGTCTTTGTGTATGACTTGCACTTGTGGTAAGGAAGAATGTTATTGATTTTGGGGGGATTTAGAAAAGGTCAAAGAGCAAGGTCACAATGATGATTTCTATATAGTAACATTAGTTCTACATAACATACCTTGACCAAACTTTGTGGATGGCTTGCACATGGGTTAGGAAGAAGTCTGTTGATTTGGGGGTCAAAAAGTTCAAAGGTGAAGGTCACTGTGACTGAAAGAAGAAAATGGTTTCTACACAAAAATTTGCAGTTATCTACAAATAGGTATATTAAGCACAGGAAATCAGCCACATAAATTCATGGCAAAATTGGGGGCAGGTTTATCATACATGCAAGGCATTGCTTTCCTAAGGTGAAAATTTGCTAACATTTTGTTAAAGTGGGGATGGTTTTATCATTAAGCAATGGAGAAATATGGTCAATTCCTGTTGTTTTATATGTTTAAATTGCGAAGTGAATTATTTCATCTTTAAAATCTTCAAAATTGCAGTGTTCTGCTAGTCAGTGTAATCATGTAACAAATGCCTTGTCAGATTCACCTTCCTCTTGATGTCAGATTTAGCTCTTTAAAAAATAAAATTTGTTGTCATGAAATATCCTTCAAATTTCTCTGTAACAAGTTCATATTTCTTTTTGTCATTGCCACTGAAGCCAAACATAGAACAAATATCATCTGTCTAGGATTTCATAGTGTAGATTAGTGTTCACTGGTAATTCTTTTTCCTTCTGGAATGTTCCTTTTTGTAAGAGTGATTCTCAGTTTGATTACTGCTGATAACCCACTGAGTCTTAGGCATATCCCACATGTTACACCATGTAAGAACAAACACCAGATATTGAACTTATTATTCTCTACACTGCATGTATTATTTACAGAGAAACATGTTAACTACGTAACGGCCCAACACCAACTAACTCTAAAAGTTGAAGATTATAGAATACATCTTTTGCAGTACAACCATTCTTAACATTTTGTAACTAACTAGAGTCTAATTAGATTGGCACAAGGTCTTACTGACTTTAAAGGTGGAGTCCATTGTAAATACAACCTACATTGAATGACCTCTTTGGACTGTGAATATTGTTTTCTGTTGTAATGTGATTCATTTAACAATAAAGCCAATAGACCATTTGTTTACACATTACTCTATGCATGGCTAAATCAGATGTTTACATATAGTTTCAGCATGCTGAATGTGTGTGACATCATTGGTGACAAAAGTGCAATCTGTTATAGCTATAACAGAGGTCAGCATTGTCCAGTGTGTGGCTCTGAATTGTTCCAATCGACAAATAGGATTTTGGTTTTGTTGTTTCAACAGTACTTTTAACCCAATTATCATGCCGAAGAAATGGGAGTTAAGTGATCTTTTATGGTTGCACTTATGTAGTTTCAGTGAACTGAAGTAAATGATTTTTTTTCACCTCGTGTCAATTATATATTGAACATAGAAAAATATCTTCCACCATTCATCTGAAGAATGATTTGACTCCTTAGGAAAGTTGTAATGTCACTAATATTTTATGTAGAACTTGCTAAGAATGTTTGAAGAAACACTTCAACTGTAATGGGTCCATAAATTGCACCATAATATTAATCTTCATGAAGAAAAATAAATGTTATATTAATTCCATAAAAAGAAATAAACAATGAATTTGTCAAGCCATGTTGTGGCCTTCCAAAAGTTCTTGACTGCCTACTCAGAAGTTATTTGTGAGAAATCTTAATTGTTTTGAAAAGCAATTCTCACTGAGAGAAAGAGAGAAAAAAATTGTGACAAAATTTCCAGTTATAGTCATTATCTGATTGATAATTAACACGTGATTAGTTAAGATAAACATTCATGGTTATTATGGAGAGGGAGACAGAAAGAGAAAGACAGTTATGCAAAATAACTTTTGAAAAAAGACAATTTAACGTTCTCTAATTCCACGAGCTTACATGTATTTTTTCAATAAAAATTCTTAAGTGATTGTTTTGCCATGATGGAATTATTAATTTTATTATCACTACTGTGTTAAGGTTGTTCTAACAATTGATTTTTCTGAATTATTTAAACTTGACTGCTAGTAATGATCTTATTGATCCAAAATGAAATATTTCACAAGTAAGCCTTTAAATTAATGTCAATGTAATGCAATTTCACCAGTCTGCCTTTAAAGTTATGTCAATGTAATGGATTTTTGATACAAAAAGGCAATTTCACCAGTCAGCCTTTAAATTAATGTGAATGTAATGCAATTTCACCAGTCAGCCTTTAAATTAATGTGAATGTAATGGATTTTTGTTCGAGCTTTTTACATTATTATCCTGCTGTAGAATTTCAAATATTTAAAGATATAATTTAAAGTACAAAAGCCCAATCATCGAAACCCAACTTATTTTCCCAAAAATCAGGCAAGAATGACAGGCCTGCTGTGTTTGCATATTTTCCATAACCACTCGAGAGTGTGTGATGAGAGAGGAGGGAGTTCACTTCGCGCTATCTTCAGTGTTAGAGTATTTAAGAATGCATGATGTACTTGCCTATGTTAAAAACTAAACTAGTCTAATCAGATATACTTCTCTTGGTAAATATGTTGTACTAATCTTGAATGCAGCTATACATACAATCCTAATTCACATGCAGATATTGTACCAGACACCGATTTTATGGCAGTCAAGTTTCCTGAGAACTCCAACAGCTTCTTACATTTTGTTCACTTGTTAACTGTTCTGTGGATGAATCTGTTCATATCTAAACTTGTATTGCTCCATCCACATAATAACACATTATTTCATTCAAAACCTTACTATAGATTTACCACTGAACAGCTTTTGTTATATTGATTTGACATTGATGGTTGTTTACTCTTTGACATATTTTTTATTTGAAAAGCTAATTTATTGTGATCAGAAACCCGTTTCCCCATTGTACTGATGGCATTAGTACAAAAAGATCCACATTTTCTACACAAACACACACACACACACACACACATACACATACAAAATAAAGGTGACATTTTAACTCAAAGATAAGAAGAAAGCTTCCTGATAGCTATTCTAGGTTTTGGTCAACTTATTCAGAAGCGATCCAGGTTGAGAATTATATCATGATGACATCAAATTAAAACAATTGGCAAAAAGAAAAGAAAGAAGACATTAAATTCAACAACTTATATGCTTACTCAAATGCAAGCTTCACATGACAACAACTGATAATATGAACAACACAGTAAAACCACACATGCATGGTGTAAGCTATATCAAAAATGCACATGATGATGATCATGATGATAATAAGAAGAATGAGACAATAAAAAGTCTTCATTTATTTGATCTGTATCATCATTTGTTTTATTTAATCAGCCACATTTTGTATTAATTTTATTCTTGTGTCCTTTTGGTACACCATTGCAATTTAAAATAGTGAAAATGAGTGTGGATATGATCTCAACAGAATTAGTTTATCAATAAAAAAAATCTGGCTAGATTAAGCTGCTAATATATAATTCAGACAAGCTGTTGTTTACTAGTACTACTACTCTCTCTTATATATATATATTGTCACCAAAATATTACTTGGAATGACCGTCAGTTTTTGCACAAAATTATTTCATGTTAACTTGATTAAGATGCTAGATTAATATTTCAAAATAGTGTATTCAACAAAATAAAATTAGGAGGAAAAGGTTAGGGCAAAATGAGTGCTCAAATTTAAAAGTATATATAACTGTAGTCTTTTATTTACAACTGATGTTCTGAATATAAGTTGATGTAAAGAGACATTATTGGTTGAGATGAGCAGTTATAATTTCTGATTGAAGAGTGGCACCAATGACATATCACACTAAGAATGGTAACTCTGCTTGTATTTATTGAAACTCAATTTTGTATTACTCACAGGGTAGGTAGTCACTGTTTAAAATTGTAATGAAACTACTATGTTATGTTTAATAAACCAGATGAGCAATTGGATATGTTAAATAAAATACCTATAATGATATTTTATCACAAACATTACTCTCTAAAATTTGAGAAAACTTGACCTTTAAAGCTGTCTCAACTCTTGTAACACTTGGCTGTACCTGGTATCTGACACTACATCTCATTGCCTGATACTACATTTCTCACCTATCCAATTTGGCCATACTACTACTACTACTAATAATAATAATAATAATAACCATGAACAAGTATTCATAGTTGTATGCAAACATTTCTGTATTATTCAAGCATAAAAATAATAATCACATAAATCATCTTTTCATGTTTGACATCACTCTTATTTTAAATGCATTTTGTTAAAATCTTTTTCATCTTGAGGCTAGACAAGACCAAAATAAGTGAAGCTGTTAGCAAAAAAAGCAATGTAAAATAAAGGCTACACAAATCTAATTTTTTGCTCACTCAGTTGTTAAGATCCATTGACCTTATGGTTGGCCCTGCATCCATCATGTGTAATCTATCCATCAACAATTTTCTTGTTACCACACTGGAGTCCACATTTCTAAACCAGTTTCAATCAAATTTTGAATAGCATCAAAATCATGGATGGTGTCACTAATGAGCAAGATCAGTGCATATTAATACAGTGATCTTGCATCAGATTGGCTAAATTTTTCACCACTCAGGAGGCTATATTTCTGATTCGACTTTGATCAAGGTTGGAATATATGCTTATATCATTAAGATCTCAGACCAGTTCAGTAATGAATGAAATTCATCGATACTAATGAGGTGATCTTCTATCTGATTGGCTGAGCATGTTACCACTCTGAAGGTCATATTTCTGATCCAAGTTTGATCAATCTTGGAGTATATTCCTGTAACATCAAAATATTGGACAAGTTTAATAATGAGCAAGATTCATACATATTAATGAGGTGATCCTGCATCTGGTTCGCTGAGCTTGTTAACACCTGGAAACTATTTCTGAGCAGATTTTGATCAGACTTTAAATATGAGCTTATGTCATTAAGATCTTGGAAAACTTGGATCATGGGTTAAATCCACTTGAACAAAGCAATGTTGCATCTGATTGACTGATCTTGCCATTCAGGAGGTATTTCTGATCCAATTTTGATCAAACTTGGAACATGAACTTGGACAGGTTCCATAATGAGCAAGATGCATGCAGATTAATGAGCTTATCTTGCATGGCTTGGCTGAACATGTTGCCACTATGAGATAAATATTTATGATCTGATTTTGATCAAACTTGAAATATGGATGGACTTATATCATCAGGATCTTGCGTGTGTTCAGTAAAGAGTGAGAGCCATGCATATTAATGATGTAATTCTGCATTGGTTGTGCTTGTTACCCCCCTATAATCCATATTTGTGATCTGATTTTGATCAAACTTGGAAGACATAATAATGAGGACTTTGTATAGCGCCTAATCTTTAGAAGCTCTAAGCGCTTTACAACATTAGATAACACCTCAAACATATATAATGATATGATTACGAAAAACAAACACCATGACATTAGAAAACAAAAACATGCTGAAAATAGTTAAGGTAAGAAAACATTTTTAAGTCTATAGGTCTATTCTTGCAGTCGAAATAGGTGAGTTTTAAGAGCTCTCTTGAATGAGATCACTGTGTCTTTTTGTCTAAGTTCAGTGGGCAATTCGTTCCACATTGCTGGGACCTGGTATGCAAAAGAAAGTTGTCCGTATAACTTCATTTTGATATTGGGAATAATGAGGATACGAGTGTCGGAAGAGGAGCGTAAGTATCATGCTGGTGTGTACACATGGGTGAGGCGAGAGAGGTATGTTGGACTTTAGCCAGTCAATGAAACGTAGCACAGAGAACAAATTTTGTGTTTGATTCTGGATCTAATGTGTAGCCAGTGTAGGGTACAGAGCAGGGGGAGGTGTGCTCTGTTCGTGGTACTCTAAGAATGATCCGAGCAGCTGTGTTTTGAACTTTTTGAAGTTTCTGGAGTAGATACTGAGACGAACCAGACAGAATTGAGTTACAATAGTCGAGTCTTGAAAGTACTAAGGTACACACAAGTGTTTTAGTGGCATCAACTGAAAGAGAATTGCGAATGGAGCTGATGCGTCTCAGCTCAAGATATGCAGCCTTGCATATGTTCATGACATGTTGGTGCAATGAGAGTGTACTGTCTAGAGTAACACCTAGGTTTCGTACTGACTGTGTGAATTTAATGTTGGTGTTGCTGATATTTATTATTTGAGGTAAAGTATGTGAATGAGAAAGTTTTTGTGTTGTAATCAGAATGGGTTCAGTTTTATCATCATTCATCTGCAGCTTGTTGCATGTCATCCATGATTTCACATCGGAAATGCACCTCTCTACACCTTGGATGGTAGCATCAACTTCAGTTGGGTGGCTCGATTTGTATATTTAGGTGTCATCAGCGTACAATTGGTGGGACACTGGATGACGATCTATGACACTTGAGAGCGGCTGAGTGTATAGAATGAAGAGAACAGGTCCAAGAACAGAATCCTGTGGAACACCAAAACATAGATCAACTGGGCTGGAGTGTTTTCCATTTGTGGACACAATTTGTGTCCTGTTGACCAAGTAGGACTTGAACCATAGTAAGGCTGTATCGCGAATGCCAAATACATGATGGAGACGGTGGAGTAATGTATCATGGTCTATTGTGTCAAATGCTGCAGACAAGTCAAGGAGGGTGAGGACTGTAATCTTTCCACTATCCAAAGCAGAGAGAAGGCCGTTAACTACTTTCAGAAGGGTAGTTTCGGTACTGTGGCGAGGGCGATATGCAGACTGTACATTGCTAAAAAGACTGTTTGAATTCAGATGAGATACAAGTTGGGATAGAACAACTTTTTCTAAGATTTTTGACATGAATGGGAGGTTAGAAACTGTGCAGTAGTTCTTTAAATCGTTATGGTCAAGTGATGGTTTCTTCAGCAGAGGATTTTCAATGGCAGTTTTGAAAAATGATGGGAATTCCCCGGATGAAAGAGAAGTATTAATAACATCAGTTAGTGAAGGCAATATTGGATCTAAGCATGCTATATTATGAAAATTTTGGATAATTTTAATTATGAGTCACTTTCATGCATACTAATGAACTGATCTTGCATCTGATTGGCTTAGCTTACTACAATTCGGAAAGTCATTATTCTGATTTGATATTGATTAGATTGTAATATGGGCTTGTAGCATCAAGATCTTGGATAGATTCAAAAGTTGGGTGATCATGCATCTGATTGGCTGACCATATTTGTATTGAACTTGGTCAATGGGCTTATGCCATCAAAAAATGTTTTTGTTGTTTGTTTTTGTTTTTTTGTTTTTCTTTCTAATGAGCAAACTCTACATATATTAATGAGGTGATCTTGCATGTGATTAGGTAAGCTTCTTACCACTAGTGAGGCTATATTTCAGACCCAATTTCAATCAAGCAGTAAATAGATCTAATATCGTCAAGATGTTTGGATGATTTTTTTTATTATGCGTGAGACCTGTGAATATTTATTGGGTGGTCTTTTATCTGATTCAGAGATTTATCGCTCTAGAAATAATCTTTTGGTAGGACAATGATCAAACTTGCAAATTATATGTCAGTGTCATCAAGATTTTGATGGCGTATGATTATAAGTGAATTTTATTCATAAGTGACTTTGCATCTGATTGGCTGAGTTTGTCAGCAATATAACAGCTTCATTTATCATGAGATGCTGATCAAATTTGTTACATTATCTAATATCATCAAGATGTTAGATGAGTTTTTTTATAAGCAAGATCTATACATATTAATAAAGTGATCTTGTATCTGATTGGCTGAGCTTGTTTCCACTCAGGAGATCAAAATCGGACTTTGATCCACCTTAAGCTTATATTATCATTGTCATAGACTGGTTTTGTAATTGAGTGAGATCAGTACACATTAATGTGTGAATATTCTGGATCATTGACCTACTGAATCAAGCAGCAGAGATTCACAGGAAAATCTTGTCTTCTCCACACCTGCAGAAACAACAACACATGTAGATTTTACATCTGAACCGTCAGATGACGACTCTATTCACCTGACTCACATCAAATAAGGCCTCAGAAAGAAATATTTTTTGAACAAGTGGTGGGCAGAGCTGCTTAGGTGAGAAGGCCCACCACTTTGAAATTCTTTGAGGATACGTGGAGTTTTCTCCCAATGGTGCAAGCAGAGACACATTGCTCTCATTGCATAGGTCAACCTTACACCGAAAAAGGTTACTGTGACTTACATTTAACACTTAACTGACTTGGGTTAAGATTTTGTTTTTATATATATATATATATATATATATATATATATATATATATATATATATATATATATATATATATATATATATATATATCATACTACTTAGAAGACTCTTTATGAACAGTTAATTTGAAAATAAAAATGAATTTCATAATGTTAAAGTAAACTGTCCTTGTTAAGGACTATATATTGTCTATTTTGATACCCTTCCCTCGACAGGTTTACTGTTGGTAGTACCTGTAAGGAGTAAGCAATATGTGTGCATTTTAGAATGTGGATTGCATGTTTTTCTTGTGAGGTCTCAGGTGTATTGGTTGATCAAGGCAACATGAATAAACCACTCCTTATCAAGGATCATAGTGACTGGTAAGTCCAAGGTACATGTAACACAAATAAATCACTCCTTATCAAGGAGCTTACATGTAACACAAATAAATCACTCCTTGTCAAGGATCATGGTGGCTGTAAGCCCAAGGTACATGTAACACAAATGAACCACTCCTTATCAAGGATCATAGTGGCTGTAAGTCTAAGGTAACACAATAAACTACTCCTTGTCAAGGATCATAGTGACTGTAAGTCCAAGGTAACACAATAAACTACTCTTTGTCTAGGATTATGGTGGCTGTGAGCCCAAGGTAACACAATAAACTACTCATTATCAAGGTACATGTAACACAAATAAATCACTCCTTGTCAAGGATCATAGTGGCTGTGAGCCCAAGGTAACACAATAAACTACTCCTTATGAAGGTACATGTAACACAAATAAATCACTCTTTGTCAAGGATTATGGTGGCTGTAAGTCCAAGGTAACACAATAAACTACTCATTGTCAAGGATTATGGTGGCTGGTAAGTCCAAGGTAACACAATAAACTACTCCTTGTATAGGATTATGGTGGTTGCGAGTCCAAGGTAACACAATAAACTACTCCTTATCAAGGTACATGTAACACAAATAAATCACTCTTTGTCAAGGATTATGCTGGCTGTAAGTCCAATGTAACACAATAAACTACTCCTTGTCAAGTATTATGGTGGCTGGTAAGTCCAAGGTAACACAATAAATCACTCCTTGTCAAGATACATGTAACACAAATAAATCACTCCTTGTCAAGGATCATGGTGGCTGTAAGTCCTAGGTAACACAATAAACTACTCCTTGTACAAAGGCACTACTATATTCCATTATCAAACAGCTGGAGTTAATGTGGTTGAGTGGATAAAGTGTGCGACTCTTACACACACACACACACTTTAGCGTCAGCGGGGGGGGGGGGGTGCATGTTGCCCCTGCCACCACCCCCGATTTTGTAAAAATAATAAATATATCCCTTTTATTTCGACTCCCCCCCCCCACGGACGCCCACACACACACTTGACTTTGGAGAACATGGTCAGGAGTTCCCGCGCACAGGTGGGAAAATTTCTTCTTTTTTTTCTTTGCACCATAATGGTATAATGTCTAGCACGTTATTACTTTTGTTACCACTACCGAACGTTTCCAGATTTCAGTTTGTGCACATCTAGATTTATATTGAGTCAAATTTTAATATTTAATTCTGAAGATTGCCTAAAAATCTCGACATGTCAAGCATAGAAAAAGTACAGTTTTGGTTAACATTAATAAGCATTTTAGAGTTATTTTTGAAACTCACATTGGTGAAAAACTCTTCAAAACATAAGCAGAATCACAAAAAAACTGTAATGGCAGGAACATCTTTTTGGCTTAGTGTGAATGATGAGGCCGCCAATTGAAGAAAGCTAGCTAATCATGGAAAACTTAAACTGTTACTGAAGCATGTACCAAAAAAAAAATATGTTTCTAATGTCAAGTACAACTGATTACGACGACTTGCGCAGTAGTAATTTGGATTCCATATTTTTAGAGAGAGAGAGAGAGGGGGGGGGGGACTTTACTAAGAAGAGTTAATGATTTAGAAATATTCATTTTATTTTTCTCTATTATGCATAGTATGCAATAGGAAAATGAACAGAAGAAGAAAAAGTTCAACATTAATTTCATCTGATCCTCAAGTTTACTTTGTGATATAAATATACAGTAGTTACATACAACAAATGGGTATATGTTTATCCAGGTTCAGGCAAGTTACATGTATATAGATGGGTTACTTATAATTTCTGTAGGTAAATTTTAAAAGACAGGAATTAATTTTGATACAAACAATATAGTTCTACAGAAATGGAGCTGAATGATCGAGTGCTGTAGGTCTCGTTAATAACAAATGGTTGAATAACATCTTTGCAAGTAGTTCAGAGCAAAACTATTGTCCATTTTAAACAACCAATGTGACTGACGCAAGGAATGGAAGAAAATAAACAGATAAATGCAAAAGTTGATACTAGTTGTATTGATTAGTTCACTAGTTCTTTTTTTTCTTTCTATCACTGATTTTTCTTTTCCAAGAATCAAACAATGGAATAGCCTGTGGTTGTACAGTATGAATCACTTATCCCCATGTACATTGTTTATTGTCAGCTCCATGGCAAAAAAACAAACAAACCTGCAGACGAGCTGCTGTTGTACTTTTAGGTTATCAGTTCGCACATGAATTTAACACGTCAGTATCAAAGAAAACAAGCAGTGTCAATGGCTTCTTGTGCTAGGTTATTGGTTTGCACATGAGCACTGATGCTCAAGTTTACAGTAGTTACGGTACATACAACAAATGGGTATATGTTTATCCCGGTTCAGGCAAGCTTTGAGATTTTGTATAGGTGGGTTACTTATAACTTTTGTTGGTAAATTTTAAAAGGCAGGAATTAATTTTTATACAAGGAGTTCTACAGAAAGGGAGCTGAATGATTGAGTGCTGTAGATCTCGTTGTTAGTAACAAATGGTCGAATTACATCTTTGTAAGTAGTTCGGAGCAAAACCATTGTCCATTTTAAACAACTAATGGGACTGACCCAAGGAATGGAAGAAAATAAACAGATAAATGTAAAAATTTGATACTAGCTGTATTGATAAGTTCACTTGTTTTTCTTTCTATCACTGAATTTTCATTTACAAGAATCAAAAAGTGGAATAGCCTGTGGTTGTACAGTATGAATCACTTATCCCTGAGTACACTGTTTATTGTCAATTGAATGGCAAAGACAACAAACCTGCAGAAGAGCTGCTGTTGTACTTTTAGGTTATCGTTCGCACATGAAATTAACACGTCAATATCAAAGAAAATGAGCAGTGTTGATGGCTTCTCTTGTGCTAAGTTATTGGTTTGCGCATGAGCACTTCTCTTCGAAAACTGCATGTGTCAACTACATGTATCAAGGATGACCTTCTTCGACCATTTGTGATTTTTTAAAAAACTGCTACTTTGGTAATTAATGCAAAATAGTAAAGTTTAAAATAAAATAACGATGTGAAATCATAACAATGCTTTATTTATGCGATTGGATGTCAGAAGAAATCGTACACAATACGTGAATGAGAACTCCTGCATGGAGTAACTATCGGAACTTGTGCGATTTTGTTTCACTTCAGTCAGGTATGACTACAGCTTTGTTACTAATTTGTTCGATGTTTATCGTTCTTTTCATTGCAGGGAGTACAATATCAATGACTTTCATATGATCATTAAAAATGATAATGTGCAAACTGAAAAAGAAATAAGGATATGAATGCATGTTTAGATTCCGATAACATAGTATTGAAAAAAAAATTAGATTAATTGCGCAAAATGTAGTATTAATACAGTTTGCGAGGCATTGTCATACGCTCTTTTTTTTTCTGTATCAAAAAGTAAGCAAATTGCTCCCCAAAGGGCTAACGATGTAGATAAATTGGAGCCCCCCTCCCTCCATCTCTCTCTCAGCCTCTGCTTGCAGGGGTCATAAACAATAAACCACGCCCATATTATCAAGACCACATCCACTCCACGGTGGTGATCGGATGCGACTCCACAAGAAAGTGTGTCGTGCAGGACTATTCTGCGCGAGACGCCACGGCAACTCCATCAGGATGCGCAGAGTGATGGTGGAGGGTTGTTTACTTAATCCTCTCCACTCTCTCTACACCCCCACTGCGAAGCGTTGGGTTCTGAAAAATCACGTGAGCTGTACTGTACATGTACATGTACAACTGTATGGGGTTAAACTTAGTTGTGATAGCACGTGGTCTTATCCCACCCTGACAAAGCACTCTCTGACAATTAGACCAACAATTACAGTCTCAAAACTGGAGAAAAAACCCCAGTTTAAAATAGATATCGAACAGAATATATATATATATATATATATATATATATATATATATATATATATATATATATATATAAGGAGGTTTTATAAATTTGAACAATGCATCATCATAACTAGATCTCAATATTCCCTTTCTATTACATATTCCAGTTTTCCGTCTGCCTCGCAACCCGCAAGACCACAAGCTGACTGAGAGACAATTGGGCCGACTGTCCATGAAAATTGGACATGCATCTTTCCGTCTTGGCATTGAGTTGGGACTCTCTGGGGTGGATATCGAGATAATACAGAAAGACTATCCCCATGCAATTACCCAGTGTCTTAAGATTTTGCTTAAATGGAAGCAGCAAAGTGGAGACGAAGCAACATTTGGAAACCTGGAGAAGGCATTCAGAAATGTTGAAATCGATGTTGATATTTTCAGCTCAATTGACAAAGCAGGTATGTTTGACATAAACTCTTACTTATGGCAAAAATGCCAACCCAGAAGGTGCATAGACTTAGGTCAATGGCTTTAAAGACTTTTAAACTTCTGAGTAAGTGTGCTCCCAAATGTTTGGATGATATGATATATTGTAAACACAATAAATACAATTTTAGATATTCAAATATTTTAGACGTCCCAAGAATTAAAACCTTAACATATGGCAAAAAAATCTTTTAGATATGCATCTGCCATTCTATGGAATGAGTTACCTAATCATTTTAGAGACCAATCAAATTTTAATTCATTTAGATTGTTAATTTTATCCTGGAATGGTAAAGACTGTAACAGTAATATCTGCAAATAATACCCTCCACCACCCCACCCCCAAATCGCCTGCCATGATGACGACAACTAATATCGGTGTTATCGTTTTGTTTTACTGTCCTTGTCTTAATGCACAATCAAGTGCCCTACTGTAAGCTCCTTTCTTTTTAAGTAAGGCCTACTCTGCATCTCGGCATGTTTTTGTCCTAAATTGGTGCTTTTGCTTTTAATTTAATTTAAATTTCGATTTTAACCTACAATTTTAAGTTACCTAGATTTTTCTTTTGTATCCTTCAGGTCCTAACCTGTGATATTTTAGTGTCCTAAATAATAAATTCATTTGTAATTACCATATGTGCGTGCCTACAAGTCGATGCGGGGTATGAGTTGAATTCGCTAATTTTGTAAATTTTCCATCCTTCATCCATATACAAGTTGATGAAGAGTATACGTCGAGGCCAGATCAACACCTTGGTTTCGTCTTTTTCGCTAGTAACTTCTGGTGTCATGAATATTAATGGTATGACTGTATGCTATTCCAGATTACAATAGGGGGTACCAGGGGTCATGCTACCAGGCAAAGTGGGCGACAAAGTCGGCGAAAAAATGTAAAGTTCACCTTCTTTTATTAGGAAAGCGAAAACGACTTCGCCCTGTCATTTTTTTTTAATAGATCTACACGAGTGCCAGTAGTTTATGGATTTTAAGATGCTCCCTCAAAAAGCCCATGCGAAATGGATGGCATGTTGCCTTAGCATGTGTTCATATCAATTGCGCCGAAAAAAAACAAACACTTGGACATTCACAGGCATGTGTTTTAATAGCTGATTGACCAATTAACTCTTTCCCCCCACAAGATATCTCTGCCCAATTTCCACAAGTTATCATTTGTTGATGAAAACTTAATAACTTGTGTTTTTAAACTAAATCATCTATATGTAAATAACAATTTGTGTTTTCAGAATAGAATTGGTGAAAGCACTTTCTAGATCTATCTTTTGAAGATTTTAACAGCCATGCTTGCATTATTTTCTTCATAAAATCAGTTTGAAACCATAAGTGAACCTGCTATGGGGTAATAATGGCGGGCATCGCAGTGTCTTGGAAGTACGTCTTCATTAGACTGTCTGTTTTCGTAATTCATTGGGCACATACATTAAGGAAATTATACAATTCATAGAAAGCAAAGTGTAACTATTATGTGATAAAAGATTTAGCCTAAAAATAAAAATTTTTGGGTCAGAAGCATATGGTACAATTCTATGTTGTCAAATTGATAAGTGCTGTAACTTAAGGTCAAGGTTGTTAGCTTACAACACACATATTTGTGCAAATACGAGAAAGAGTAGCAAAGAAAAAAATATCCAACAAATACACGATGTTATTACGAGCATGTAGACAGTGAGTGGTCATATGAAGAAAATCCCTGTTTCTAAAAATAGATGCATCTACTTTTAAAAACAATACCAAACAATGACAGTCAAACGATTTACATTTAATTCAGAATCAACTCTCTCAAAATGCATTTGTAAAGACGAGATTACTCATCAGTGACCACTGGTTTGAATGGATGAACACTATGATCTTGAAGACACATTTACATCTGCACTCATGTGCATATTGCAGCCTAATATAGGGGTTGTTTCACACTAATTTGGAAATGTTTTCAACTGATATTTTCTAGTTAAGAAACTAACAAAAAATTAAATTTGTTCTTTAGCTGGCAGTTGCTTAAGTATTTTTACCTATTTGTAATTACAATACTGTAATCTAGGTACTCCTGTCAGTTAAAATTATTTATAATGTATAGTTTCTGCTATGCTTTTTTGAAGTCATATGGCCAAAATACATTGCATATTTCTCTCCATCTAAACATACACACTTTTAAGTATGAATACACTGCATATGAGTATAATACATTCATACACTTACAAAATGTGTTTATAACATACATACAACATAGAGAATTTTCTACTTGAAGATGAAATATTGCTTAAAACTAATGTTAAATGTAAATGTACATAATGAGAAATACAGGACACAGTTCAAATAAGAGAACCATAGCACAAACATATATATATATATATATATATATATATATACATATACATATACATATTGCATTTTTTGCATCACTGTCACTTCTCCCTGTTCTGCTCTCACTTCTCTCTATTCTGTCCAAAAGGAGAAGTCACTTCTCCCTAAATTTAAAGTCTAGCTTGACCCCTGGGGTACTGGCATTACCTATTACCGGTAGCCAAAGCCAATATCAGTGTTTAAACAATTGCAGTAACTGGCTTTGATTGTTGTTGGAAACCCAAGACCAATTGATCAATTACCGGTATAATCAAAGAGATACATCAAAACAACAGCTGGTTAAGAATGAATATGGGTTATGTGTTGACATTACAGTTTGCTTTAAGCTGAAATGTATGCTATATTAAGGGCATTCTTTAGTGAATATATGACAGTATTGTGAATATATGATAATTATGTGCTTAATCTGCAGTATTTTATAAATATTCATCGAACATTCAAGTTAATATAGATTGGATCCCTTTGTAGGATCAATTATATCAATGAAAAATCTCTACTGGTAATTGCTAGAGTGCATCAAATAAAATACTGATAAATCAAATATCAATGGACCTGTGGGTAAAATGTGATCAGGAAGAATGAGGAATGGTAAAAAGAAGATGAATAAAGCAAAATCTTTTCATATTTGTTTTAGGAACAAATGATATGCTTTGCATAAGTACAGTACACAATTGAGTATAGACCGTAAGTGTGCTATGCGGCCAGTGAATTGTGAGCTCTTAAATTGTTTTCTTTGATTTCCTTTTGAAAAATCAGAAAATACAAGCACATACAAATGCATGCAAAATAATGATAAATCGTATACAAAAGCTGTCATATTAGTTGGTAATTGAATAAGAATTGGTAGAGCTATGTGACCTATTTTCGATTTTGCTCATTAAAAGATCAATTTTCAATGACATAATCCATATATAAATCGATTTGGAGTATAAGATGAAGCCCAGACTTTCAGGTCAAAAAGTATCGACTTGTAGGCCGGCAAATATGGTACTGCCTTTTTAAAATGCTTTGCTTGCTTATATTTTTAAGTTATGCGCTATGTGTTTTTGTCACATTGTACGTATGTATTATTCTGTGTTGTTATGTCTTGCAAATCATATTGATTTAAGGTCTTTATTATTCTTATGTCATGTCCGTTAAAAGCTTATTTATGTTGAATTGCTGCTTTAAATAATGCCAACTATAAAAAAATCTTATCTTATCCCAACCAATTGCATTTCATACAGTTAATTGGGCAAAAATTTAAGTGGTATTAAAACCCAGTAGTAAACTAGTTTTGTTAATTTAAACAGTCATTATGTTTTATCTTCCATATCTAATGAAGATTTTGAATGAGATTTTCTTTTGAGGATAAATTTAAAATAAGTTATGGAAAATATTGGAAAATTTAAATGCTTTTATGTGATGATTCTTTATCTGTTGTCCATGAGCAATTATTTGTTATCACTTCTCTTGAGCTACTATGAGGAAAGTCAAAAAACTTGGCACAACATTTCATCTTGAGGTCTAGCTGGTTGTAAGTGAAAATAGTGTATCTCAAAAATCAGATGTGGCAGCCACAGCAGCCATCTTGAAACTCCTGTTATTGTTACTGCTCCAGAGCAGGCAGTCTTATTGACATGGGAATTTCACTGAAAGATTTATAATATGTAGTTGGTCCTTAATGAAAATGGTTCCGATCTGACCTTCAACATTCTGAAATCACAAAAGCAAGTTGAATATTGACCAATCAGAATCATGATTAAAGGAGAAGTTAAAGAAAGATGTGGAAACAAAAGTGGTTGCTGATAATTGTACCTCAACAGAAGAAAAATGACCTGTGCTATAGAAATTCCAAAATGGGTAGACAAAGCATCAACGTTGGACAAATACGATGTCATTATACCTTGACAGAGGAAAAAATGAAATGTGCTATAGAAATTCCAAATTTGGTAGCAAAGTATCAACATTGGACAAATTCCATGTTATTATACCTTGACAGAAGAAAAATGACCTGTGCTATAGAAATTCCAAATTTGGTAGCAAAGTATCAACATTGGACAAATACCATGTCATTATACCTTGACAGAAGAAAAATGACCTGTGCTATAGAAATTCCAAATTGGGTAGACAAAGCATCAACATTGGACAAATACGATGTCATTATACCTCAATATAAGCAAATTGACCTGTGCTATAGAAATTATGGGATAAACAGAGCAACATCATTGGGCAAATATCATGTCATTATACCTTGACAGAAGAAAAATGACTTGTGCTATAGAAATTCCATATTGGGTACTAAAGTATCAACATTGGACAAACACGATGTCATTATACCTCGACAGAAAAAAATGACCTGTGCTATAAAAACATCCAAATGGAGTAAACAGAGCATCATCATTGGACAAATATCTTGTAATTTTATCTCAATATAAGAAAAATTGCCTGTGCTATAGAAATTCGATATGGTATAAACAGAGCAACATCATTGGACAAATACCATATCATTATACCTCAATATAATAGAAATTCCATATGGGATAAACAGAGAAACATCATTGGACAAATACCATGTCATTTTACCTCGACAGAAGAAAAATTAAAATTGGCTAGGCAAAGCATTAACAATGGACAAATATCATGCCATTATAATCTTTTTTTGATGGACTTCAGCATGTCATATGGTGGGTAAGATGATTTCATGGTTTTTGCCAAAACACTTATTTTAATATGTTGTAAGACCAATATTAAAATTATGTCAAACTATCCACCAAAATAGACACTTTGGAGGTCATCTTGAAAATCATGCTGTGGCTGCTTCTAAACAGATGGTCCTATTGACATCAGTTTTCACTAAATCACTTTTACAATATGAACTGAATGAAAATGGTGCCAATCTGACCTACAACATTGCAGCTATATTGGTTTTCTAAACTATCTCTTTACCACTGTTCCTTATAAACAGATGGTCACATCGCAATGGAGTTTTCACTAACACACTTCTTGCAGTATGTATTTTGACCACAGTTTGGATATAGTTACATTTCAGTAAGAAAGTTTATAGTCAGCACTCAGACAATAATTTCAAAGTACAAGGTCATGACCCTGGTATTTGTACATAATGGTTTGTGAGCATGATAACACAAACAAGTAGAAATACATTTCTTAAAAACTGGGTTTGTGGATATATCTGAAGAATACATTGAATAATGGAGTAAAGTGTTCTTTACTTGGGATTTTGAACTATAAATAATGGCATGTGAGTGTATCTTTACAGTATCTGAAATGTGTTCAAGGATATTTTATCCATAATATCAGGTTCAAGGACAAAAGTCATGATAGATTATTTTGTATACTACATTTATCTTGTAAACATGTTTTCTTAAACTTATAGGAAAATATATTTTGGAGTTTCTCAAGAATATTTGAGATAGTTTCAGTACTTGGCAGTTAAGAAATAATAATGTGAGGAAAGAAATGGAATATTTGTTGTTTCCTATCAGTTCTTTTCAGCCAGTAGAGCATCAGTCCCATGTATAATTATTTTTCTTTATTTGTATACCTTGTTTTGACACTCAAAATGAGATGTATATATCACAAACACTGGTTTTACAATAAAGCTTTTTAATATAAATCATTGATAAAATGGCAAAAATTTAAATACACATTTGAAAGAAAAAAGGTAGAAGAAATATCAGTTAACAGTATATATGGTTGGAGGGGGACTTTTCAATATGTAGCATAACAAGTCAGTTTGATGGCCTTTTTACAGGAGACATGGTGTCTTGCCTTCCACCTACAATGCTAAGCAAGCAACCAGACGATAGACATCTGAATCGGATCTCTTGCAGGATTGGGACAGGATATATACATCTGGGTGTTGAACTGGACGTCCCAATGTCCAGAATTGATCAAATTCTTACAGGTCACCCAGGCGATGTGCACAGACAGTGCTTTGAAATCATGAAAGAGTGGAGACAAAGGCAAGCAAGGCAGGCCACATTCAGGAATCTGGAACAGGCATTCAAATGTGTTGGTATTGACCCCAGTATTCTGAAACAAAGTGTGAACTGAACCTTTCTCATTAGAATCTGATACAAGACATAATTATTATTGCAGACAGATTGAAAAGAATCTGTGCAATATGACAAAATATTGCTCTGTGTCTCTGTTATATTGAATAGTTTTTATGAGTTGTAATTGCAATGGAACATTTTGAATTGTTCACCTCTCAAGACCATTCATGTATATGTGTATTTAGTGCAGATTGCAAAATGACAAATCCTTTTATCCAGGAACTGTATTTCATTGACTTCAGTCCAAGCTGTTGATCATTCATTATTCATTACAAGACATTTTACTCGGTACGTATTATATTGATTGCAATAGTGTGGTAAAGTTTAATATATTCGAAGAGAATAAAATGTTCAAGGTCATGTACTATGAAAAGCTAATCTTGGCTGTAATTATCAAACAAATCTAAAGTGAATTAACTAAATCATTGTTTGGATTTATTCCCAAAAATATTATACATTTAGAAGCTGCATAATGGCATGTTAGAAAAATTATTTTGTATATACAGGGGACTTTTTCATGATTTTGTGTATACATGGGACTTTTGTGATTTTGTGAATACATGGGACTTTCACACTGTATACACATGGGACATTCGTGATTTTGTGTATTCATGGGACTTTCAAGATTTTTTGCATACATGCGACTTTTATGATTTTGTGTATACATGGGAGTTTTGTGATTTTGTGTATACATGGAACTTCCATGATTTTGTGTATACATGGAACTTTCATAATTTTGTGTACACATGGGACATACAACTTTTGTGATTTTGTGTATACATTCAACTTTCATGATTTTGTGTATACATTGGACTTTCATGATTTTGTGTATAAATGGGACTTTCATAATTTTTTCGTATACATTGGACTTTTATGATTTTAAGTAAAGATGGAACTTTCATGATTTATGTATACCTGTGACTTTCATGATTTTGTGTCTACATAGGACTTTCATGATTTATGTATATTTGGAACATTCATGAAATTTTGACATTCATTCATTCATTTGCTATCATTTTCTTGTTAATTCACCATTATAAAAAAATCAAAAAAATCTCTTAATTCAGACTCATGAACTGCAAGCACCTCATAATTTAATAGCTGAAGAAATTGTCAGCTCTGCTTGATTTCTCTCTCCATTCATGTTTCATCCTATCCATCTATCTATTCAAAATGATGTTCAATTTATAGAGACATATTTATAGTTTACTTTCCAGGTAGCCATCAGTTATCTTGGCTGCCATAGTGCCATTGGCATGTATTGTTTACTTTCCAGGTAGCCTGTAGCTACCTTGGCTGCCATAATATCATTTGCATGTGTTGTTTACTTTCCAGGTAGCCTGCAGTTACCTTGGATGCCATATTATCATTGGCATGTATTTTTTACTTTCCAGATTATTTATACTATTTGCTTTTTTTGCATGCAAATTATCAGTTACGTATCATTTTTTTTTAAAAAAACATACTAGTTAGGTATATCAAAGAAAGCCTTCTCTATGTTTGTTCCTTGAAATCTTATTTTTTTCATTTTAAAGTATTGTTATATAACTGAAACAAATGCTGCTCCAGTGATGAACTGGTTCAGCTATATTGGATTATATTTTATTAAGTAGACAGGGTACAAGTTAGAGACATTATATATGTTATAGTGTTTTTAAGTAGACAGGGTACAAGTTAGAGACATTATATATGTTATAGTGTTTTTAAGTAGACAGGGTACAAGTTAGAGACATTATATATGTTATAGTGTTTTTAAGTAGACAGGGTACAAGTTAGAGACATTATATATGTTATAGTGTTTTTAAGTAGACAGAGTACAAGTTAGAGACATTATATATGTTATAGTGTTTTTAAGTAGACAGAGTACAAGTTAGAGACATTATATATGTTATAGTGTTTTTAAGTAGACAGAGTACAAGTTAGAGACATTATATATGTTATAGTGTTTTTAAGTAGACAGGGTACAAGTTAGAGACATTATATATGTTATAGTGTTTTTAAGTAGACAGGGTACAAGTTAGAGACATTATATATGTTATAGTGTTTTTAAGTAGACAGGGTACAAGTTAGAGACATTATATATGTTATAGTGTTTTTAAGTAGACAGAGTACAAGTTAGAGACATTATATATGTTATAGTGTTTTTAAGTAGACAGAGTACAAGTTAGAGACATTATATATGTTATAGTGTTTTTAAGTAGACAGGATACAATTTAGAGACATTTTATATGCTTTAGTGTTTTTGTTTGTTCATTATGCAGCTATGAAACTAATATATGGCAAATTTGTATCTTCATTTAAGATACAGTACATGCATAGTGGGTTTTGGAAAATCCATGTTTCCATGGTGCAAATTAATCATTCCACACTCATCTTTGTCACAGTCTGAATATAGTGGAAGTCTATGTTGTGGCTCATAGTGGATGGATTAAGTTCTATTGCCATTTAGACATTCACAGCAATACAACTATGCAATAGTGGACATCCGCTACATCACATGGAACTTATCGAATGGCTGAGCTGCAATAAACAATGCAGAAGGCTCTTTTTAAGCTGTACCATTTAATATTCAAAGTCAAACTTCCAATCAAATAATCCCATGAGAATATTTAGGTGCTTCACAAAATATAAAAGATTTAATGGTACAGTGATTTTAATTACTGTGGCTAAGAGAGAGAGAGAGAGAGAAAGAAAGAAATAGAGAGAGAGAAAGAGACCCCACACACACAAACAAAAAAGAAAAAGAAAACACATGCAAGTATTAGTGACTGATATGAGAAGAAGACATTGAAGCAATAACATGATTGCATGGACTATTTGGTTAATAAAATAAAGAATGGGGGAAATGTTGTGATCTTAATCCATGGCCTTCGGTGTCCATGCCCATGGTACACTGTGTCTACTGTACATGTAAAACATCTGCTACTTACATTTTCCCCATCTACAAATATGCATACCATCTGTACATGTAAAACATATACTACTTACATTTTCTCCATCTATAAACATACATTCCATCTATACATGTAAAACATATATACTACTTACATTTTCTCCATCTACAAATATGCATACCATCTGTACATGTAAAACATACACTACTGAGATCCAATATGGCTACCACAGCAGTCATCTTGAAAATCTTATCACTACTACTCCTGAATGGAAAGTCATATAGACATGGGGTTTTCACCAAAAAACTTCTTATTATATCTACTTGGTCCGAAATGAAAATGGTGTGGATCTGAGGTCGAATATGACCGCTGTGGTGGCCATCTTGAAAATCATTTTGTTACTACTCCTACTGAATGGAAAATCATATCAACATGGTATTTTCACCAGAAAACTTCTTATAATGGCTAGTAAGTCATAAATGAACATGATGTTGATCTGATATCTAATATGGCTGCTAAAGTGGCCAGCTTGAAAATCCTGTCATCACTGCTTCTGTTGAAATAATGGTCATATTAGCATAGGGTTTTCACTAAAAGACTTCTTGCAATGTTTTGTTGATCCTAAATAAATATGGTGTGACGTGGCAGTTTTGAAAATCGTATTTTTGCTACTCCTCTTAAATAGTAATTTTCTCATTGGGTTTCAGCAGAAGAGTTGTTATGGTGTCTAGCTGGTTCTAAATAAAAATGACAAACCCTCAATATGGCCACTGTGGCGCCTATCTTGAAAATATTGTTATCATTACTCCTCTCAAATGGATGGCTATATATACATGGGGTTTAAACCACTATCGTCTTGAGATGCCTAGTTGATCCTAAATGAAAATGGTGCCAGTCATACATCCAATATTGCCATGATGACCGTCATAAAAGTCTTGTTTTTACTACTCATGAATGGATAGTCATATTAGCATGAGACTTTTACTAAAAGACGTCTTATGATGTCTAGTTGGTCATAAATGAAAATGGTGCCAATCTGATACCCAATATGGCTGCCACATCAGCAATATTGAAAAGCTTGTTATCACTATGCCTCCTGAACAAAAAGTCACCAGAAGCCTTTTTATGTCTAGTTGATACCAAGTCATATTGACATTGAGTTTTCATCAGAAGACTTCTTAATATGTCTATTTGGTCTTAAATGGAAATGTTGCTCATGAGATATCAAATATGGTCACCATCGCAGCTATGTTGAAGATCTTGTTAATGTTACTCCTGAAATAAAATTTGCACACATGTAATGTTATTACAGAGAAAGATAAAAATGCTTATTTTATTAACATATGCCAGAAATTGTATTTTTCCATGATTTTTTTTTTTCTGATTAGGTCAACCTAATATTGTTATTGTAATTACCTATATTTGTGTCAAAAAGTGGTACAATACCTAGATATTTCTTATAAGTATAGATAGCTAACCAAATTTAGCACATTGATAAGATAATTTAGCTGTTTGTAAAACGCTATATTTTTTAAAATTTGGACACAAAATATATTTTCTATAATTCTTTCATATATTAAAAATATATCAATTGTTTAACTTTTCCTTTTTATTGTTTTTGGGGAAATTAGCTTTAGACACAAAACTAATTATGATATGGAGAGATAATCAAATGAATTTTGCTTCACAGAGATTTTTATTTAAGCAAAATTGTCATTTACATGTATATAATATTTCAGCCACACACGGAGAAAATATGTAATAACTTGCTACTTAACATGCTTCTGCTGCTGAATGTTTCTTCTCATGTTCTGTAAAGAAAAGTTAAGAACTGTTAAAATTTTTAAGTTTTAAATGCTATAACATTGATTAAAGTAATAAGTTATGGCTTATCAAGCTTTAATTGTATATGCTGTCTATTAAGGCATACAATTAACTCTAGTAGATTGTAGATGTTGTCTATTAAGGCATACAATTAACTCCAGTAGATTGCATATGCTGTCTATTAAGGCATACAATTAACTCCAGTAGATTGTATATGCTGTCTATTAAGGCATACAATTAACTCCAGTAGATTCATATAATGTACAAGTACAGTAATACTTGTGTAATAGATAGTCTAATTTCTATGTTTATAATTGATTGATGGACCATTATTTTTCGACACATATATTTAGTTTAAATGGCAAAATAAGCATATTATATACACTTACAAGTCTCAATTACAGGTGGTAGCATAATTGAGGTCATTTATCTGAATGGAAATCTGAGTACCGTGTCCAACCCAGGTGTCTGGTTTTGCCACCACAATATCCAACTGTAATATGCTTTTGGACAAATGGGAGAGTACAGTAAAAACATTTTAACAGGACAGTAACAATAAACTGCAACCTGACAACGGCATGCCAAAACATCAATATGGCAAGCACAAAGTAAAATCTACATGTACCTTCTATAAATTCTAAATCCTCAGATGGGTAATCATCTATAAGTTTGTAGACATAAACAGCACATCCATTTTCATATGCAAGTTGTACAAATATGAATAGCCTGGCACAAATGATATCACGCTTCCTTTGTATGGTGTTCTTACGTTGTCCTGCAATTGGTAATGACTGATTCTTTTACTTAAGAAAAGTCATCTTGTGTGTCATTTGTCATTTTCAGTATAGAATCTATTAGAAATTTAACATTACTTGTTAACTTCTGCAGAGTTTACTGTTTCCATTTTTCCCTGAATGGAAACACTCTTTTGACAGCGTATTTCAATTAGTTTCGTTACATTTATGAATTTAATAAGAAATGAGGTTAAAACAAAAGAGGGCATTTCCGCAAATGTTTGCAGTTATCGACTTGTGTTGTCAGTGGTGTTTCGAGAATAGCCATCCACCACATGGGGAGTAACCAATATCTAACATGAACTGTGCAGCCATTTTGATCATTGTGGTGGACGGGTCTCTCACATTTTAGAGAATGAGCATAATTTATATCATATATTCAGAATGGGCTTCAGTTTAATTTTCATTTGTAGCCTCTACCACATGAATTAAACAGATTCAACAAAGTTTATTACTTACAAACTGAAAGCAAGTACCATAACACATCATTTTTACAGCCACAGCTGTACACCCCAGCCCACTCCAATCCCAGCAGAGTGTACTAAGCTATTACCCTGTGTGCCTATCCGTCTATCTCTTCGTTGGTCCGTTAACTTTTTCCCACATGATAATTTCAGTTTTACAGCATCTACTTTCGATAAACTAAAAAGTAAGTTCTTATTGCAGAATGAAAGAAGGCTATCTATTCTGGGATCCAAAGGTCAGAATTACTATACTGAAGGAAAAAAAATGGTTCCGTGCAATAACATTAGTTCTACGTCACAGACCTAGACCAAATGTTACGGATGATTTGGAGTTTGGTTACGGAAGAAGCCTGTTGATGTTAGTGTCAAAATAGCAAAGGTCAAGATCACTGCCACTGAAAGAAGAAAAATTGTTTCTGCACATACATTTCAGTTCTCGACCGTGTACCTTTACCAAAGTTCGTGAATGACGTACATGTTAGATAACAAAGAATTATATTGATTATAGGGTCAAAAGGTTCAGGGTCAAGGTTTCGGTGACTAAAAGAGGATTTCATTTACATAGTAACTTTAGTTCTAGACCACGTACCTTGACCAAAGGTTTTGGAGGGCTTGCACTTAATGTAAATTTAGATCCATAAGGCATTCCTTGAATAAAGCTTGGGGTCATCAAGACTCGTTATTGAATAGTCTTCAGAGACAACTACACCCTACTTGGGTCTAAGAGAAGCGGGGGCGGGGGGGGGGGTGAGCGTAATTATGTGCCGTTAACGGTACTCTTATTTAAAAATATTTAGTCTATTGCATGTAATGACCTTCAATATTATGGTAATAAGGCTAACTAGTCACTCGACCTGAATCAACTTCAACAATATTCGAAAGCTAAACAGATTTGACGGTGAAAAACGTGAAATAGGTAGGAACAGCACATATTTAAAAGGCAGGAACACGTTCATAGTTGTTATTTTTTTAGAAATGGAACAAATTAAAAATAAAGATGCTTATGAACGATTCTTACCTCTTAGTTGATCGATATATATATATATATATATATATATATATATATATATTAAATATATGTGTATGTGTGTGCAGGGACAGAACAATTCATTGCCCAGTTGCACAGGGAAACTAACATCAAGGCTGTGCAACCACCTGGCTCGAGGTCAAAGCCCGGCCTGACAATCAGGTTTTGATATGTTCAAGATTTAAAATAAGTATGTTTGCCAATATGCAAATCGATAAATTTAGGTGTCTACATACAATGAAAATTGAAAATAGGAGCGTTGGGCTTCACTTTTACATAATTTGCAAGAAATCTAATGCTAAATTTGAATTAATTAATTAATTAATTAATTAATTAATTAATTACGGTTTTAACTGGAATGACTATAAAGATTTTTAATCGAGTAACCAGGTGGGCAACCAGACTTTTTACTGGACGAGATTTTTCAGTATGTTTGCCCAGCGGGCATCCATTGCATCTTGACAATGTTTCTACTCATGTATGTATGTATGTATGTATGTATGTATGTATGTATGTATGTATATATGTATGTCTGTATGTATGTATGTATGTATGTTTGTATGTATGTACATATGTATGCATGCATGTACGTATGTATGTATGTATGTATGAATATATGTATTTATGTATGTATGTTCAGAACATACATACATACACATGCACATACATACATAATGTTCTACTTTCTTCTTTTCTTTAAATGAATTCGAAATCAAGAAAGTCTTCGTAAAATTATGCATTCAAGAGATGTTTCTTAATTTAAAGATGGAAAAATTAATGCGACTCAAGTTGCCCCTTACACTGGATAGGCTGATTGAGGATGTGTGCATCACTGTGACATTGGTTCAGTTTGTTTCCAAGCTAATTGTAAATCAGAAACAATACTTTATTTAAAAGCAATCAATGACAATGCCGTGATTGTAAAGACAAAAATATTTCACCAGCATGTGGCATTTAGCCAGATATTGCAAGTAATCATTACAAAAGGCAAGGCGTCGGTTTTTTTTATTTATGTTTTAAGTGTAGAAGATCGTGCATTTCATTACGTGCGTTTTGTTTAAAAATGAAATGAAAGATGTAATATGAGAAGATAGTATTACCTGCATGAAAGATTAATGTAACAATAAACAAAACGGTGTATCTTGAGATTCGTACCTATCAAATCTGTGAATATGGGTATATTAGTATCAGCGTCACTGAAGATCACAAAGCGTACACAAGTCGGTGAACATTTTTTTCTTTCTCACGGTTATCACAAGACTAAACTGTATAATTAGCAGTTTGATATTAAAAACAGTTAATTTACTTTATTTACAGTACATTGTATGTGTATATTGTGTAGTGATCTCCACAGTGTCAGTATTATGATATAGGTAAATATATGATATAGGACAGATTTTGTATCAGTATTATGATACAGGTAAATATATGATATAGGACAGATTTTGTATCAGTATTGTGATATAGGTAAATATATGATATAGGACAGATTTTGTATCAGTATTATGATACAGGTAAATATATTATATAGGACAGATTTTGTGTCAGTATTGTGATATAGGTAAATATATGATATAGGACAGATTTTGTATCAGTATTATGATACAGGTAAATATATGATATAGGACAGATTTTGTATCAGTATTATGATACAGGTAAATATATGATATAGGACAGATTTTGTATCAGTATTATGATACAGGTAAATATATGATATAGGACAGATTTTGTATCAGTATTATGATACAGGTAAATATATGATATAGGACAGATTTTGTATCAGTATTATGATACAGGTAAATATATGATATAGGACAGATTTTGTATCAGTATTATGATACAGGTAAATATATGATATAGGACAGATTTTGTATCAGTATTATGATACAGGTAAATATATGATATAGGACAGATTTTGTATCAGTATTATGATACAGGTAAATATACGATATAGGACAGATTTTGTATCAGTATTATGATACAGGTAAATATACGATATAGGACAGATTTTGTATCAGTATTATGATACAGGAAAATATATGATATAGGGCAGATTTTGTATCAGTATTGTGATACAGGTATATATATGATACAGGAAAATATATGATATAAGACAGATTTTGTATCAGTATTATAATACATGTTAATATATGATATAGGACAGATTTTGTATCGGTATTATGATACAGGTAAATATATGATATAGGACAGATTTTGTATCGGTATTATGATATAGGAAAATATATGATATAGGACAGATTTTGGTAGAAGGATAAAAGGATATCAAATTGTAATTTCATTCTTTCGTTTTTTCTTGACTTGTTTCATTGTTATTCTAAATACTTTTCGAATAGCTGAGGGTGTGATTTAATGATATATGTTTGCATGTATCTTAGTGTTCTGAAAGGATTTAACTAATTGGGATAACAACGTCTTCCTCTTAGTAATTGCCAGACAAAAAAATAAATAAATTAATGAAATACCGCACCATTATCATCATATGGTAGGAGAGTGTACAATATGTCACATCATTTGTTTTTTACATACTTGCTCCTAAATATTACACGAGCGACGAAGCCGAAATGACGTATATAGCTAAAAATTAAAAACTAATTTTGCATTGTCTGAACTTTTTGTATCACATGTACATGAATTAACATAAAGTTATCAAAAGGATACAAGTTCTAGTTATCTGATTAAAAACTTTCAATAAATGTTGTTTAATAAGAAACAACAAGAAGATTTTTCCCAATTTTATCTAATATAGGTATTTTAGCCTTTGATTGAACACATGGAAGAAGCGTGGTATTAGATGTTCATCATTATTGCATTAATTTAGCCTTGATTGAACACATGGAAGAAGCGTGGTATTATATGTTAATTATTATTGCATTAATTTAGCCTTGATTGAACACATGGAAGAAGCGTGGTATTATATGTTAATTATTATTGCATTAATTTAGCCTTGATTGAACACATGGAAGAGGCGTGGTATTATATGTTTATTATTATTGCATTAATTTAGCCTTGATTGAACACATGGAAGAAGCGTGGTATTATATGTTCATTATTATTGCATTAATTTAGCCTTGATTGAACACATGGAAGAAGCGTGGTATTAGATGTTCATCATTATTGCATTAATTTAGCATTAAGTGAACACATGGAAGAAGCGTGGTGTTAGATGTTCATCATTATTGCATTAATTTAGCCTTGAGTGAACACAAGGAAGCGTGGTATTATATGTTCATCATTATTGCATTAATTTAGCCTTGATTGAACACATGAAAGAAGCGTGGTATTATATGTTCATTATTATTGCATTAATTTAGCCTTGATTGAACACATGGAAGAAGCGTGGTATTATATGTTCATTAATATTGCATTAATTTAGCCTTGATTGAACACATGGAAGAAGTGTGGTATTAGATGTTCATTATTATTGCATTAATTTAGCCTTGATTGAACACATGGAAGAAGCGTGGTGTTAGATGTTCATTATTATTAGCGTGGCATTAGATGTTCATTATTATTGCATTAATTTAGCCTTGATTGAACACATGGAAGAAGCGTGGTGTTAGATGTTCATTACTATTGCATACATTTAGCCTTGATTGAACACATGGAAGAAGCATGGTATTAGATGTTCATTATTATTGCATTAATTTAGCCTTGATTGAACATATGGGAGAAGCATGGTGTTAGATGTTCATTATTATTAGCGTGGTATTAGATGTTCATTATTATTGCATTAATTTAGCCTTGATTGAACACATGGAAGAAGCGTGGTATTTGATGTTCATTACTATTGCATTAAATTAGGCTTGATTGAACACATGGAAGAAGCATGGTATTAGATGTTCATTATTATTGCATTAATTTAGCCTTGATTGAACACATGGGAGAAGCGTGGTATTATATGTTAATTATTATTGCATTAATTTAGCATTGAGTGAACACATGGAAGAAGCGTGGTGTTAGAGGTTCATTATTATTGCATTAATTTAGCCTTGAGTGAACACATGGAAGAAGCATGGTATTAGATGTTCATTATTATTGCATTAATTTAGCCTTGAGTGAACACATGAAAGAAGCATGGTGTTAGATGTTCATCATTATTGCATTAATGTAGCCGTGATTGAACACATGGAAGAGGCGTGGTATTATATGTTCATTATTATTGCATTAATTTAGCCTTGATTGAACACACGGAAGAAGCGTGGTATTAGATGTTCATTATTATTGCATTAATTTAGCCTTGATTGAACACATGGAAGAAGCGTGGTATTATATGTTCATTATTATTGCATTAATTTAGCCTTGATTGAAGACATGGAAGAAGCGTGGTGTTAGATGTTCATTATTATTATCGTGGTATTAGATGTTCATTATTATTGCATTAATTAGCCTTGATTGAACACATGGAAGAAGCGTGGTATTAGATGTTCATTATTATTGCATTAATTTAGCCTTGATTGAACACATGGAAGAAGCGTGGTATTATATGTTCATTATTATTGCATTAATTTAGCCTTGATTGAACACATGGAAGAAGTGTGGTATTAGATGTTCATTATTATTGCATTAATTTAGCCATGATTGAACACATGGAAGAAGCGTGGTGTTAGATGTTCATTATTATTGCATTAATTTAGCCTTGATTGAACACATGGAAGAAACGTGGTATTAGATGTTCATTATTATTGCATTAATTTAGCCATGATTGAACACATGGAAGAAGCGTGGTGTTAGATGTTCATTATCATTGCATACATTTAGCCTTGATTGAACACATGGAAGAAGCGTGGTATTAGATGTTCATTATTATTGCATTAATTTAGCCTTGATTGAACACATGGGAGAAGCGTAGTATTAGTTGTTTATTATTATTGGATTAATTTAGCCTTGATTGAACACATGGAAGAAGCGTGGTATTAGATGTTCATTATTACTGTGAAATGAAGCATTCTGGGTAGGTAGTCAAACGTAGATTTTATAATAAAGAGAGATGAGATATAATATATCAGGTTACTTATATTGAAGACTTATGTATTTAGATATTAGACTGTCGTCCCCACTCATAAGATATACATGGCGATACTATTGTTCACATTTGAATACCTGACTATAAAAGTTTAAAGTTATGTCAAGGGATACGTTCGTGTTGGAGATTACCGAATTCAAGGGCCAATATGTAAAAATAACCTTGACCTATTTCATTCAGCAACCACACACATGCATGTATTCAGAATGAAAAATATAATTTCGTGCTATTATTATTATTATTATTATTATTATTATTATTTAATAATACTTTAATAAATGTTCTGTTTGGCGGAAGACTACATGATCAATACTAAGTCGATACTTCTCACCCCTACCCTAGAAATAATCCACTACGTGGAAAAATATAAATATAAATATAGAACCTGTTATTTTAAAATTTATTAGATGACAAATACATATCTTACGAACTATTGAAAATAAAACACCTATTATTTCCATACAGTGGACTATTTGCATGTTCTATCCAGAGTCACACAATCGAAGTATTTTCGGGACTGAAACAAGGACCCTGTCGCCATATTCACGCTAAACACTCTTCTGGCATCAAAGTTAGGCTACTGTGGAAACCACCCAGTAGACATCTATCACAGTAGGTGTCTATAAATTTGTCACAATATATGGATCACAATCTATGGAAGTAAAGCATAAAGCAGTTGTTAAAAAGAAATTATTTTTAGAGGCAGATGTAGTGTCAAGGTAGTAAAGCACTTATTTGTCGTGCTTGCAATCCCAGGTTTCATTCCCCGTACCGGTATTTGTAAGACTCAGTAATGTGTCACCGTGTATACATGTGCCGGTATTTGTAAGACTCTATGATCTGTCACTGTGTATATATGTGCCGGTATTTGTAAGACTCTATGGTCTGTCACCTTGTATATATGTGCCGGTATTTGTAAGACTCTATGGTCTGTCACTGTGTATAGATGTGCCGGTATTTGTAAGACTCTATGGTCTGTCACCTTGTATATATGTGCCGGTATTTGTAAGACTCTATGGTCTGTCAACGTGTATAGATGTGCCGGTATTTGTAAGACTATATGGTCTGTCACCGTGTATATATGTGCCGGTATTTGTAATAATCTGTGGTCTGTCACCGTGTATAGATGTGCCGGTATTTGTAAGACTCTATGGTCTGTTACCATGTATAGATGTGCCGGTATTTATAAGACTCAGTAGTCTGTCACCGTGTATATATGTGCCGGTATATCGGTTATAAGATCAGTGCTTGGGGAAAAAAAATCTTCCATGAAGGTATTCTTTAGCCAGCTCTTTTCATTACAAAAAGAACAATGCATCGTTTCCTCAGAGTGTCAATTAAACTGTGGAAGAATCACGCACTTCATTATGTATTTTTTTTTTTAAGAAAAAGACGCGGTATGTGATATAAGGAGATTTTATCATATCCGTCAAATATTATTATAGTAATAGACCGGAGGGTTGAGGTAGAGATTAGTATCTTTCTGGTTTGAGTTGCTTTGGTTTAACCCTTTGAATGCATATATGCAAGTGCTCCATATTTTGTGTTTGTTTTCACTACAGTGCTGACGTAAGCTCCAAAAGGTGTCACCTAAATTATCAAATTGTTTCTTTTTTGAAAATAGCAAGGATTTTTTTTCCTTGCTAAGAATTTAAACATGAAAACATTTGGAATGAGACAGCTGCGGTACAAAATGATTTGGTGATTTTTTTGAAGAGTTATATTTTCTTTGGCTATTCGAGTACATAACTCAATGATGTTAAGAGACGACAGCCATTAGCAAGAGATACCTTAGTTCACATATATTTGACAATCAAGATGTTAAAAGCAGATACCCATCATTAGTGAGACAAAACAAAACCCATTATCATTTTGATCTGCAAACATGTTATATGTTTCATCTATGAACCAATAAAAAACAGACAGAAGTTTTTCTTATGCTTTGTTAAAAAATCTGATTTATATGCTTCATTGTAATGCCAATTTAAGAATATATATGAATAATTTAATTATTTACCTCACTGCCTGCCAGAAATGTATTTAATTTTTGACTTTTTTTTAAAGCTGTATTTTCTTTATATTATATTACTATCGGAGACACAGAGAGAGAGTTTGCTTGCTTTTAGCTTCTTTTTTTTTTTTAAACGGCGCTTTCAACACAATATTGACTGTATCATGCCGAGGAAATAAGAGCAATGTGCTCTGCCAATTGAGCTACCGCGGTTCAAGACAGAGAGAGAGAGAGAGAGCGGAGGGGGGGGGGGGGGCAGGGCAAGCATTGAGTATCATATTTTTTAATCTTTCTTGTATCTTTTTGGTATTCTTTCCCTCTCTCTCTCTCTCTCTCTCTCTCTCTCTCTCTCTGTTTTTGTAGACAAAGAGGGAATGAGAGAGAGAAGGAGAAAAAGAGATTTATATTAGCCATTGTAATACTATCTCGCACATTTTATGGCATACAATTTGTGTCTGAGTAAGTGTGTTTGTATGTATGTGTCTGTATGTGTGTCTCTGTGTGCATGATGTTTCTCTTTCATCAAATTTAGTTGATAAACTTCACGAGTGTGAAAATGACAACCTTGTTAAATGTATGATTGTGGCATTTTCTTTTTTCGCATTAAACGTTCCTCGGGAATCGTACCTCTTGACCCATCTACCAACTTTTCTTCGATGCTTCGATATTTGGCTGCTTGTATAACTGAACCATTTTTACATTGCTATTGAAGGCCTTGAAACTGAATTTTCCTCGAATTTCGAACTGATATATCGAAGTGTATGAGGTTCGCTGATTTGCATAACGATTCTCCCTGATGGGATTAAGGCACATTAAAATGCTTTGGTGGTAATAGGTTACGTACATATGATTAAACATGTGCAACAAGTACGTGTATGCTGTATACAATAATTGGTATACAAAGACTTTCTGTAACAGTAATTTTAGTCAATTATGGAACTAAAACATCCAAATTGTATATAGTGTATTGACGTGTTCCCCATTATTGAATCTCGACTAAATAGTAATAGATATGTACTAGAAATTATTCTTTGCTTATGTACAGCACCAAAGACATTGCTTGGTAAAGTACACTGTTGAAATTTATACTACATTGGAACAAATCTCTCACAACCATTGATAACTTATAATTTTCTGATGGAAATAAAACACTTAACTAAAGTTTTGCCGTACAGGTACTGTTGATGGAAAAAAAAACACTTCGCTAAAATTTGCCGTACAGTTACAGTTGATGGAAATAAAACACTTCACTAAAGTTTGGTGTACAGGTACAGTTGATGGAAATAAAACACTTCACTAAAGTTTGCCGTACAGGTACAGTTGATGGAAATAAAACACTTCACTAAAGTCTGGCGTACAGGTACAGTTGATGGAAATAAAACACTTCACTAAAGTTTGCCATACAGGTACAGTTGATGGAAATAAAACACTTCACTAAAGTTTGCCGTACAGGTTCAGTTTTCCCACTTATAGCGCTGTTCATAGGAACTGTTAAAATGACCCGTATAGTAAGTGAGGTAGTCTAATACTGATGTATATCCCTTCATGACTGTTTTCAGAATACTGCATAAAAACATGAAAGAAGGCATTTAATGATGTGAAAATCCAATTTGGTCTCATCAGTCAAGATAATAAATCAAAGTCCGATAAATTAAGCAGTTATAATTACACAAATTTCCCCCAATTTAATGGAATTCATAGCCATACCCTACGTTATAAAAAAGAAGCGGAAAACTGACAGCTCATCCGGGAGCCTCAAAGCCGTGCTGCTCCATAATGGTAACAAGTACCCGTCTCTTCCCCTGGCTCACTTGGTGCACCTCAAAGAGGATTGCAACAGCATCAAGACCTTGCTGGACGCCTTGAAGTATGATGAGTGCGGCTGGGAGGTCATTGGAGACTTCAAAATGGTGGCATTTCTGATGGGTCTCCAAGGCGGTTTTACCAAGTTTCCCTGCTATCTTTGCCTTTGGGACAGCAGGGACACCAATGCGCACTACCACAGGCGGGACTGGCCACAGCGGACCTAGTTCTCTGTGGGGAGGAACAACGTGAAGTGGGAGCCATTGGTGGACCCCCGGAAGGTGCTGGTGCCACCACTGCACATCAAATTGGGCCTTATGAAACAATTTGTCAGAGCTCTAGATAAGGAGTCGGCAGCCTTCAAGTACCTTCAAGACTTCTTCCCTAAGCTGTCTGAGGCAAAGGTCAAAGCCGGTGTCTTCGTCGGACCACAGATAAAGAAGATCCTGGAGTACAATGAATTCCCCAAGAATCTCACTAGTAAGGAAAAAGCGGCTTGGAACAGCTTTGTAGCAGTGGTTCGGGGCTTCCTGGGCAATCACAAGGCCGAAAACTACGTGGAGCTGGTTGAGACTCTGGTTAAGAACTACGGCACAATGGGCTGTAGGATGTCCCTCAAAGTCCATATCCGTGATGCTCATCTTGATAAATTCAAGGAGAACATGGGAGCGTGCTCGGAGGAGCAAGGCGAGCGCTTCCACTCACTTCCAAAAACTACTCACTTCTAAATCTTTTGTAGTCATTTTTGTATTACTTTAGTATAAATACATGTTAATTTGGATTCATATGTTGTTTTTTTCTGACTTGATGAGAACGAAAAGACGCAAATTCGCCCGTTTTCTCATTGGAAATAGGTAAATTTTAAAATATCACTGTCCTGGTCACAAAAGCAAAGTTTGTGGGGAATAATAGCCATTTTCTATACTTTTGAGGCATAAGCAGTTAGAAAATAACACTTACTACCCAGGAACAAGAATTGTGTTACATAGTGTTTCTCTATATCGTGTATATTTGCAGTAATGTTTCGGAATTTGTCTGTGACCCCAGGGGCTCCAATGGAAGATTAAAAGTCAACAACACATACAATGCTTTATCTTCTCTGTTGAGTATCCTTTCCATTTTCATTGTATCCAGCTCTTATACTATTCCAGCTATACTATGCATCTAGTGTTCTCTTTACAGCCGACCCCAGAATCCCTGATACGAGGGGAGACGAAAGAGGTCAATCGGGTCTGAAAATAGAACATCACCAATGCATGTCATCATCCATGTGAAATCAAAGTGCTTAAGAATAGTCATGCTTGGAATTGATTTTAATGATCAAACTCAACCCGGAGGTCCAAAGGCGGAGGTAAAAAAAAAAAAATAATAATAAAAAAATATTAGGATGTCACGAAATAATATCGTTATGGGCATCGATTTGAAGGTTTTAGAGATCTTTGTAACTGCAACCACATTTTTCTGTTCATGATACGTCTTTTAAACTCAGTAACACTCAATGGGGATAGAGATTGGCTGTGACGTTTCCAAATTTCAGAGCAACTCCAGACTTTTTTACCCTCCTCAAAGCCTCAAAGCAGATTTATAAGGTAAAAAGTGCATCATTGCCCTTTCTCTGCTGTTTTTAGATTTTAAATAACTCAAAACATATCAAGTGTTATAACGCCCTATTTAACCCAGAGCTCCTCGGGTAGGGCCCCAAGGATTCCAAAAATAGGACATCGTTGAAGCATGTCATCATAGAAGTCAAATCCAAGGTCTTGGATAATACTTTCGCATGGAATTAATCTTAATCTGTCAAGACTTACAAAGGCTACAATGCAGGGATGTAAATGATTTAAATAATATACTACGGTACAATTACGACTGAAAATCGCTAAAATCTTTCCTAAAGTAGAATTGACATACTGGTTGAATACTACGGTAACATCTTACTGCCTTCCTAAAGTAGAATTGACATACTGGTTGAATACTATGGTAACATCTTACTGCCTTCCTAAAGTTGAATTGACATACTGGTTGAATACTACGGTAACATCTTACTGCCTTCCTAAAGTAGAATTGACATACTGGTTGAATACTATGGTAACATCTTACTGCCTTCCTAAAGTTGAATTGACATACTGGTTGAATACTACGGTAACATCTTACTGCCTTCCTAAAGTAGAATTGACATACTGGTTGAATACTATGGTAACATCTTACTGCCTTCAGTGTAAAAATATAAGACATATAAGCTGATTCTCTAATGCTTTACGTCAACAAAGTACAATCAGCGTCTATGTAGCAATGAAGAGCTTTTGAACTCTGTGTCGGAATCATGCGCTCTCGCCCTACCAGTGAACTTATTTGGCAAAATAATGTGTTCCTTAATGACTTCTCAATTCTGTTGCGAAGGGTTTCGTCAGTCGCCCACTAGCTTTGTCCATTTTTAGGTGATGTAGGCGCATTCCAGACTATGATGCCCATATAAACGACTCGCAAAAAGCGGATGTAAGCAAGTATTATAGATTATTTTTTAAAATTTGTACGAAGAACAAATGAAACACACAATAAAAAGTTCATTAATTTGGGGTTCGCACCCCTGGTAACTGTTCTGGTGTAAGGTGGTGAGAAGAGCCTGTAGATTGATTGTGTACGAGTAGACGGGATATTTGCAATATCATACCATCGAAGCACCATTTCAAACTGCTTTCAATTTGAATCAGACATTATTTTCTATAAGCGGATATTTTACAATTGAGTGCCATTAACTTTCCTCTAATTATTATGTTTCTTCTTCTTCTTCTTCTTCTTATTATTATTATCACTTCTCGTCCTCCTTATTCTTCTTCTATCTCATTAGCAGATTTGATGGTGATGGTGATGGTAGATGACTGATGCTCAATTCATTGCTAGCTCAGGTTTTATTACTATTAGTTTTGTTGGGGTTTTGTTGTTGTTGTTGTTGCCCTCCTCGTTGTTATCAAAGTTGATTGGTTCGTACCCATTGAAACATTATTCAAAATTACCGAAGAAGTTTGATAAGAAGAAGACGCAGGCTTCGTGGTCCTAATATTAATTGATGTTTATTCATTTTCTTTTTCGTGGTTGTTTTCATCGTATACAGAAAAACTAATTTTTCTATTTTTCGTTTAACATCTGGCGCCATTTTTTTTTAAAAGTATAGACTGGTCCTCTACCTATATATATATATATATGCATCAAAATATAATGAATCTGTGAGAAAGTTTTCAAAAGCGTAATGGTTGGCGTATATGCAGAACGAGCATTTAATTAAGCCTGAATGTCTATCCTACAAAGTCATTAGTCGAGAAAATGTAATTGAACTAGGGTTTATTCTTACAACTTATGCTAAGCACTTTCGACGGCTCAAAATTGACGTACTGTGGCTATTTGTGATGGAGGAAACCAGAGAACCCGGAGAAAACTACCGAGCTTGGATTGGAGACCACTTTACCTCCGCGCATGGTGCAGTCGGTGAATGAACCCGAGACCACAGAGGTGGGAAGCAAATGTGCTACCACTGTGCTATCCATGTATATTTATGTCAAAAGTAACTTTGTTATATGGTTCAGTATTCAATTCAGGATACTGTATTGATTTCTACCCTTTGCTAAATAGATATAATTCTTGTATTTTCCTGCCATGTTTTCTTTTGTAGTCCATCGTTTGAGTCTCTGTCTCTGTCTCTGTCTGTCTCTCTCTCTCGTTGGAAGTAAATAAAATATGGAGAGAGACAGACAGACAGAGAGAGATAGAGAGACTAACTTGCTATCTCTTTTTATATATCCACGTTTTTTCTGTAGTCGTTTTTCTTTTCCTTCTGTCTTTCCTTCTTTTTTATTTAAGAAGAAGTTTCCAACGTTAGATTTCATTAATAGCCATTTTTATTCTGTGCAAGTTGAATTTTTTTTTCGGAAAACATGTCTACGGTGTCTGGAAATTATGGGTTATTTTCGTCGAGCACTTTAAATGTCGCTATTCTCAAATTTATGTCTTTTATTCAATTACTGCCACAAAGTGATTTCAGACCGTCCTTGATTAAACATATCGAAGTCTGTATTATTTACAACAAGCAGTTCGGTGAGTTCTTTTTTTTTTTCTTCGATTTAATGCACTGGTTCTTTTCAAGTGTCGTGCTAAAGCGGACTTCCCATTTTTGATCTATTCTATATATTTCTTATGGGTAAATTTAGAGGTCACATATTCTCAACAGCCTTCACATATTCAAATATCTATGTTAGCAATGATAGTGAAGAATAGGGACATTTAAGCAATAGAAATAAACCAAGTCTTACAAGTTCTCTCTCTCTCTCTCTCTCTCTCTCTCTCTCTCTCTCTCTCTCTCTCTCTCAAACTGTCAAAATGCCTACATATATTGTATACTGAATGTACTTATGTCTGGCCTATTTAGCCTAAAGTATTATATATATATATATATATATATATATATATATATATATATATATATATATATATATATATATATATATATATATATATATATTATTTTTAAATTTAAAAAAAAACAATATGCTGATTCAGGTCAGTTCTCCTCACTTTATTGAAAAATGGTTGAATTTGAGACTAAAATTCAGAATATTCGAGTGAAAACTGTGAACTGGATGTCCTCTGCTGATCTTCAGAATCATGATGCGGCAACCCCCCAAAAATTGTATGAACACTTTCTAATTACAAGTACATGCCACGTTTTACGCGATACACATAAGGCAGATACAATTTAATTTGCAGAATAATCCGTTTCCATTGTGAGATTGCCAGTTCCTATATCAAACTTTTGTCTTAAAACATGTAACTAGTCTGGATTATAAGCAACCAGTCATATACCGTCTATATTCGCGTATAAGACTTATTCAACAGCAAACTGCATAGATCCAGATCTACCGTCGTATCATGCGCCGGCAGATCTGTGTCTATGGAATTTTATAGGAATAAAAGTTGAAACAAAAACAGAGACCCTGATCTGTCGATGCATTATCAAACGGCAGATCAGGGTCAATCTTGTTTGAAGTTAGAACCAGCTTAATAGGTGAGTATAAATGATAGATAACTGTGCAGTCAACTTCAGTTAATGGTAAGGGCCCCGAGAAACGTATATATAGAAGCAAATACCGAAAATTTAATAGTCAAGTTACTGTTAGTTTGTTAGTTGAATAAAAGCAGATATGGAAGAAGCTAAAATGTTTTTTAATATAAATTATCAGAAGAAGAAAATTAGTTTTAGGGCCATTTATGAATGAATCCTAAGCCAGGCGATATGAAGAGAATGGTTTAAAGAACTCCATGTTGTGATTTGTACTGGATGGTATGAGGTTGAAGCAGACTTTTGGCAGTTCTGTTCTGTCAAACACTGTAACAAAACAAACAAACAAACAAACAAACAACAACAAAAAAATACTAGCTTAAGTAATAGCCATATTCCCGCCCCCACTCCAATTATATGTGGGGGAGTGGAAAGATGAATGACAGCTCAGCTCAGTAATAATTTCAAACACATTTAAATAATATAAATTACATATAAAACTCTTGATCGTGGAGTATGTATTGGCGCTCGGTATCGAACTCTGGATTACAAAGGTGCCAGACGAGCGGTTTAACCACTGTGCTATCCCGTGAAATGAAACGAGAGAAGCATTTCAAATGAAAAATTCTCAACCAAATTTGTTTCGTAAAAATGCGGTGAATGTAATTAGGCAGATTTGTATCTTCATGATGAAGTAACTTATTGTAAGTTATAATTTTTTACAATTAATTCTATTTATGCATTTATTTACATTAAGAGTAGTTAATTTTATTCCATAAATCTGTGTTTACGTTGACGAGCAAGCATGCAGTAAGAGTGTCAAAGCCATCCCATAATGGCATTACATAATAGAAGGAAATGGGCTTTAGCTGAAGCCACCATTCTATAAAAAGTAGCCAAAACTTAATAAGTAATGAATGAAACTAAAATATCTCTTTATTTATTGTCTCACCTGAATTTTAACAAATGAAATAAGATGTCAAGTTTATGCAATTCACGTGATCTAAGTTTATTCAACTTTTATTATTGGTGAAGTGTGAAAATAATCACATCAAGAATCATAATTAGTGTTTAACAGTAAACCTTCACTTTGACCTCTGAAATCTGTGACATTGTTTCACAGTAAACCTTCACTTTGACCTCTAAAATCTGTGACAGTGTTTAACAGTAAACCCTCACTTTGACCTCTAAAATCTGTGACTGTGCGTAACAGTAAACCCTCACTTTGACCTCTGAACTCTGTGACAGTGTTTAACAGTAAGCCCTCACTTGGACTCTGAAATCTGTGATTGTATGAACTGCACATGCACATTATATCTACTGCATCAAAATCCATGGAACTCGTAAACTTGGAATATTATATGTATATGTAAACAGGAAAATGCAGGTACACCTATGCCGTACAAATATAAGAGGCCAAAGTGGGCCTGAGATTGCTCATCTGGGTTACATCTTCCTAATAGTCAATTGCAAGAGCAGTTGGTGAAGAAATATGAGTTAGTAGGGTGCTGTTGATTGCATCTGTTACAAAAACAATTGGTTCAAGGTTTATCTATTTATCTCTTCATCCCTATTTGATAGCACATTAGGAAAATTTGTCCAATAGTTAAAGGTTTCTTTGCCATGACGCTTTCTGTCAAAGATAGTTATGTTGATTGTTTCGCCTTTTTTAGATTAAAGGATGTCGATGGTTCTCTCTTTTTAGAAACAGTGACCATATTTAATGGCAGATCGGAATAATTTTTTTGTACAATTTCAAAGGCCTTCAATTTATAGATATGCTTTGTGTCAGATTTGGTCAAATTGTGCTAAGCGGTTTTGTAAACATTACCAAAGAGTTTTATCTTTAGTAACAGCGGCCATATTTTATAACAGATTCTCATCAAATGTAAAACCTTAAAAGCCCTTCATGTCAGGACGCTTTCTGTAAAGTTTTAACAAATTCTGTTTGTTGGTTGCCATAATTGATGGCGAATAGGAATCGTTTTTACAAATGTGAAAACCCCTAGTGCCAAAGACGTTTTTGTAGAATGTGGTTAAATTCTGCTGAACAGTTTCTGAGGAAACAGGTTGTTTTTTTTTTGTTATTTTTTTCTTTCTTTTTTCTTTTTTATGGCAGCCATATATGATAGTGAATCGACATCATTTGTAAAAATTTAAAAAGTTTTCATGCCAGAAATGCTGTCGAGTTGTGTCAAATTCTGTTGAGTGGTTTTGAGAAGAAGTTGTTTAAAGTTTGTTTGTTTTTTTCTTCTATTATTAAAAACGGTTCTAATAATAGAAGAAAAAAAATCTTAATGTCGGATCGGTGTTATTTGTGCAGTTTTGAAAACATTCGGTGCGGGGTGCTTGCTGTCAAATTTGGTCAAAGTCTATTGAGCATTTGATGTGAAGTCTTTCAAAGTTTTTATTTTTTATTTTTAGTACCGTGGCCATATCTGGTGGCGGATCGGCACCATTTGAACAAATTGCAAAGATCTTCAGTCTATTTGGTCAAATTATGACTGGCGGTTTTTAAGAAGTGAATGTTGAAAGGTTTGTATAGTTTTATTAAGTGCATCATTTAAACCAATCTGAAAGACCACCATGCCAGTATGGTTTTAGATAAATTTCCTCAAATTCTCTATACCTGTTTTTTGAAAAGTTGTTGGACGGCTTTCCTCTTAGAAGTAATTTTAGTCATACTGAATAACAGATTGACATAAATTTAAAACACCCGAAAGGATGCGATGCTAGAATATTCCTTGTAAAATGATGTGCAAATTGTTCAAGCAGTTTTTGAGAAGTTATAAATAGCAATTGCGAACGCATTACACATGACGAGTGAACACGTGGAATGATTACTCTCTCTCTCTCTCTCTCTCTCTCTCTCTCTCTCTGCAGCTGTCGTTGCGACAGATGACTTCAACTGCACTCATCACTGCATTTTAACAGTAACGTGGTATTTCACTCGTATTAAAGAAATAATCGTGAGTGAGAGAGAGAGAGAGATGTCATCAAGATTGATTATATTTGAAATCTTAGAAATTCATTGTTAGGATGTCACATTATATCATCATATAGTGTTAAACAACGCTACATCAATGTTGGCACTAATGGTGTGTCAAATAATAATCTTGCTGGAGTAAATTTAAGCATATTGCAAATCATATCATATTAAACACAAATTACAAATCATAACATTTTAAACACAAAAGTGCACACCTAGATCTCGCAACTGCCACACAACAAAAAGTTTATTACTGTCAGTATAAAATTGTGATGAACTCGGTATTTAAGGAGTTCAATTTGATGCGCACAGACTGAAGTCAGCAATTTTATTTGACTCTTCCTCGTGCTGTTTTGCCACATATATCACATTTCACTTGCTTTTCTGTGTTATGTATGACCCAATGCGTTTTTCTAATTATATTTTTCTTTATTGTTACAAACTCACATCTGGTGTATTAAAAGGAACTGTGTCCTAATGTTGCATTATTGCTGTCAATGACAATGTCATTGTCCGCCTGACCTGTCACTGAGCTATTGTTCATCCTTCACTTCACAACTCTGACAAAGTACTCATCAAGATTGGCTGACCCGTCAATGAAATATTGTCCACCCTCCACTTCACCCACAACGCTGGCAAAGTATTCGCCAAGACCGCCTGACATGTGACTGAACTATACACCCATCAAGACCGTCTACCTATAATATGTTTTATTAGGATTATCACCTATATATGTCGCTTGCTCTGGTCATATTTAGGACCAAGTGTAGAAAAACTATGAAATCAAATGACGATTTGAATACTCTCTTTCTAAATCGCGTGAATAGAGCATGAATTTTGAACACCCTTTTTCCAAGTGAATATAGAGGAAGCCATCACCATTCACCAATATACACTGTATCCTTATCGAACAACTTTGAGAGCCGCGGTGGCTCAGTGGTTAGCGTGCCGGACTCACGACCTAAAAGGTGCGGGTTCGAATCCTAACATCGGACCAGCCTGGGTCAGCTACCTTAGTGTGTCTTTGGGCAAGGTATTCTACCCCAGTTGCCTTGGCACTATATAATCTACTTGTGTTGCTGCGCCGTAAAGCACCAAATTAATCGAACAACAAACCGTATCACATTATAAATAGGGGATACCCGGGTTATTTCGGTGACCCATGGCAACCCATTGGGGCCATAATATGACAAAGTTTTGCAATTCGAAGCTGAATTACGCAAACTATAAGAAGACACTTTGCAATCAATAACGCACGTAATCGAGCTCTCCATTATGCGCTATTGTGTTCTCCACTTCGCGAAAGAGCAACTTCCACTTCGAAGTTACCGGTTAAGCCAACAGGGCCATGACGTAAGAACATTTTGCGTTCTCGAAGCGAGAATGCTCGTATTCGATTCTCGAATGTGCTATCTCGAGATAAGTCGTTTAAATCACATTCTCGATGCTGGAATATGCCATCTCCAAAGAACCAATTGGAATTATCGTTCGAATCACAAAATCATGTATTCGAGACAACAGGATTGCGCGATCTCGAGATAGCCAACTGGAAAATTTGTTTCAATCACGAGAACTCTCACTATTGTATACACTTTGCACTTAAAATAAAAACAAAAAAACCCCAAAACAAATAAACTTCTAATGACCGTGATTAAATTCTCGCATGTAGTTTACTTAGTTTTACTAAAATGTTTCCTCTGACTAGCAAATCCAACAAATCTTTGCAAATGATCCCATTTTCATTCAACTGTGAATACAGTTGTATGTGTAATACGGATGTCAACCGACTGAATCAATTCCAAGAAAGAATGCACAGTACGGTAAGAAGACTTTCTTTCCCCAGCACAGCACGGCATCAACACAGCACGGAATCAACACAGAACAGCACAGCAAGACATCAACACAGCACGGCATCAACACAGCACAGCACGACATTAACACAGCACAGCACGGCATCAACAGAGCACAAGTTGTCTGACTAACTAAACTATGCGGTACAGATTTTCCAGCACAGCACGGCATCAACACAGCACAAATTTTCTGATTAACCAATCAATGTGGTACAGATTCTCCAACACAGCACGGCATCAACACAGCACAAATTTTCTGATTAAGTAAACTATGCGGTACATATTCTCCAGCACAGCACGGCATCAACAGAGCACGTATCGTCTGACAGAGTAAGCACGTGCGGTACAGATTATCTTTCACTTAAAATAACAAATGCGAGTAAGAACAAAACACATCAGACAGTCTATTTGCAGTGCACACAAATGGTCTTTCATAGTCCCGGTTATTATATTGAACCATTCCGGCACACCCGTTACATTCAAAGCGGTCTTCCATGGAGTCCCGGTTATTATATTGAACCATTCCAACACACCCGTTACATCCCAATCAGTCTTCCACAGAGTCCTGGTAATTATATTGAACCATCCCAGCACACCCATTACATCCCATAATATTCCCTTTGGAGTAAGCACAGATAAAATATCTTAAACAGTTGTGCATATCTACATATACATTTTCACATCTCAGTTTTGTGTTTGCTTTTTTAAAGGCATAGGCGGAGTTTCATTGAATTACCACCCTGCGCCTCCCCGTCCCACCCCTCAGGAATAACTATCCCTACTCCTCCCCACACTCCACCCCCCAAAAATGCACTGACACTCCCTTTTTGATTTTTATAATGTAAGACATATTGACCTACTTTTTACAGGATGTTGTGATTTTCGAGACGCGTCTGCACACGATGTTTATTACCCAACCGCCACAATTCTAAGATAAATTCGCCTAAACGATTAAAATTTTCAAATATGAGATATCGAATACGACGATGATCGGATGTCAAAGGGCCATAACTCGGTTAGTAAAGAGGAAATGAAAGGAAACCTTCAGAACGCCTACTTTGACCTCCAGGCTAACCAACTTGGGAAGTTAGGATGGCTACCTAATAGGTAAATGTCTCCTAAACGATGTTGGTGATAAACAGTGAGAATATCGAAAATGAGATGTACTGAGAAAGTGAAGTCGATGTATACAAATATTCTGAAAGAAACTAAATCCTTCAAATAAATATATGACTCCTGGACTCTACGATATCCGTCAAATAAATATATGACTCCTGGACTCTACGATATCCGTCAAATAAATATACGACTCCTGGACTCTACGATATCCGTCAAATAAATATACGACTCCTGAACTCTTACGATATCCGTCAAATAAATATATGACTCCTGGACTCTACGATATCCGTCAAATAAATATACGACTCCTGGACTCTACGGACATATAGGGCAACAATGTATCAAATGACTGTTGAGCTGTACTGGCCACGGAATATGTGAATCGACTCGTATACCAAATGAAAAAATGAAAAGTTGATTACTATATGCTGTCCATTTATTAATCAGGATCCCTGCAATAAAAAGATAAAGAAGGAGATGTACACACAAACATAAATTACCAAGGACAGATTGACAGATTTAACTCAAACAATGTTTGAACAAAATAAATAGCCTCTCGTTCATTACCTCCTACAAGTCCATCACCTAAAGGTGTTCATTACCTCCTGCAAGTTCATCCCCTAATTTTTGAAGGTGTTCAACCAGAAAAAACTTTCTTTATGATTTAATCGCCAATGTAATAAACTGTTTTTACCTCGAATTTCAATAACATCGCGTATGAATGTAATATAAATAAACCAAGCTTCATTTCGAGATCAGGAAGTTGAGCCTGGAGAACGCGCATTCTTGTTTTCTCGAATACGTGATCATGTGATTCAAACGATTTTTCCGATTGCCTCCCTCGCGATCGCGTATAAAAGATTCAAGATTGCGCATTACAGCCTGGAGAACGCGCATACTAAATATATTAGATAATATAATGGTCAGTGCCTGCTTCTCTCTCTCTCTCTCTCTCTCTCTCTCTCTCTCTCTCTCTCTCTCTCTCTCTCTCTCTCTCTCTCTCTCTCTAGAAGCTGCAGTAGCTCAGTTTGTAGAGTGTCTGACTTATCACCCAAGTGTCATGTGTTTGATACCTGCCAATGCCAGCCCGGGACGGCTGCCTCAACGTACCCTTGGGGAAGGCACTTAGCACCATTTCCTCGGCATGATGGATTCGATATTCATTATTGTATTGAAAGTGCCGTTAAGAAAAATGCAAACTCTCTCTCTCTCTCTCTCTCTCTCTCTCTCTCTCTCTCTCTCTCTCTCTCTCTCTCTCTCTCTCTCTCTCAGATTTCAATAGCTAAAAAAAACAAAACAAATGAATAAAGTAAATACCGTTTCCGAAAAAATTTAAAATACAAATACATTTCTGTTCATAAATATTAAATCCTTTGTCACCATTTATCTTTGTATGCCAGAGACTCTTTAATTTCTTACAGTTGTAGTAAGTGGTCTTTAAGGAGAAGAAAGTACAGTACAGAGAGGAGACCATCTATACAAGGTGGCGGACAACTGAATCTTACAAATACCAGCAAAGAGAATGAAACCTGGGATCGCAGACTCGACGAGCTAGTGCTTTACTATATCGACACTACATCTGCCGCTAAAAATAATTTCTTTTGAACGACAGCTTTATCTTGTGCTTCCATAGATTGTGATCGATATATTGTGATAAATTAATAGATACTTACTGTCAAATATATCTAGTGGGTTGTTTCGCAGTAGCCTAATTTCGGGCTGTTTCCGATCGTGTGGTCTAATGGCTTTTCATATTACGACTCAAACAAACTGTGAAAGAAGTTATGGAAAGGTTTGGGTTAGAAATCGTCACCTGATGTGTGCTAATCAGTATATCTCCAAAGTTTGTTACTTAACCTAAATATAAATTTTGTAAAGTTTTAAAATTGTGACAGTAGGATTAAGGCTCGTTTTCGGGCATAAATTTACTTCAAGTTTGATGCCAGAAGAGGGTTTAGCATGAAAATGGTGACAGGTTCCTTGTTTTCAATCCCAAAAAGATTTAATACTTCGGTTGTGTAACACTGGATAGAACATGCAAAGAGTCAACTGTATGGAAATAATGGGTGTTTTATTTCGACTAGTTCATGAAATATATGTTTTTATCATCCTCAAACTTTTAAGATAACAGGTTTTATATTTCTATCTCTCTGCGTTTCCACATGTATAGCGTAGCGGATTATTTCCAAGGGTATAGGTGGGCATTCTCTACTTACTATCGATTATATAGCCTTTCACAAAACTAGAACATTCAATAAAGTGTAATTAAGTTCAGATAATAATAATAAATACTGGACAGAAGAGCGAGATTAGATCTTTAATTCCGAATGTGTGTGTGTGTGTGTGTGTGTGTGTGTTTACTGAATGAAATAGATTAAGGTTATTTTAATAGGCCCCTGATTTCGGTAATCTCCGACGCGAATCTGTTATTTAACAAAGGTATAAAACTTCTTTAGTCGGGTGTTCAAATGTGAACAATATTATCGCCATGTATATCTTATGAGTGGGGACGCCAGTCTAGTCTCTAAAAGGTATTTTTGGAAAAAATACAAACAAAACATGTCCATGGTATGTGGGTCGTTAGTTTAAATAAAATATGCTGTTGGAAGAGGAAAGTATGTGCTGTCTTCTTCCAGCGTATTCAATATCGACATTCTCTCATTGTATGACTATTATCCAATTACTGTCACAGAGTGATTTTAGACTTTTCTGAATCAAAATATACCAAGGTCTGATTTATTTCTAAAAAGCAGTTACTCGAGTTCTCTTTATTCCGATTTAATGTATTCGTTCCTTTTAAGTGCCATGAACACTTTGTTGTCAGTGATGGGTCTCAAACATCATTCTTTTCTATGCAAGGCGTAATTATCTGCTAAAGTTATTGAACTTGGCGGAATTAAAGTTAGAGTTCGGTTTGTCGTTTATTGAATATTGTTTTGTGTCTATTTCTATTCTATGCATGGCGTAATTATCTGCTAAAGTTATTGAACTTGGCGGAATTAAAGTTAGAATTCGGTTTGTCGTTTATTGAATATTGTTTTGTGTCTATTTCTATTCTATGCATGGCGTAATTATCTGCTAAAGTTATTGAACTTGGCGGAATTAAAGTTAGAGTTCGGTTTGTCGTTTATTGAATATTGTTTTGTGTCTATTTCTATTCTATGCATGGCGTAATTATCTGCTAAAGTTATTGAACTTGGCGGAATTAAAGTTAGAATTCGGTTTGTCGTTTATTGAATATTGTTTTGTGTCTATTTCTATTCTATGCATGGCGTAATTATCTGCTAAAGTTATTGAACTTGGCGGAATTAAAGTTAGAGTTCGGTTTGTCCTTTATTGAATATTGTTTTGTGTCTATTTCTATTCTATGCATGGCGTACTTATCTGCTAAAGTTATTGAACTCGGCGGAATTAAAGTTAGAGTTCGGTTTGTCGTTTACTGAATATTGTTGTTTCTCTATTTCTATTCTCTCTTTACACAAGGACACTACGAAATTTCTTACAACCAAGCCTGCTAAGGCCGTATCATCTGCGACAGCTTTCGGTTAAGGATGGATAGATGGATGGAATAATAATTATAGGTGGGTGAGTGAGTAGATGGGTGGATTTTTTTTGGTAGTGCATAGGTAATTTGGTAGAATAAAACATAGTATTAAAATAGTCTTCATTCCAAAACTCTGGTGATTAAGATTAGGGCACTTCACATTATTGACTTGAAAAAAGGTTTTGTACAATGTTTCTCATTATTTTTGTTTTTTCGATCCAGCTGGAAACAAAAGAGGAAAGTAAAAAACAAATTAGTTCAGAGGACATGTATACCTTTGGTTATATAGTATAGATGAAACAAACAAAAAAAAAACAACAAACAAACAAACAAACAAAAAAACAAACAAACAAAAAAAAAAAAAAAACATGGTTCTAAATGTAAGGGGATACTTCTTGGTCAAACAGGACCACATATAGCAAAAATCAGGGGCAAAAGCTTGAATGGAAATCAAACACCGATCCGAAGCAAGGTTTTGCTCATAATTTTGCTTTAAGCAGTGCTCTGATAAAACGATATAGCACTCCCAAGAAACTTAAGTAACAGCTATTTATCTCGTCTTGTTTTCTTGTCTGAGTGGCTCTGATTTCTTTGATAGAGTGTTTTGTGATTGGCTGACACATAAAGCCACTGTTTTGTGATTGGCTGACACATAAAGACACTGTCTGAAAGCCACTTTGATAGAGTGTTTTATGATTGGCTTACACATAAAGTCACTGTCTGAAAGCCACTTTGATAGAGTGTTTTGTGATTGGCTGACACATAAAGTCACTGTTTGAAAGCCAGAAGCATTCCGCATGATTACGACTTATGATGACGAGTATTGTGGACTGGTGCTTAGTATTGCAAATACATTGGTCAAGTTTGAGTTTTATAATTTTTTCAATAAAATTTTTTAAGAGTTAAGGTCATCATTTAACTACTACGTGTGCCGATAAATCATCACGAATTTCGTTAACATTCCATAGCTTTTGAATTACATGATGGATTCAAACGATAATCGCATAGGGCTTATAATCGAGGTAAAGTTCAATACAACTTACTGATAAATGTCTCTGTTTTATCTATAAGTTTTTATTGTATGAAATGAAATATGAACTATCCACCAATCCATACATTCATGTATGCAGTGAATCAGCTATGCGACAATCTACCCATTAATTCATCCCTTACCAAGGCCCTGGCCGAAACAAATTTGGTACTCAAAATATAATTATTCAAATAAAAGAAAAAATTAGCTTTAACTTGCCTCCTGCTGAGCTAATTACCGTCGCGCAAACATTAGAAGGATATTTGAGACCGAAGTACGCCTGTTTCAGGCAATTATCATTACTAACAACAAGGTGCTCAAGGCACTTGAAAAGAACGAATCAATTAAATCTAAATGAAAAGAACTGAACGAACTGCTTTTGGTAAATAGTACAGTCCTTGGTATGTTTTAATTAAAGAAATATTGAATTGACACAGGCAGTAATTTTATAATAGACATACATTTGAGACTCTTGATATTGAAAGCGCTTGAAAAAAAAAACAAAAAAACAAGCCATAATTTCCTCACACGACAATATATTCCATGTAAACCAACGACACAAATACCAATCGACGTGTTTTCAGCAGAATTTGTCACCTTGCACAACATAAAACTCGAAGTTTTAACTCTGATATTCGAAAATTCTGATAAAAATCAAACAAATATAGGAGGAAAAGAGCAAGAAAAAGACTAAAAAATAAGATATATGCAAAGTGTTCGAGATATAAATTAATAGATTTAAATACAGAGAGAGGGGGAGGGAGAGTGAGACAGACAGACAGACAGACTAAAATAAGGAGTTGAAAAAGAACTTTAGGAAAATAACAGAAGTACATCTATTTGGAAAATGGTAGAAAGAAATACTGTTTTGTAAATGAAATACCTATTTATGAATCATATAGCAAAGTTGATATAAAGATGGCCTTGATAGTGCAGTGGTAGCACATTTGCTTCGCACATGTGCGGTCCTGGATTCTTCACTGGTTGCAGCATGCAAGAGGGTAACGTGATCTCCCATCCAAGGTTGGTGGTCTTCTACCGTTTCCTCCACAACAAAAGACCATAGTATGCCGACGTCAGAGCCATCAAAAGTGCTTAGTATAAGTTGTATTGGATGATTGGTTTTTAATAGCACTTTATTTGGCTGTATCAAGCCGAGGAAATGGGAGCTAAGTAACATTTTCAAGAACACACCGAGGCTGCCGACCCGGTCTGACCTGGAGGAGTATCGAACCCGCTCCACTTGGATCATAAGTCCAATGTTTGAGAAGAAATCGACGTAAAATAAGTATAGCTTAGAGTTTAAATATGGCCGTACTGCTCGTGGTTTGCCGCGATGGTCATGATCTTACTTTGTCTCAACAAAAACGAAGTAGTTTAGACAGACAAGCTTACAGAAATGCCCGTATGTACTAAATGCAAATACTAGCATAATCACGTAGTCATGTACAGAAATGCCCGTATGTATTAAATGCAAATACTAGCATAATCACGTAGCCATGTACAGAAATACCCGTATGTACTAAATGCAAATACTAGCATAATCACGTAGCCATGTACAGAAATGCCCGTATGTACTAAATGCAAATACTAGCATAATCACGTAGCCATGTACAGAAATGCCCGTATGTACTAAATGCAAATACTAGCATAATCACGTAGCCATGTACAGAAATGCCCGTATGTACTAAATGCAAATACTAGCATAATCACGTAGCCATGTACAAACAGCCTTATCATCTAAACTGAACTTAGACGAAATGTTTAAAGGAAATACGAGTATATAAGATCTTGGCCAACGTTTTAAAGAATTTATAGAAAATACATGCGTGTCTATATTTTGTTATGTGTACACACACTAAAATTTGCATACGGTGCAAATTTTTCACATGTGCCAATTTCCTTTTGCACTACCTCAGCAGTTGATCCAAATTTACACATGTGCCAATTTCCATTTGCACTACCTCAGCAGTTGCTGCAAATTTTCACATGTACCAATTTCCTTTTGCACTGCTTCAGCAGTTGATGCAAATTTACACATGTGCCAATTTCCTTTTGCACTACCTCAGCAGTTGATGTAAATTTACACATGTGCCAATTTCCTTTTGCACTACCTCAGCAGTTGATGTAAATTTACACATGTGCCAATTTCCTTTTGCACTACCTCAGCAGTTGATGCAAATTTACACACCATGTAAATTTAGATAGACATCTAATTCTGCTGATATGACTAAACTTACATAAGTATGCATAAACTATCTATATGTGAATTTGAATACATATGTTACCTGGTTTGTGTGAATTTGCATACATATGTTACCTGGTTTATGTGAATTTGTATGCATATGTTACCTGGTTTATGTGAATTTGCATACATATGTTACCTGGTTTATGTGAATTTGCATACATATGTTACCTGGTTTATGTGAATTTGCATGCATATGTTACCTGGTTTATGTGAATTTGTATGCATATGTTACCTGGTTCATATGAATTTGCATACATATGTTACCTAGTTTATGTGAATGGAGTATTAAATAGCAAGTTCCTCTGAACCGTAATATTACACCAATACTTCTACTGTTATCATCATCGTCGTCATCATCATCATTACAGTCATTCTTCTTTTTTCTATATTTACTATTATCATTGTTTACTGTTTTGCTGTTCTTAAAAGACCATACGTAAGCATACATTTCTTTGGTTAACAAGGTATGGCGTAAACATCTTTTTTCGTTCAAAATCATACAAATCTATTGAAGATCCAATATCCAAAAATGTATACCCGTAACTTATCTTGGAATTTGCGGAATCTATTTGTCACAAATACATAAAAAAAAACCGTTGACTGTTTATTAAAAATCTATAATAAATTTACATTTTGACACGCGACTGTTCATCTATTTGAGATTGAAATATATATCTGCCAATACTTTCTGAATACAAATAAATAATTTTGCACACTTTTGTGAGGAAGAGTGTTATCTTTTTCTTTCCAAATAACTTATAGAAACTACTACGTGATTTGAAAAAGAATGAATACAAGTATGTTCCGCGAGACCGTACCTAATACAATTGTTCAATATCAAATACCCCACCCCCCACCCCCCAAAAAAGAATTAAAAAAAACAAGAGTCCCTTGAAGGGACTGACGCTCTACTGACTGAAAAGAATTTCCAGGAATTCAAGATAAGATCCTTTCTTCCTTTTAGCTGCTGAGTGTTGAAACCATCTCTGATATTCTTCAACGATAACAATTTTCAAATTAGCTGCTGTGGTGGACATATTGGGTATCAGATTAGCAACATTTTCATTTAGGACGAACAAAATGCCATAAGAAGTTTTCTGGTGGAAACCCTATGTTGAATATGTCTTTCCGTTATGTAGGAGTAACAATAACACTATATTACAAATGAGTGCCCTGGTGGCCATATTGGATATCAGAATAGCACTATTTCTATTTAGTACCAACTAGACATCATAAAAGTCTTTTGGTGAAAGCACAATATCGATATGACCAGCCATCTATGAGAAGTAGTGCTAACAAGATTTTCAAGATGGCAATTGTGGCAGCCATATTAGAAGTCAGATCAGTGCCATTTTCATTTACGACCAACTAGGCATCATAAAAAGTCTTTCAGTGCAAACTCCATGCTGATATAATGATTCATTCGGGATGAAGAGCTATAACAAGATTTTCAAGATGGCCACTGTGGAGGGCATATTGAATGTCCGAATGGCACCGTTTTCATTTAGGACCAACTAGACATAAGAAGCTGTTTGTACAAACACTATGCTGATACGACCATCTATTCAGGAGGAGTAGTGATAACAATATTTTCAAGATGGTCACTGTGGTGGCCATATTGGGCACCAGATCGGAACCATCTTCGTTTACAACCATGTAGACGTCGTATGAAGCCTTCTTGTGAAAACCCCATGGCAATATTACTTTTTGTTCAAGAGAAGTAGTGATCACAAGATTTTCAAGATGGCCATCAGATCAATACCATTTTTCTATTCGAACCAACGAGACCTCATATGAAGTCTATGAGTGAAACCTACATGTTGGTATGACCATTCATTCACGAGGAGTAGCAATAACACGAGTTTCAAGACGGCTGCTCTGGTGGTAATATTGGACATCAGATCACCACCACTTTCCATTAGGACCAACTAAACATTATAAGATGTCTTCTGGTAAAACTCCATGTCAGTATGACTTTCTGTTCAGGAGTGGAAGTAGCAATAGCAAGATCTTCAAGATGGCCACTATGGTGGCCATATTGGATATCAGATTGGCACCCAGTGGTGTAGCAAGCGCCCAAGCAACCCCGCAACTGTGTGTGTTTGTGTGTGTGTGTGTGTGGGGGGGGGGGCAGATCCAGCGGGGGCACGACATTCCCATAAAACATAATTTGTTATTGGGGCCCCAGAATTAAGTTTGGGGGCCCAGAATTTTCTTGCTAAACCACTGTTGGCACCATCTTCATTTGGGACCAATCTGACATCATAAGAAGTCTTTTAGTGAAAACCCCATGTTGATATCACCATCCATTCAGGAGTAGTAGCGATAACTAGATTTTAAAGATTGCCACTGTAGTGGTCATAATGGGTGTCTGAGCGGCACCATTTTCTTTTAGGACAAACCAGACCATGGGATGAATGTGTGTACAAAGTTTCATGACAATACTTTAAGTAATTTAGGAGGAGTAGTAATGACAAACTTGTACTAACAGACTGACAGACAACAGAGAGCAGACCATTCCGTAAGCTCTTCTGGTCTATGACCAGTTCAGCAACTCACCCACCCCTCCGAAAAACAAGAGTTCATTACTTGCTACTTGAATTTATTTATAATTTATCCTATTTAATTAAGAAAAATGGAGATTATTCTATGAAATCAGTCTCTCTCTCTCTCTCATACATACAGATATTAAGGCAGTGTGCGTTAAGAATAAACTAGATTTTATACTCAAGTTGAATGATATTAATTATCTTAATCTATTTAAATTTATCTGTCCATGACTACTTTGCTTACAAGTTATTTTGACTGCCTTTTGTATAAGCTATTTTCTATATCTTATTGGCATTAGCAACGGTCGGATCGTGAGCTTAAAGCGAAACATGGAATAAATCTTGTATTTATTAGCTATCTGATCAAAATTTGCAAACCTCGTCGTGTAGACTGAAGAATTTTATTTAAAGTAGATGTTGATTAGACCATTGAATGCAAGAAATATATGAACCTGATGATCAATCAATCAAACAATCAGTCGATCAACAATTTAAGATGATTTTAGCTAAGAGGTATTGAAATATATCTATGAATTTTGGATGCATTGAAGATGGAAAACTGTCATGCAGATACTTCTATTTCCAAAATTTTATATAAAAAGAGAATCTAAACATGATATCAGTGTGGTGAAGCCCCAGTACTTCATACTGCACAGGTTTTTAACAAGGAAGCTCACATTAAATGCACAAAAGGAACTATTTTCAATAATATTATTGAATGAATTCCTTTCTAAAGCCAGTGATTGTCAATGAGTATTTGTCCATATACCTATTTTCTGCATGTAAATATGTATTAAGTGTTCTGCAAACAGATACAAGGTCTAGTGGCATTCAATTATTATTTGTCTATATTCCTGTTCTCTACATGTAAATATATATTAAGTGTAATGCAAACAGATGCAAGGGATAGTGACATTCATTGGGTATTTTGTCCATTTTTCTGTTCTCTGCATGTAAATATGTATTAAGTTTAATGCAATCAGATGCAAGGGATAGTGACATTCAGTGGGTATTGTGTCCATATTCCAGTTATCTGCATGTAAATATGTATTAAGTGTTATGCAAACAGATACAAGGACTATGCATTCTAGAGTTTGTTTTGTTGATTATCTGACGACCGTGATACCATGTTGAGAAAAATGTCTTTTGACCAAGTGTCAGGAGCACAAATAACTGTTTTTTCCTAAATGGATGTGTCCCAAAAAAAAATCAATGATAACATTCATTTTAATTAATCACATAACTGTATGATTCTACTACACAATCGTGTCAAATACAATTAATCATATTTTAAATATAACGTTTTCAGCAAATAGGGTTAACATTTGACAATATCTGCATTAGGTATAGAGTAAACAATCTAAGGTTATAATTTTTTAAAATATAAAATTGATGAAAGTCAACTAAATATGGGCTGTACGAAACTAAATTTGTTTTTGCTTTGAGATCTTACCATCATTAACCCTTTTTTTAAAATGGTTGATACTGAGGAAAACAAAACACCCCAAAAAAGAGTACCATGAATGGCACATTGTACACCCTCATCCTGTTTAACAGTCTTCTATAAAGGAGCTAGTAAGGTTTTGTTGACTCTGGAAATTATTGACCAATGGCCTGGATCTTTGGTCAAGTTATGTGGTCTTAAACTAAATTAACTGTGCAGAAAACAATATTTTCTTATTAGACTTGCCATGACAGTGACCTTTGACTTCAAACCCTTTAATCTATAGGTTTCTTTATTACGCTAAGTACAAGCTATCAATACAGTTTTGTCAAGGGCTTTACTCTAGAATAAAAGTTATTCTGCAAATTCCATTTTCCTTTGGGACACAGTGACCTTCACTATTGACATTTTTAGTCCCAGATCCTTAGACTGCTACCATATCTTAAATGCTAGCCCTCAACAAACTGTGGTCAAAGAAATGTGGTCTAGAACTAAAGTTATTATACAATAACATCTGTTCTGTTTTCAGTCACAGTGACCTTGACCTCTGACCTTTTGACCCCAAATCAATAGACGCCTTTGTAACCCAGCATGCAAGTTATCTACAAATTTTGGTGAAGGTACATGGTTGAGAACTGATATTTGTGTGCAGAAACCATTTTTTCTTCCTTTTAGTCACAATGTCCTTGACCCAGATACATGATACATCGGCCTTTCTCCATTGTTGGTTCATCTTCCAATTAAGTTTTTGTCTGAGAATATGTCCATGTATTTAATGGTCTAGATACAATGTAGAACTAATGTTATTGTACAGAAACCATTTTTTATTCTTTCAGTCGCAGTGATCTTCCTTTGACTTTTAATAGTGTTAAAGTGGGCGTTTGAGATTGGCCGGCTGATTACGGTACCTGATCCCTAAACCCCTTCTACATACCCCCTGAACTCTTTCTGCATTGAGGATTTTTGCACAGGAGTGGGTGTTATTGTAACCAGCGTGAGGCTACCATGAGGTGCCTCTTTAGGCAGATCATTACAATGCTATCAGCCCACAGAACAATCAATATACACAAGCAAGTGTTAGATAAATATGGCCGCTGTGCATTTCTGTGGCGGTGAATCACAGTACCGTCTCTTGTATAAGAAGTAAAATCAAGAAAATAGCCTATTTCTGCGTGTTATTAATTCCTAAGGAGGAAATAAGGATTTCTTGACTTAAGCAAGAAATGGAGTATTCTGGCGTGTATTTCGTGTCTTATACAAGAGACGGCCAAATTGACAACCGTCGATGTGAACAACGACTCAACTTATTGTTGCTGGAAGTGCTAATCAATATTTGAGACATAGTATTACCATTCCGGGACTAAGTATGCGATCTCGGGACTATGTATGTGATAAAACGAGATATTTGCATAATAGGCTATGGAATGGTAATTCAAACTGGCTTTGTTTTCCACATCGATAAATAATGGAGGTTGCATTACATTATTATTAGACAGCGTTTTAAAGTTTAAATATGAATTCTTTTGTCTTACAAATTAAGAGTTCTTAGTGGCCTAGTCGGTTACCGCGTCATTCTCGAGACATTTCAGGTTCGAATCACACTCGCAGAAAATAATATTTTTCTTTATTAATTGTGGAAAAGTCGAGCTTAGGTTGGTTGTACACGAAAATAAAAGTCAAATCAGACGATGTACGGTTGCTGTCAATTATGATTACGAGACATGCATAAATCTTTGTGACGTGTTCTTGTTTGAAACAACCTCTGAGCCTTCTAGTACGTCATTTGGCAGGCTAAGGACTCATCTGGGGTTGCAAATTCAAACCGCCGTAATTGACACTGACCAAACACGTCTGTTGACTGTAAGAAATTAGTGTGCAACAGCTTAAGACAGCAGTGTGCTTATAATCTCAAAGAAATACTGATCCACAAGCATAACCGGAGGGAAAACTGTTTCCTCTTGTGTGAGAATACTATATTAAACAATCATAGCGGGTGTGTATATATATTCAAACGCCAAAGTATGCTCTGCCGCGGTCAGTGATAAACGTGGAAAAGAAAGACAACCAAGGTTCCGTTGAATGCTACGCAAGTAGCTGAACAGGTTCAATGCTGGTTTTGTTATGTTGTCGTCAGATGCGATGGTGCGACTGAGCCGCCAATTTTATATCGCGGCAAGGACTCGGCAAGGACTCGGTTGAGGTATTCATAAAATCGCTAGAGGTTACGGCAAAATGGATCCGGCAACGGCTTGCCTCGCCCCCAGACATGATTAAGACTAAAGATGTGATATGCGAGTTTTCTACGGTCACACATTGCTGGCTATGTGATGAAGCTTTCAGCTCCACCGATGAAAAGTTCGTGATCACTGCCACATCACTGGCGGGTACGATGGTCGCTTAATCATGCAAGGAGTCGCAACAGCATCGAATGCACCAATAAGTCTCATTCCCAACAACATTGAAAAATACATGACGTTTCGTCTAGATCAGCTGCTGTTCATTGACTCGCTGCACTTTCTCAATTCCAACCTGGACAAACTCGTGAACAACCTTGCGGTAGGAAGCGACGATTGTTTTATTATCAGTTTTCGATACGGTGGCGCCGCTGACGATGGAAGGAATCTACCCGTACAAGTACACGAGCGACTGGGACAAGTTTTATGAAACTCAGTTGCCGTCAATTGATGCCTTTCATTCATCAATGTCCCGCGAAGGCATTTTCGCCAACGATTAAGCTTACGCAAACAATATCTGGTCCGCGTTTGGTTGCAAAAATCATGGCAATCATATTGATCTGTATTTGCGCACGGATGCGTTGCTGCTTGCGGATGGCTTCGAGACGTTTTGTGATACACCTATGCGCGTGAACAAGCCTAATCACGCGCAGTACTTCTAGTCACCGGGAATGGCATGGGATGCTTTATTATCAAAAGCCATCGTGGAGTTGGAATGTCCTTAGGCGAGTTTCAGCGGATCGCTTTCGCACACGTGAACATAAACAAGTACGACGGCAACAGCTGCATCAGGTGTTTATTTGAAGTTGACCTGGAAGTGTCCAGACGAGCTGCACAACACTCACAATGATTATCCGCCGGCCCCGGAAGTGCTATCGGTGCCCCGTGAGTGGCTGTCCCCATATCAGTGTGAAATCGTGGATGATTCCGGGTGCAAGTTTGCAAGTTTACAGAATGCGCCAAGTTGGTAGCGAAAGATCTCAAGCGTTCTCCCTCTCTTTGGAACCAAGATAATCCAAGAATAAAATCCCAGACTTCGTATGTTCTTCACCTTCTCTACTGTGCTCTTCCTTATAAGGGAGCACACCTCTTCAGATATACCAGTTGAGACTGGTGGCAGAACAGGGGTCCTTGAAAGAGGTGGAGGCTCATGAAAGCGAAACCGTTAACCCTCACCTATTTTGTAGAGGACCCACACACTGTCCGAGAAATCCAACCAAGCCTCTGAAAATATATCTAGTCTGGTACCTACCTGGACGCTGGAAAGAGGGAGACTTTGCATGAGAGGGCGAGACTCACTAGGGACGTCAGCTTTTCTCCTTATTGAAGGGGGAGAACTCCATAGACTTCCTCTCTTTGCCTCTACGACCGCCTCGTCTAGGAAAGGGCGGGCGAAAGGGAGTTTTAAACTGGGGTTGGTTATTTGATTGTTGTTGTTGTTGACCCTGTTTAAAAAAAAACTTCGGAGAGGGACCCGTCCTCCAATCAGGGTGGGCACACATTATATGTAATGCAGTCTTATCGGACAACAAGATAATGCTGAGTTATTTAGTTCCTTGATATCAAGATTCTAATTGTACACTGTATTGAATACAGCTATACGTACAGTTTGTGCAATAATGCAGTCTAAGATACCAGAACGCATCATAGTCATGGCGATAAGACTTATAAAACTGCATACGTAGTGCAGATTGTAAGCTTTTATTAAACAAATGATAGTTTAGGGACCGACAATTTAATTCTCAGTGGAGGGGGAATGGCAATTTCTTTCCCTCAAGATAATTTATTTCGTTCAACTAATATAATGGACATAATATGTTTTTTTTTTCTTCTATAAATCAGAGCAAGAATATTTCTTAAAGCTTTTTAAGAGCCCCCCCCCCCCCCCCAAATTAAATGGTCAGTCCCCAAGTAGTACACAAGTTTGAAATACCAGTTTCTGTTTCATGGCACTGATGTACTACTATACATGTGAGTGGTACCAGCGTCTATGTAATGGGAATGAAGTACTACTTTACATGTGAGTCGTACCTGTCGTGCCACTGGCAGTGTCATAGCATACATGTGGGTCTTACCAATGTCTATGTCATGGCACTGAAGTACTAGCATATATGTCCATCGTGCCGGCGGCTGTGTCATGGCACTGAAGTACTAACACACATGTAAATCGTATCCGTGTATGTGTCATGACACTGAGTACCACCATATATGTGAGTCATGCTAGTATAGTGATATGGCTTACATGTGCGTCGTACGAGTGTCTTTGTCATGGCACTAAAGTAACACCATACATGTGCCATGTAAGTCATGCCAGTGGCTGTTTTTAGGCACTGAAGTACTACCATAATGTGAGTCGTGCTAGACGCTCTACCATTATTATTATTATTATTTTTTTTTTTATGAAAGCGGGAATATAGAGATTTATGTGAAGTTGACACCCGACTTAGTAACATTGACTCATGTTGATTCTTAGTGAAAGATATGGTACGATAGGAAATTTTTAAAATCTGACATCATGTCCTTATATTAAAACCTGTTGAAAGGTCCAGTAGAAATTTAGGAAAGTATATATAAAGTGTGTAAATTATATGCAAATTTAGGGACAGACAGACAGATAGATAGATAGATAGATAGATAGATAGATTGATAGATAGATAGATAGATAGATAGATAGATAGATAGATAGATAGATAGATAGATAGATAGATAGATAGAATTTCTTATCATCTTGAGCATTGCCCATAAAATGAAAGCAGGCCGACACGGGTAGTGGTGGTGGCTAGTGTCTTATTAAATACAATAATTTCACAGTCTGTTCACTAGAATTTGATTATCTCAGACATGGAATAACAAATCTGTAAAAGAAATAATAAAAATCCCCTTTTAGAGTCATACTTCAGATATTCAAGTCTAGTCAATACAATTCTTTATAAATTCTTTTCAAATGATGAAATATATCTTTTGTAAAGGTAACATTTTAGAATATCTTATTTCACTCCAAGGCACGACGCTCAAGGTTAGAAATATACGATTATCTGTCTCTACCAATCTAAATAATGAGGGAAGTATAATATTGTTTCCCCGGTATTCAAAACATCAAAATTTGGATGACACGAAATGTTTGAATGTGAATATCGTTCTTTTGTATAACAAGTAAATGGAACTCTGAATATTATACCTGGAATGTATGAATAATTAATTAATTAATACACCTGCACAATGGTACAGTGAAATGTTTTAAAGGAAGAAGTGGGAAGGGAGATTCGCCACTCTTTACATGGTATTCAAATGAAAAATACCTTTCAAACCTCACATAAAAGACATACCTCCTCTGTGAATATCGTAATTCAATCACACCTGCAATCACTTAAAAAATTCCTTATACACAGTAAGTTTCTTTAAAAACGAAGCAGAATTCGAACATGACATTTAAAAATTAAATTATTTATAAATTAATATAGTTTGTCAGATTAAATGTCATAATTGGCATCGTATGTCATATGAGAAGTCAATTGAATATTGGCACGACAATCACGACTGCTCATATAGTACAAAACAGTTTATTATTTAAGCTGTAAATAGTCTGGAGGGATCATGTATATCAAATATGCAAATATTGTATTCGCGTTTATGTGTGTATGAGTTTATATATTTATATACGTAAGTGTGCGTCATGTCCTCGTCATTTTCATATCTGCACCTTTTAGCTACGGATCATGTCAATCAAAGATGCAAACATTTTGCTTGTAAAAACGTCAATGTTTACGGGTGGGTTGGTGTGTCATGGCAAAAATCCACATGGAGAATGGCTTACAGCGCCTTCAGTCGTACACCTACACCTGCTTGCACACATACACACAAACTGACACAAGGGGGGGGGGGAGGGGTACCACCAGTAATTGGATATTGTTCATTTTCTAAAAACTCAACGTAGAAAGATATACATATTTATCTATGTATGTCTTTTTTGTTTTTAGATACAGAGGGAAAGAAAGAGGAAGTCAACTTTGTGTTTAAGCGAGGGAGATAGACAAGAAGGAGGTGGGGGTGGCGTGTAATGAGCAGAATATTCCTGTAATATATGCATTACAATCACTGATAACAGGATAGACCAGAAGGAGACCGTATAATGAGTAGAATATTCCTGTAATACATGCATTACAATCATTGATAATGGGATATACAAGAAGGGGACCTGTAATGAGTAGATTATTCCTGTAATATATGCATTACAATCACTGATAATGGGATAGACAAGAAGGGGACTGTAAAATGAGTAGAATATTCCTGTAATATATGCATTACAATCACTGATAATGAGATTGACAAGAAGGGGACGTGTACTGAACAGAATATTCCTGTAATATATGCATTACAATCATTGATAATGAGTAAAATATTCCTGTAATATATGCATTACAATCATTGATAATGAGTAGAATATTCCTGTAATATATGCATTACAATCATTGATAATGAGTAAAATATTCCTGTAATATACGCATTGCATTCCCTGATAATGAGATAGACAAGACGGGGGTGGGGTTGGGGTGACGTGTAAAGAGCAGGATATTTCATGTAATATATACATTACAATCAATGATAATGCAAAAATTGAATGTTTCGTCCTCAAAGTGGACATTGAAATTGCAGCATCGCCTGTCTAGCGATATATATATATATATATATATATATATATATATATATATATATATATATATATATATATATATATATATATATATATATATATATATGAGTTTGCACTTGATTTAACATGTGTTTTGACATCTACCCAGTGGCGGCGCGAGGGTTCGAAGCGCCTGTGGGTAATGTTCTGTACTTTGCAACAGAGAACAGTTTGTATGTCACCTCCAACCCCCAACCCCCTCATCTACGCCCCGAATCCCTACGGCGCCCCCCTCGCCCAGCGCCCGAGGGCAATTGCGCCCCCTTCGACCCTCCCCACCCTCGCACTGCCACTGCATCTACCTTGCCTGTAAAACTAGCCTGGTCACACTTGTGACTAATACAAATACACAAGTGACAAATCTTTGCTTAATAAGAAAATAATATAATGACATTTATTCAATGAGTACGCTATATGGCATACTAATGAGCAAGGGATGTAAGCAAGATGGGGCTCGTTTATTAACATCTGTAGTTCCTATGCATGACCGCTTACTGTTATTGCTGTCTTGAAAATTTAACACCACTCAGTGATACATGATATCCTGTGTGTTCGATATCTACGACTTAAAATTTAGTTTTTCAATTTGCACCTGTTTACGATTTTGACGCGTATATGCAGGTCAATAAATAAATATTGGGCTTCGATCTGTTATTACACGCTGTCTACTTGATATAACTTCCTCGATAGTTGGAGGTCGAAAATAATAGAATGACTTTGTATAAACGGGTATCTTTCACGGGCGTCGGCGGGGGAGGGGGAGGGTGGCACTTGTTCCCCCATTTTTTAAAAATAAATCTATTGTGCAGTATTAGCCTGGTCCCTTTGATTTTAGCTTTGCCCCCCCCCCCCCCCCCGGAAAAATGCATGCGGACGCCCATGGTATCTTTACATCTTTACATGAAAATATTGGTGTATTATTACTGGTTGGATTGCAGCCCTGGTAAAAATGCTTTCTTGATATCATACATGGTGTATTATTACTGGTTGGAATGCAGCACTGGTAAAAATGCTTTCTTGATATCATCCATATCCATATATGGATATACAATCAGAAACCAATGCATACTTGCTCCAGCACTTTGTAGAAGCCAACAAACTCGCGTCCACAGTCAGCTACCCTACCAAACCTACCTATTACAATCACAACGGACTATTACTGTCCCAGATAAACTACATCCTAACTAACTACAACGGTAACCTTTGCGCTGTAAATATAGCGTCACACGACCCACTCAACACATCAGACCATACAATGGTAACAGAACTTATTCAGGGGTAACCTCAAACACCACTGAGAAGTAAGCAAAGGTCGGGGAAATAGGCCAAACAAACCCAGATGGAACAATAGCGACCTAGACATATACCGAGACACCATCATTAAACATCTTGACCAGGAAACAACACGCCCAAGGCAGCAACAGCCCATTCCAGAACACACTAGATGTACTTCATCTGGAAAGCGTCCTGGAGCAAGCCACATCAGCTTCCATTCCATTTCACGGACACAAAAATAAACCAAAAAGCAGAAGCCCATGGAATGAAAAGATATCAGTTGCCTGCCATAGATCAAAGCAAGCACACAATAAATAATCAATGAAAGGTGCTCCACAGAACAGGGGTGACCCGCAGAAGGGCAAAGCGAGAACTAAGACAGGAATTACGTAAGCTGACGGCATGAAATAGAGACCAGCAATATAATAAAATCATACTAACAGATGAATTTGACCAACATCTCTTCTATAGACTGGTCAATAAACGGAGGAAATCACTGCATGTACAGACAGAGCTCTTCCTCATGGATGATAACAGATTAGTACAACCAGAGGAAATATTACAGGGATGAAGACGCCATTTCGAGCGCCTAAGAACCCCACATAATAAAGGGAACTACGACGAGTCGATTCATGAAATGGTTTCCAGCGATCATCTCCTGCTTGCAAAGTACCCTGTCTGAACCCCTCCCTATACTGGAAGTATCAGAAGTGGAGCATGCTATCAAGATGATGTCGAACAACAAGGCTCCAGATCACCTTGGCATGACTGCAGAACATCTTAAGTATGGCGGACTGCCCATGGCTATATACCTCACCAGACTTCTGAGCAGCATCATCCGGAGTGCAAGTATCCCAGAAGTGTTAAAAGTAGGGATCATCAAGCCAGTGCCAAAAAAGGGAAGGACCATACTGTACCCAATAACTATAGGGGCATGACAGTGACAACCGTCCTTAGCAAACCAACTGAAGCATTGCTTCAACCCCACCTAGACAGCAGGCTGACCCCTACCCAAAATAAACTCCAAAGGGGTTTCACCCACCCCCCTCCGAACCACGCAGCACTGCTGTTATCCGAAGCAATCAACGAAGCAAGAGATACAAACAAAACACTTGCCCTGGCCACCCTCGATGCTGAAAAAGCCTTTGATGTCGTATGGCATAAAGGCCTCCTGAGGAAGCTATATACACATGATATCACAGGCAATCGCTGGCTACTCATAGAAGACTTTCAGACAGCATCAGTAAGCAAAGTAAAACGGCTAGACCAACTCAGCAACCACTTCCAGGTTGGACAGGGAATTAAACAAGGCGCCGAACTATCTCATACCCTCTATAAGTGCTTTAACAAAGACCTGTTACACACAATCCAACGGAATAATTTGGGGGCATCAATTGGAACCACCTTCATAGGATAACCCACAGTAGCAGACGATGTGGCAATCCTTGCAAGCAACCCAGTAGATGTGCAAATCACACTACAAACAATCTTCAACTTTGCCACCGTTGACCATCGCTGACCACTTCTCAATCAACCCACTCAAAAGTGACACTGTAATCTTCAACGGCCTAAAAGAAGACCAGCACAATCCTGGAACATGGGAAAAACAATAATGAAGGAAACAGATTCAACAACCCACCTTGATATTTCCAATGAAGCCGACATGAAGACAGATATAAAGGATAGGATACAAAAAAGGGAGAAGAGCACTGAATGTCATCATGGGAGCAGGCCTAGACCTAAATAATACGGGTAAATCCTATTCTATATTACAACATGTATCGCATCTTCTCAAGCCCACAAGCTGTCTATGGCCTAGAAGTGACTGATCTCTACAACAGACCTGGGAACACTGCAAAGTCTGAAAAAAAGATTTTCGTCAGATACAGTACCTCCGAGAGAGATGTGCTACAGCCGCAGTCCATATACTTATAGGCACAACCCCCATAGATGCCCACATTGAAACGAAAGCCCTGGCACTTTTTGGTAACATCACTAGGCAGTTTGATAATGAGCAAGATTCACTCATATTAGTGATAGGCTCTTGCATCTGATCAACCGATTATCTGATTGGCTGAGCTTGTTACAACTGAGAAGCAGGGATAATGCTGGCTTTTTAAAAAAATTCCCCAAAACAATCGCCAACCTCAATATTTTGTCGCCAATTTTCAAAAAATGTCGCCAAGCAAGGAGTCAATATTTTTCCATGTCTATTAATGTAGTAGGCAATGAAAATTGACAAAGATGGGATATTTATTACTTTATTGACAACAAACAATTCAATACCACAATATTACAGAATAAATCATTACATGACTGTTTTGTATGCTTATTTATAATGTTTTGCACTATTAAAATGCTGTTTCATATAAATAATAAAATCGAATGTCGCATGTGTATGCGTCGTGATTTTACAGCTGCCCATTTGCTGAATGCAGTTTGAGATGCTGAGTTTATTCCTGATGTCAATTTTAATGACATTCATCTTACTGAACAAACGTTAACAATCGCTGATAATGTCATTTTTGCTTTTGCTGATAGCAGCAATCTTAGCTGCTTCCATAGTCTTTGCATCCCGCATGACGGTCTGTGCAAAGGTATGACTGTTGTCACTTTTAAAAAAAAATGTATTATCAAATATTAAGTATCTTCTTTCCCTACATCTGCAGTCTCTTTCTCTTTCTCTCCCCCCCCCCTCTCTCTCTCTCTCTCTATGTCTCCGGTTTTCTGGTTTATGATTTATACCTTGTTAATTTGATATTTGTTCAGTGCCAAGTAGAGTCCTACATATCTTACATATACGTGTTTGACCTTAATCCCTTAGCACCCTCTTTGTTTTCTCCACATTACAGCCCTTTGGTCGAGCCGCGTATTTGATACTTGTTCAGTGCCAAGTAATATAGGGTGGTTATTTGAATTTCCTGTGATCTTGCCGTACAATTGACACCTGTTCAGTTGCATCCTTTAATATATTTCACAGACTGTATGATCCAAGTATCACTTACAGAGTCCAAGCTCAATCTGCACGTAAGCACCCGTATATGGCAGTAAAGGCAAGGAATTGGAGTCAGAGGATATTTACAATGACTAGACGATGATCAAGGATTTCAGCACTATAATTGGTCACTCAGACGATGCGGATGAATTCTTGGGCTTTTTCCCAGATGACATTAGACAGTGACCTTTATAGGATACTGTGAATCACAAAAGTGTGGACTTGAGTTTCATTGTTTATTTGTCAGACGTGTGGAATTAACATATTACGGGATATTGTGAATCGGATCATTCTGGGCTACTATTTTTATGCTGGTGTGTGACTTATGATAGAATTCATGGATTTACTATATCAAACGGATTTAAAATGTCAATCATTATATATTTCTATAAATTTTTATGACACGATGAAGAACAAAATGTAAGTTGTCAATTTATTTTTGACATATTCCACTCGAAAATATACCTAATTTTATTTTACACTGGTTTTGTCTTTATTATTCCTAGGTATCTATCTATCTATATATATCCATCCAGTCTCTAATATACTGGTAGTCAACAAGAAAACTTCAACAATTTTAAGTTTAGACCTTGTCCTGTGGATAAGGCGACCCCCCCCCCCCCCCTTCTTCCTTCTTCCAGGCTTTAATTTTTCCTCAATTATTCGGATTATATGTGAACATATACGAAACTCTTAGAATGAGATGATGAACATGCAAAGTCTAACTTACGTTTACCCATGTCATTGAGACTGAATTTTTTTTTTTTTTTTTTCATTTGCTTAGTATTTATACAGAACGATTGGAAAGGTAATCAATTTTCTTTGAAGTTTCAGCACAACTAATTTTTCTGGTACATTAAAAAAAAAAAAAAAAAAAAAAAGGATTAGCTGTCGTTTGATCGATTGTAAGCTAGTCCGTAGTCGGTAGCATGACTATTTGAGTGTATCACAGCATACAGTACTCGGGTCAGATGTCAGCATAAGCGGATTATGATATAACAATGGGGATACTAGAATCACCGAAATACACCGAAAAACCGAAATATGCACCGAAATACACATGCATTTACATGTTCTCGGTGTATATATCGGTGTACACACAGGAATTATGATTTGTTTTTGTTTTAATAATAATATAAAGCAAAATAAAATATGATTTATATGATTTTGATACGAATTATTTAATTTTTTCCTATTTATAGCACAATTCGTGTAATGACGTTACTCGCTCGTACTTGATTCGACAGATCTGATAAACAGCTAATCGTAGTAATACATACACGGAATGAACGTGAAAAGTATCAAAAGTATTCGCCGACATTGTATTATATATTTACTTTAACTTTTAATGATATAGTTTTTGACAAATAAATAGCATTTAATTTGATTTTTGTTTAAAAGGTTTCCAAATATTTGGCAATAGTGAAACATGTACTTATATACTGCTTTTGATGATATGACAGTTGATTATAAGGGTGTTAAGAAAGTCTTCGTCTTGGAAATACGTGAACGGGGATTATTCATAAAGGATTTGGAATTGACAAAGAATTCATTTAATGCCCAAAGACACAAAAATAAATAAACTTGTTTCGAGGTTGAATGATGGATTCATTAGACCGAAAGTTAGATTCCCAAAAGACTATGATGCAAACAAGGTGCATTTTAATTAGCAAGGACAAAACAAGTTTTTTTTTTGTTTGTTTGTTTGAGGAAGGTGTTGACTTCTTTGCGAAAATAATAAGTGCTTGTATGAAAAATAATAAGTCGACAATCTGTCATTTACCATTTGTGTTTAATTGATATATTCCAATAAATCCAACCGAAAACAATCATGTGCCTGATTCACATTTATATACACCACAGCCTGTTTATGACGAAATCTCTAGGGAAGTATATTTCAGTGTTCAGGTTTGGATTTTTTAGCAGTATTTATCACAGCTCGTACATTAATCTTTAGTTTCTTTTGTATTTGTTTGAATAATAATAAAAGGCAAACTAAACTTTAATTTAAATTTATACGAATTATTTACTCCTTATTTGATTGTACAGGTATAATAAACGGCGAATCGAAATACATACACAGAATGAAAGTGAAAAGTATCAAAGTACCAAAAGTATATAAGATATCAAAGTACCAAAAGTATATAAGATATCAAAGCACCAAAAGTATATAAGATATCAAAGTACCAAAAGTATATAAGATATCAAAGCACCAAAAGTATATAAGATATCAAAGTACCAAAAGTATATAAGATATCAAAGTACCAAAAGTATATAAGATGTCAAAGTACCACAAGTATATAAGATATCAAAGTACCAAAAGTATATAAGATGTCAAAGTACCACAAGTATATAAGATGTCAAAGTACCACAAGTATATAAGATGTCAAAGTACCAAAAGTATATAAGATATCAAAGTACCAAAAGTATATAAGATATAAAAGTACCAAAAGTATATAAGATGTCAAAGTACCAAAAGTATATAAGATATCAAAGTACCAAAAGTATATAAGATGTCAAAGTACCACAAGTATATAAGATATAAAAGTACCAAAAGTATATAAGATGTCAAAGTACCACAAGTATATAAGATGTCAAAGTACCACAAGTATATAAGATGTCAAAGTACCAAAAGTATATAAGATATCAAAGTACCAAAAGTATATAAGATATAAAAGTACCAAAAGTATATAAGATGTCAAAGTACCAAAAGTATATAAGATGTCAAAGTACCAAAAGTATATAAGATGTCAAAGTACCACAAGTATATAAGATGTCAAAGTACCAAAAGTATATAAGATATCAAAGTACCAAAAGTATATAAGATATCAAAGTACCAAAAGTATATAAGATATCAAAGTACCAAAAGTATATAAGATATAAAAGTACCAAAAGTATATAAGATATCAAAGTACCAAAAGTATATAAGATATCAAAGTACCACAAGTATATAAGATATCAAAGTACCAAAAGTATATAAGATATCAAAGTACCACAAGTATATAAGATATCAAAGTACCAAAAGTATATAAGATATCAAAGTACCAAAAGTATATAAGATGTCAAAGTACCAAAAGTATATAAGATGTCAAAGTACCAAAGTATATAAGATGTCAAAGTACAAAAGTATATAAGATGTCAAAGTACCAAGGTATATAAGATGTCAAAGTACAAAAGTATATAAGATATCAAAGTACCAAAGTATATAAGATGTTAAAGTACCAAAGTATATAAGATATCAAAGTACCAAAGTATATAAGATATCAAAGTACCAAAGTATATAAGATATCAAAGTACCAAAAGTATATAAGATATCAAAGTACCAAAGTATATAATATATCAAAGTACCAAAAGTATATAAGATATCAAAGTACCAAAAGTATATAAGATATCAGAGTACCAAAGTATATAAGTTATCAAAGTACCAAGGTATATAAGATATCAAAGTACCAAAAGTATATAAGATATCAAAGTACCAAGGTATATAAGATATCAAGGTACCAAAAGTATATAAGATATCAAAGTACCAAAAGTATATAAGATATCAAAGTACCAAAAGTATATAAGATATCAAAGTACCAAAAGTATATAAGATAAAAAAGTACCAAAAGTATATAAGATATCAATGTACCAAAAATATATAAGATATCAAAGTACCAAAGCATATAAGATATCAAAGTACCATAGTATATAAGATATCAAAGTACCGAAAGTAGATAAGATATCAAAGTACCAAAGTATATAAGATATCAAAGTACCAAAAGTATATAAGATATCAAAGTACCAAAAGTATATAAGATATCAAAGTACCAAAAGTATATAAGATATCAAAGCACCAAAAGTATATAAGATATCAAAGTACCAAAAGTATATAAGATATCAAAGTACCAAAAGTATATAAGATATCAAAGTACCAAAGTATATAAGATATCAAAGTACCAAAAGTATATAAGATATCAAAGTACCAAAGTATATAAGATATCAAAGTACCAAAGTATATAAGATGTCAAAGTGCCAAAATGTATATGAGATGTCAAAGTACAAAAGTATATAAGATATCAAAGTACCAAAGTACATAAGATGTCAAAGTACCAAAGTATATAAAATATCAAAGTACCAAAGTACATAAGATGTCAAAGTACCAAAGTATATAAAATATCAAAGTACCAAAGTATATAAAATATCAAAGTACAAAAGTATATAAGATATCAAAGTACCAAAAGTATATAAGATATCAAATTACCAAAGTATATAAGATATCAAAGTACCAGCGTATATAAGATATCAAAGTACCAAAAGTATATAAGATATCAAAGTACCAAAAGTATATAAGATAACAAAGTACCAAAAGTATATAAGATATCAAAGTACCAAAAGTATATAAGATATCAAAGTACCAAAAGTATATAAGATATCAAAGTACCAAAAGTATATAAGATATCAAAGTACCAAAAGTATATAAGATATCAAAGTACCAAAAGTATATAAGATATTAAAGTACCAAAAGTATATAAGATAGTATATGCAAGAGTGAGATTAAGAGTGCGATTGTAACAAGCCAGGATATATGATGATAGACAAAGACAACTCAGAATAGCATTAACAAAAACAAAAAAAACAAAAAAAAACAACATGTATTATGCATTCTTTGGCAGAATTTAATATTTACATTTAATTACATACATACGGTATCAGATTTCGTTCCGCGTTACAACGAATGAATAATTTGAGCACGCAGATTAATTAATTAATCCAAGATTTAAGATTCTGTTCCTCTTGAAAATCGAAATTCAAGTTATGTTACACATTGTAAAATAAACCGAACCGAAAACAATAATTGTCAGGTTACTAATTCATATGTCAGTTGTACAAATTCCGTTAGCGTTTTCGTCTTCAAGTCAAGTCTCTGTTTAAGAACGTGGTTCATAGACTCACAATTATTATTATCGAATCCATAAGTTCTGCATGCTATATTATATTGATGAAATTCAGGAAAATTGAAATTGTTTCGAACATGAGTTTTCATGTAGACACAGGTAGAGAGAAAAGTACTTAATCACCAATATCATAGACCTTTATATAGAATATAGTTTCTCGGTGTAAAATACAGAATGTACATAAAAGAAACCATTCAGTTAGACTGTAAATTGGTGAAAAATGACAGCAGAGATGAATAGTGAGTTCAGTCACCTAACCAAAGGGTCTATAGTCGGATAAGAGTGTGATCAAACTCACTCTAGATTGACTTGAGTGATGTCATCAAGAAACTGGTCTGATCATAGACTTCTTTGGTTTCTTATGATCCTAATAAGGCTACTGGGAGAAAAGGATTTATCGTGCAAATTGGAAGACGAAAATTAAAACCAAATATTATTAAACATAGAGAAAATTGGAAGTAAAACATACTTTTGTACTGAATTTGTTCTGATGATCACCTATTTTCAGCAATATAGGCTGATTGAAAGATGCAATATTATGGTATAGAAGTTTTGTTACTTTTAAAGAACATGCTATCCATTCCAACACGCTACCTACCGTTTGTACTCGCGTATAATTTGATACCAACTGCAAACTGCATATACCCATATTTGTCGTCGCATAATGCGGCGGCAGATCTGGGTCTATGCAGTTTGTAAGGACTAATCAGTAGAACAAACAAAATAGACCCTGATTATTTAATGCTAAGATTCCTGATCAGCATGATCATATGTTAGCATCTCTTGTAATAGCTGATTCGAGAAATGTAGTAATCACATCAAGAAGACATGATTACTTGTGTATCCTTGTGTAAAGCAGTTCATTAAAGCCTCCTTGACATGGATTGCAAAGATAACACAAATACCTCTAGCTATAAAATCTAATTGAATAATGTAAACGATTTCATACTTCGCTCATTTTAATTCATATTACTGATGCTACTAAAAACAAATAACTCAGGCATCATTTTAATGTTAAACGAATTGTGTTTCATGAACCTGTCACACAACTACAAATTAAAACAAAAGGAAAGGAAATGTCTTAAGTCAGTTTCTTAGTGTAAATGGATATCTTCCAGAGTTTCTGTCCTTTGATTTTTGATATTTTTGTTTGTCATAAATTTGTTGAAGTCCTGTCGGTTGGGACAGTTCACCATATTTTGAATTAAGTTTATTCAATATTTGATGCAGTTTCATTTTTCCAGTCATTTCTGTAATGTCATCTAAAACATCCCCAGGAGTACGCAAATATTCTGTCGTCTGTCGTGAGTTTCCATGCGGCGTTGAACCAGGAAATTTCCCGACATATTCAACCAGTGACAAATTACTTGCCAGATCCCCCTCCCCTAGCCATGTGACCCTCTTTTTGTACATATTGTCCTTTTTTTACTGAGTATAGTACCTGTGGATCACGACAATTTGATCTTTGCCAGGTTGCGGATCAAAAGGTCTATACTCAGTTTTCCGCTGGACTTGTCTTTTTAAAGAATACTTCCCATTTAAAAAAAAAATCATGGTCAGATTCCAGTTGTCATACAGCAAATAGTACGATTTAGGGCATCCACCAACAAATGTATCCCATACACCACAGTCGTCTGAAAAAAAACTTTTGTCATTATTAGACCTCTTTTGGAAGTTTTTCGCATTATTCACAATGAAGTATACAATTTCTTTCAAACCACATGGAATGCATTCTACGCTCGAGTCTGATTTTAACAACAATTCCATAGCTTTTCCTGTGTCAAGAAAATTACCCTGGTCTAGGTGTGTGCAGTGAATTCGAACATGAATTAAGATACTTAAAACAATATGAAAATTAAACCGACTTATACCGTCCGTTCCGGAGATTATTTTATGAAACTTGGTAAATAGGTTTGTATCATTCATATTTTGGGTTAGTTTGATTGTGAGCTCATATTGGAAAAAAGTTTTTGACACTAGTAAATCAGTCTGAGATCACTCTTTTTTAAAAATAAATGTTGTCCAAGTCAACAGTAGGAATAAATGATATTTTGTTACACCTTACTGAAAATTGGTCTAACTTGTGGAAAAATATCAACTGCCTTACTGAGAAGGTTTTGTTATGGTTGACAGGTCTGGACAGAAGTTAAGATGGGCAGGATTACATAATTTCTGCCTTTATTTAAAAAAGTCCTGGGGATGAACGTGCAGACAATATAACATTAATTGTGTATGTTATTCTCAGACCAGAGGTCAATTGCTTTCAAATGAAATCAGTTAAATTAACATTAATTGTGTCTGTGATTCTCAGACCAGGGGTCAATTGCTTTCAAATGAAATCAGTTAAATTAACATTAATTGTGTATGTAATTCTCAGACCAGGGGTCAATTGCTTTCAAATGAAATCAGTTAAATTAACATTAATTGTGTATGTAATTCTCAGACCAGAGGTCAATTGCTTTCAAATGAAATCAGTTAAATTAACATTAATTGTGTCTGTGATTCTCAGACCAGGGGTCAATTGCTTTCAAATGAAATCAGTTAAATTAACAATAATTGTGTGGATGTAATTCTCAGACCAGGGGTCAGTTGCTTTAAAATAAAATCAGTTAAATGAACATTAATTGTGTGGATGTTATTCTCAGACCAGGGGTCAATTGCTTTCAAATGAAATCAGTTAAATTAACATTATTTGTGTGGATGTTATTCTCAGACCAGGGGTCAATTGCTTTCAAATGAAATCAGTTAAATTAACATTAATTGTGTATGTAATTCTCAGACCTGGGGTCAATTGCTTTCAAATGAAATCAGTTAAATTAACATTAATTGTGTATATAATTCTCAGACCAGAGGTCAATTGCTTTCAAATGAAATCAGTTAAATTAACATTAAATGTGTGGATGTTATTCTCAGTCCAGGGGTCAATTGCTTTCAAATGAAATCAGTTAAATTAACATTAATTGTGTATATAATTCTCAGACCAAGGGTCAATGGCTTTCAAATGAAATCAGTTAAATGAACATTAATTGTGTGGATGTTATTCTCAGACCAGGGGTCAATTGCTTTCAAATGAAATCAGTTAAATTAACATTAATTGTGTATGTAATTCTCAGACCTGGGGTCAATGGCTTTCAAATGAAATCAGTTAAATTAACATTAATTGTGTCTGTGATTCTCAGACCAGGGGTCAATTGCTTTCAAATGAAATCAGTTAAATTAACAATAATTGTGTATGTAATTCTCAGACCATGGGTCAATTGCTTTCAAATGAAATCAGTTAAATTAACAATAATTGTGTATGTAATTCTCAGACCAGGGGTCAATTGCTTTCAAATAAAATCAATTAAATGAACATTAATTGTGTATATAATTCTCAGACCAGGGGTCAATTGCTTTCAAATGAAATCAGTTAAATTAACATTAAATGTGTGGATGTTATTCTCAGTCCAGGGGTCAATTGCTTTCAAATGAAATCAGTTAAATTAACATTAATTGTGTATGTAATTCTCAGACCAAGGGTCAATTGCTTTCAAATGAAATCAGTTAAATTAACATTAGATGTGTGGATATTATTCTCAGTCCAGGGGTCAATTGCTTTCAAATGAAATCAGTTAAATTAACATTAATTGTGTATGTAATTCTCAGACCTGGGGTCAATTGCTTTCAAATGAAATCAGTTAAGTTAAAATTAATTGTGTATGTAATTCTCAGACCAGGGGTCAATTGCTTTCAAATGAAATCAGTTAAATTAACGTTAATTGTGAAGATGTTGATAACATTTACCAATACAAATACTCACTATAGGGAAGAATAATTGATCATATTACATCACTTTTTGCAATGTAATCAATTACTTGGAAACAACTTTTGACTATATTTCCTTATCAAATGACAAAATTAATTTATTGTTGTGTCTTATACATTTTAGAACTTCTACCTGTGTCTTCATCAGGATACAGAATTAGTTTGATTGTCAGCCAGAGCTATGCATGTTAATTATGATCTTATCTTTTGGAAAGAAGTTTCTCCTTTGAATACATTCCCTGATCACATTACCAATAGGAAGAAGCTCTGGCATCTCTTGAATCCAGCATTCATGAAAATATGACAAATTTCACATGACCCATCTATATTCCATATAGACAAAGGGAAGAAACTCCTCTCAGTCATTCCCCTGACCTCCCTTCACCATTGCTAGGCGTCTGTAGTTGTTCAACAGTTTTTAGCTTTTGCTTGATATGACATTGTATCTTGTACCTCTCACCGAATCTAAGTTTATCATGTCGATTATCAATCATTCATCAACAGAGTTTTTTTTAAAAATTGACATTTCAGCATTTAAAATATCAGGATTGTACAGATTCCTATTAACACCACCTGACACAGTTCTGTGTGTTATACATAATTGTTGAAAAGTCCTGACTCCTAGTTTACACAGTTTATTTTTCTAGATATAAATACAGACTGTCTCTCTCTCTGTTTCTCTCTCACACACACAAACACACACACACACTGTCAGACATACACACAGTCAGACACAAATACACAGACACAAACACACAGACACACAAACACACAGTCAGACACACAAACACATACACTGTCAGACACACAAACACACACACAGTCAGACACACACAAAGACACAGTCTGACACACAAAAAATATACATCTGTGTTAACACCTCAACAAAAAATGGGGTGTTACTCAAACTTAAAAATATTACATAAAAATACAGAACTCAATAGCAGAGACAATATTTGGGTGTAGTATTCTACAAGCTGCTGAAGTTAAGAAAAAGGGTTCACTTTTTCTTAATGTGCATGTTTTATTATACAGCTTTGCTTAATATTTTTTCCAGTTTTTTGTAGTATAAAACTATACTTTTGTAACTTATAAAATTTGTTTTTTTAAAGCATGGTGAGACTAATAAATCAGATATTTAGCAATCAAAATAAAATTAGAGATTTGTCAAATTTTGATCACTTATCTGGCATAGTAATTGTCTTGACCTGGCCTCATGTTTTCCATAAGATTTATTTGTTATACTCTTTACCAAATCTTTATATACAGATTGTAAATTCTTATTTGTTAAGAGTAAAGTTTTTTTCAGAATTTACAATCATAAGAGTGTTTCCCTTTTTAATATAATTTTTTATTTGTCTTTTCCATTAACCAGTTATTTTTTTTTTTGATGTAATGCTTCAAAATTTAATAATAATCCTTGATTATCAAAAAGATTTTTGACACATTAATACATTTGACTGCCATTTTGTATAGTAATTAAAATTATTAATATCAAACAAAATTTTGAATATCCTGAGACAAGTATTCTTCCACTGATGAGGGCTCCTTTTTCCATCTTGCAAGGCAAGAATAACATCTTGCAAAATTTATTACTAATACATTTATTAATCTCTGTTAATTTTGTCTCTCATAATTTTAATATCTGGATACCTCCAAATTTTCATAGAATTTGTTTTGTAACCATATTCTGCCAAAGTCCTTATTCATTTGCAATAAGGCATTTATTGCAAGTTATCTTAAATGAGTGAACATGCACCATGCCTAGACCACTGTTGTAGATGGGGCTATAAGTATATCTCTTTTACCCCTTTCGGTTTTACCGCTCCAGATAAATTTTAAAAATATTTTATTTCATTCATTTTCTATATATAATGGATGACTGGGCAATGCTGAGAATAAATGAATACATTTTGGCAAAATCAATGATTTGATGAAATTTATTTTTCTGATAAGGGTCAGATTTCTCTCCGTCTAACATCCTAGCATTTTTTTTTACTTCTATTAATTCTTCACATAATTTAACTTTAGCATATTGTTTAGGTTTAAAGAGAATTCTATTCCTAAAAGTTGAAAAGAAGAAGTAGACCAAATGATTTCAATTTCTCAGCATTATTTTTCTTCTGAAGATTTATTCCGTCCTATCCAAATGACTTTTGATTTTAATACATTACAATGTAAACCAGAAACTGATGCAAAATCCTTAAGTGTTCAATGGTAGATCCAAAAGACTGTGGAGAGCCATGCAATAGTAAAAAGGCATCATCTGCATACTGACCCAGTTTAAATTCTGTCATTATAAAAGATACTGATAATATTTCTGTTATTCCTCAGATCAATGAAGAGAAGTTCTATTCTTATAATAAATAGGAATGGGGCTAATAGGTCTCCTTCATGGCATCCTCTCTCTAAATGAAAGAACTGAGACAAGTGACCATTGTTAATGACACTGCATTTGGGCTTGTTGCAAAATACTCTGAACCACTGACAAATAGAATCACAAAAGTTAAAAGATTTCAGAGCATTTTCCAAAAAGTTCCATTTACCGAGTCAAATGCTTTTTCAAAATCAATTAGAGTAGGCCAGATTGATCTGTTTTGTTGAGGTAGCTCATAAAATCATATAAAATTCTAGTATTTTTGCCAATAAATCTCCCTTTCATAAAACCTTTCTGATTATCACTCATAATAGAAGGAAGTAACTTCTTAAGTTTATTTGCTATTGAAACTGATTTTTTTTTTTTATAGTCCACATTAAGTCTCCAATTATAAATCTTCTATCTTTATCTTCTTTTGGAATGCATGTGATAATTCCCTGTGACTGAAATTCGGACAAATAATAATAATAATAATAATAATAATAATAATAATAATAATAATAATAATATTAATAAATGACTTCATCAAATAATAATAATAATAATAATAATATTTGACTTCATCAAATAATAATAATAATAATGTAATAATAGGAATAATAACAAATATATAAAACAATTTGTTGGTCTGTACAAGATTTCTCTCCACCTCCCCCACCTTGACTTCCCCACCTCTCCAAACACAGTACCCTGTATATGCAACTGTTAGTGTCCAATAGCTGTATTTGCCTAGTCTTAGTTACATTTCAATGTCATATCCCCCCCCACTGTTTGCCATTCAATGCCATTACCTCCCCAATTCTTCCCCATTTCAGTGCCATATCTCCCCTCCCCACATTGTTACCATTTCAATGCCATATCTACTCCCACTGTTCCCAATTTCAATACCATATCTCCCCCCCCCCCCAACACACACACTGTATTTGCCCAGTCTTGGTTTCATTTCACTGCTATATATACCCACACTGTTCCCGTTTCAATGCCATATCTACCCCAACTGTTTCCATTTTCAATTCCATATCTCACCCTCCAACACTTCCTCATTTCAATGTCATATCTACCCCTACTGTTCTCCATTTCAATGCCATATCTACCCCTACTGTTCTCCATTTCAATGCTATATCTACCCCTACTGTTCTCCATTTCAATGCCATATCTACCCCTATTGTTCCCCATTTCAATGCTATATCTACCCCTACTGTTCCCCATTTCAGTGCTATATCTACCCCTACTGTTCCCCATTTCAATGCTATATCTCCCCCTACTGTTCCCCATTTCAATGCTATATCTCCCCCTACTGTTCTCCATTTCAATGCCATATCTACCCTTACTGTTCTCCATTCCAATGCCATATCTAGCCTTAATGTTCTCCATTTCAATGCCATATCTACCCCTACTGTAGCCCATTTAAAAACCTTTCATTGATTGTAATACATGTGACTAAAACTCAGCAAATTTTCAGATAAAGCAGTGTACTTTTATCTTTCTTGTTAAAGATTTCAGCGAAGTTAAATCATTTGCTTGCTAACATGATCTTTAGTTCGTGCTATATCAAGGATGGATAGTTTTAGAGAAAAGAGTAATGTGTTTGGCACCGACCATTTAAATTTCATAGGATGCTTGCAAGGATGAACAGTTTTAGAGAAAAGAGTAATGTGTTTGACACCGACCATTTAAATTTCATTGGATGATGTGTTTAACACTGACCATTTAAATTTCATTGGATGATGTGTTTGACACTGACCATTTAAATTTCATAGGATGATGTGTTGAACACTGACCATTTAAATTTCATTGGATGATGTGTTTGACACCGACCATTTAAATTTCATAGGATGATGTGTTTAACACTGACCATTTAAATTTCATTGGATGATGTGTTTAACACTGACCATTTAAATTTCATTGGATGATGTGTTTAACACTGACCATTTAAATTTCATAGGATGATGTGTTTGACACCGACCATTTAAATTTCATAGGATGATGTGTTGAACACTGACCATTTAAATTTCATTGGATGATGTGTTTGACACCGACCATTTAAATTTCATAGGATGATGTGTTTAACACTGACCATTTAAATTTCATAGGATGATGTGTTTAACACTGACCATTTAAATTTCATTGGATGATGTGTTTAACACTGACCATTTAAATTTCATTGGATGATTGGGGTAAATATTTAAAGCCTCATTTTCTGGAGATTTTTTTTATCAGATTGTCTCCCCTTTTCTATCTAAATACCCACTCAGTAAAAGTCTTGAAAGACCATTGCTATGAGATACCACCTGTCTTGATAGACCAGATGCTTATAGCAGCAATTTATTGATTATAAAATGTTATGACCTGTCATGAGAGACCATGATTTTTGGCAGAAGGGGTGGTCATTCAAAACAGGTTATACTGTATTAGCATTGAATAACAATCTCATCATTTACAGGGGGTGAAAAATATTCAATTGCTGAAGAATTTATGACCCCCTTCCCAATAATTGGTTGTTACCATGTATATATTCCATACAAATTCTTATTGTTACTATATGATTATTATACAGAGTATTCTAACCTGAAATTTTGAAAAAGGTGATGTGTATTAATTATGATCTAAACAATTTAATGTGTATTATCCAATAATTAGTTGACTTATGGGTTCTTTAGTTGCCTTTTTATCTAGGATCTCCAAATTTAGCGATAACATGTATATGTAGTGTATATATTTGTGTTAATGGCTGAGTTTGACTGGTACTATGGGATGGTGGCTAATACTGACCCCCCCCCCCCCCCTTCCTTTCAAATACACATTTTCAGTTTCTTGAGAAGAAGCTCCCTGTCAGTTAAAGGTTGCTATCAATCCCTTTTCATTGTGTGATAAAGTTTTATGGAAAGGCATATTTTTATATGCACACATAAGGCAGAGCATTTTATATTTGATTTTGAGGTCAAAAGGTAAAAGGTCAGGGTTTTTGTGACTGAAAAAAGAAAAATGGTTTCTGCACAATAATATTAGTTCTACATGACAGATCTTTAGATTGTTTACATGTGGAGTAAGGAAAAAGTTTAATATTTTGGGGTCAAAAACTCAAACGTCAAGGTTACTGTGACTGAAAAAAGAGTGGTTTCTACAAACAGTTATCTACATAGAGGACTATTAAACATTGGGCAGGCATATGATGTGCCATTTATGGCACTGTAGGTGACTTAGGTCATGTCTTTTTTTTAAAAAAAAAATGAAAAAGTGCATGTTTTGAATTTTATGACTATTTTCATCTGGCTGTGTAATAGAGTGGCATCGGAATGAAAGGAAGAAACACACACACACACACACACACACACACACACACACACACACACACACAAATAGTGTTTATTCCAGGATTGAAAAATGTGTGGGCTTAAGGGCTCCTACTAGGTCAAAAAGTAATTTAGATAAATTTAGTGGTATCAAATACCATTACTCTTGTTTATTAAAGAAAAGTCAAGCACATGGGTCTATCATTATCAGCCTACCCTGCTGTGAGCCTTCCATTATTCTATACCAGAGATTTGAATACCACATGCTTGAATAATGATTTTCCTCTAGAATGTACTTCAGATTTCTTAGTCTATATTTGATCCTCCCTGTACACTTCTTTGAAAATAAATGCAGCAGTGTGTTTGCTTAAGATTTCATTTTCTCTTCTTTATGTTTTCTATCCATAATTGTTGTCCATGTGTTTTCAATTGGTGCCCAGGCTAAGCAAACTCAGTAAGACATTTCTGTCAGTAAGTGCATTGATTATCTTGAGGGACAGCAATATGGTGAGGTGCTGTATAGTGAAGGACCAATTTACTGGGCACCATGACCCCACTTGGGTTATAAGAGGGGCAGCAGTATAGTGAAGTGCTATATACTGAGTGACCAATTTAATGGGATCTGTGACCACACTTGGGTTATAAGAGGGGGCAGCAGTATACTGAGTGACCAATTTAATGGGATCTATGACCACACTTGGTTCTAAGAGGGGCAGCAGTATAGTGAAGTGCTATATACTGAGTGACCAATTTAATGGGATCTGTGACCACACTTGGGTTATAAGATGGGGCAGCAGTATACTGAGTGACCAATTTAATGGGATCTATGACCACACTTGGGTTATAAGAAGGGCAGCAGTATAGTGAAGTGCTATATACTGAGTGACCAATTTAATGGGATCTGTGACCACACGTAGGTTATAAGAGGGGGCAGCAGTATGGTGAGTGACCAATTTAATGGGATCTATGACCACACTTGGGTTATAAGAATGGCAGCAGTATAGTGAAGTGCTATATACTGAGTGACCGATTTAATGGGATCTATGACCACACTAGGGTTATAAGAAGGGCAGCAGTATAGTGAAGTGCTATATACTGAGTGACCAATTTAATGGGATCTATGACCACTCTTGGGTTATAAGAGGGTGCAGCCGTATAGTGAAGTGTTGTATTGTGATGGACCAATTTAATGGGATCTATGACCACACTTGGGTTATTAGAAGGGCAGCAGTATAGTGAAGTGCTGTATAGTGAGGAACAATTTAATGGGATCTGTGACCACACTTGGGTTATAAGAGGGTGCAGCCATATAGTGAAGTGTTGTATTGTGATGGACCAATTTAATGGATCTGTGACCACACTTGGGTTATAAGAGAGGGCAGCAGTATAGTGAAGTGTTGTATTGTGATGGACCAATTTAATGGGATCTATGACCACACTTGGGTTATAAGAGAGGGCAGCAGTATAGTGAGGTGTTGTATTGTGATGGACCAATTTAATGGGGTCTATGACCACACTTGGGTTATAAGAGAGGGCAGCAGTATAGTGAAGTGTTGTATTGTGATGGACCAATTTAATGGGATCTATGACCACACTTGGGTTATAAGAGAGGGCAGCAGTATAGTGAAGTGTTGTATTGTGATGGACCAATTTAATGGGATTTGTGACCACACTTGGGTTATAAGAGGGGGCAACAATATAGTGAAGTGTTGTATTGTGATGGACCAATTTAATGGGATTTGTGACCACACTTGGGTTATAAGAGGGGGCAACAGTATAGTGAGGTGTTATATAGTGAGGGATTGTGGTATATGGTTCTGTTACTATGTGCATGTATTGTCATATGTGTACATGTCATGTTGATATTTTAAAATTTGCTTTAGCATGTACTGCCATTAATGAGATATTTTACACAGATTTTCTTTACTGGTGAATACAGATAAGAATAACATGTTATTTGTCATACTTTTAGATATGGTGTATACAGATAAGAATAATGTGTTATTTGTTATACCTTTAGATATGGTGTATACAGATAAGAATAATGTGTTATTTGTTTTACCTTTAGATATGGTGTATACAGATAAGAATAATGTGTTTTTTGTTATATCTTTAGATATGGTGTATACAGATAAGAATAATGTGTTATTTGTTATACCTTTAGATATGGTGTATACAGATAAGAATAATGTGTTTTTTGTCATACTTTTGGATATGGTGAATACAGATAAGAATGACGTTGTTTGTCATACTTTTAGATATGGTGAATACAGATAAGAATAGCATGTTATTTGTCATACTTTTAGATATGGTGACTACAGATAAAAATGATGTTATTTGTCATACTTTTAGATATGGTGTGTACAGATAAGAATAGCATGTTATTTGTCATACTTTTAGATATGGTGAATACAGATAAGAATAATGTGTTATTTGTCATACTTTTAGATATGGTGAATACAGATAAGAATAGCATGTTATTTGTCATACTTTTAGATATGGTGAAAACAACTTGGGTCTCAGCCTGGGATGGAGTGTTACCTGCACTGAATAGGTGATTGTTTTACCATCCATAACTTTCAACAAGAATTCCAGAATTGTCAGGTAGTCCACTCCAATTTTCCAATGGCTGTTTCTCTAATCTTGATTAAGATGGCTCTAAAATATTTGCACTTGTAAAGAGCAGGAACGAGTCCTGTGTTCTTAACTCCAGAGCTTAAGAGTTTCTTTTGCAATGCTTGATTAATCTCTGTAGCATTTATTTTTTTCAAGGTAAATCTAGAATTTCAAATAAGGTTTTTGATTCATTTAAATAGTCACATGAATCACATTTTTACCTTTCTGTCCACACTAGATGCCATTTTAACTCTGAACTTGCTCAAATAGTCACATCAATAACAGTTTAGCATTTCTCACCACATTAGACCCCATTGTAACACTGAGCTAGGTACAATGGTCACATGAATCAGATTGTTAACTCTGAATTAGGGTCAGATAGTCACATGAATCATATTTTAGCCTTTCTCTCCACACTAGACCTCATTGTAACTTAAAACTAGGGTCAAATAGTCACTTGAATCACAGTTTAGTCTTTCCCTCCACACTAGACTCCATTACAACTCAAAGTAGTGTCAAATAGTCACATGAATCATATTTTAGCCTTTCTCTCCACACTAGACCTCATTGTAACTTAAAACTAGGGTCAAATAGTCACTTGAATCACAGTTTAGTCTTTCCCTCCACACTAGACTCCATTACAACTCAAAGTAGTGTCAAATAGTCACATGAATCATATTTTAGCCTTTCTCTCCACACTAGACCTCATTGTAACTTAAAACTAGGGTCAAATAGTCACTTGAATCACAGTTTAGTCTTTCCCTCCACACTAGACTCCATTACAACTCAAAGTAGTGTCAAATAGTCACATGAATCATATTTTAGCCTTTCTCTCCACACTAGACCCCATTGTAACTCTGAACTGGGGTCAAATAGTCAAATGACTCATATTTGGCATTTCTCTTCACACTCAACTGCACTGTAACTCTGAGCTAGTGTCAGATAGTCACATGAATAACATTTTAGCATTTCTCTCCACACTAGACCCCATTGAAACTCTGAGCTAGTGTCAGATAGTCACATGAATCACATTTTAGCCTTTCTCTTCACACTCAATCCCACTGTAACTCTGAGCTAGGGTCAAATAATAATTTTCTGTTGCAAACAAGATTCTTTGTGCTATTTTCTTTTGTTCCAGTATTGAAGAATTCACACAGTATCCTGTGATGAAAAAGCTTGCATGTGTTCAGCTCAGATGATAATCTTCTCTGGCTTCCCTGAATTGGTCCACAAAGTCAGAAGATGATCGATGGGGTTGTAAGCACTTTGGTGGCAGAGTTATACCTTGTCAGCAGTATAGTATAAAGTTAGTTTCATTCTTTTGTTCTACAATTACATAAAAAGTCCTCCTACTGAATATCTTTATACTAGGATTTCTTACAAAGTCACTAAGTTGGTCATGTTAAATAGCTTCTGTGACTTTATCCTTGTTGTGAGATACATTTCCTGGCATGAATCTTAATGCCCACAGATGTTTCAGTGACTTTATTCTTGTTGTAAGGTACATTTCCTAGCATGTATCCTAATGTCCACATATGCTACTGTGACTTTACCCTTGTTGTGAGGTACATATCCTGGCATGTATCCTAATGGTCACATATACTTGTGTGATATTATGATTGTTGTGAGGTACATTTCCTGGGATGTATCCTAATGCCTACAGATGTTTCTGTGACTTTATACTTCTTGTTATGTAAATTTTTTGGCATGTATCCTAATGCCCATGGATGGATCTGTGACTTCACCCTTGTTTTGAGGTATGTTTCATGGCATGCATCCTAATATTCACAGATGCTTCTGTGACTTTATGCTTGTTGTGATGTACATTTTCTGGTATGTATCCTGATGGTCACAGATGCTTCTGTGATTTTATCATTGTTTTGAAGTCGATTTCCCTGGATGTATCCTAATGGCCACAGATGTGTCTGTGACTTTAACATTGTTGCGAGGTTGATTTCCTGGCATATATCCTAATGTCCATAGATGTTTCTGTGACTTTACCCTTATTTTGAGGTACATTTCCTGGCATGTATCCAAATTCCAATAGATGCATGTGACTTGATCCCTGTTGAGAGGTACATTTCCTGACATGTATCCTAATGGACACAGATGCTCTTTCAACACCTTTTTACCCACTTTTATAAACTTAGATAAAACTTTGCTGAACATAATTTGAAAATACAAGATTTTATTTGCATAATTGTCAGGAATTAATTCAAATCAGAAAGTTCAAGTGATTAGGCGTGCAACCCACTACTAAGGATTAGGCAATCAGAAGTACAAAAAATGTTGGGTGTACATAGATAGATAAGATTTATTTATAGTCGGCATGATATAAAACAACAGTTCAACATAAGCTCTAATGAGCTTTTTACTGATGTGGAATACACTGGAAGCTGATATAGGGTTAATAAAACAATTATCTCCTGCCCAATTGAGGTGCTACATCGTATTGGTCAGGATATTCCAGTCATCTCCTGCCCAGTTGAGGTGCTACATCCCATTGGTCAGGGTATTAGCTAATTGAATGTTACTGAGTCTAGTATGATTACAACTTATGGTAGAATATGATAAGAATAAAAAATTTGTAAATTATTTATAAAAACATTTTTTCCCCCAATTTAACCTGCAATCCACTCTGCCATGTCACAATGCACAGTGCAAGGGAAACAACTCCTAAAATTACTACCAGTTGTAGGGGTGCTGACATGATCACTGGCTTTTCTGAATAAACACCCAGAATAAATTGTGAATAAAGTTATACTAAAAATAAATGCAATTCATATTGGTTCAAGGTATTACTACACTAACTCAACCAAGAAGTTTTATTGAATCCCTTTAATTAAATTTTAAAAAATCCTGAGCTACTGTGATTAGTCCCAGATGTCATTCACCTGGTCATAAAGTCTAGTGCGCTTATGGTATGGCCATCCATTGATTTTCGGTCCATCAACATTTTATGGTATGGCCATCTATTGATCTTGAGTCCATCAACATTTTATGGTATGGCCATCTGTTGATCTTGAGTCCATCAACATTTTATGGTATGGCCATCTGTTGATCTTGAGTCCATCAACATTTTATGGTATGGCCATCTGTTGATCCTGAGTCCATCAACATTTTATGGTATGACCATCTATTGATCTTCAGTCCATCAACATTTGCTTGTTAGCACTCTGGAGGCAAAGTTTTTAATCCAATTTTTGATCAAACTTGGAATAAAGGTTTATATTATCAATAGCTTTGACTATTTTGAATGTGAGATCTAATGTATATTAATAAAGTGCTTTTGTACTTGATTGTCTGAGCTTATTACCACTGTGGAGGACATATTTCTGATATGATTTTGATAAATCTAACAAAATATGCTTATATTATCAAGGTCACAGACAAGTTCAATAAGGAGCATTACTCATGCATATTCATGAGATAATCTTTCATTTGATTGGCTAAGCTTATCACTACTCTTGTGTCTGTAATTTTGATCAAAATTTGATCAAACTGAGAATATATATTCTGTAATGAGAAAGACACATACATTAATGAGGTTATCATTCTTGTGAGCTGCATTTCAACGCATATATCCTAATTGTCATAGATGCTTCTGTGATTTTACCTTTTTTTGAGGTACATTTCCTGATATGGATGCTAATGGCCACTTTTGTGATTTTATTATTATTGTGAGGTACATTTTCTGGGATGTATCCTAATGCCTACAGATGTTTCTGTGACTTTATCCATTTTTTAAAGTACATTTCCTAGCATGTATCCTAATGGCCGCAGATGCTTCTTTGACTTTACCCTCATTGTGAGGTACATTTTCTGGCATGTATCCTATTGCCCACAGATGCTTCTGTGACTTTATTCTTGTTGTAAAGTACATTTCCTGATGTGTATCATAATGGTCACAGATGCTTCTATGATTTTATCTTTCTTGTTAGGTATATTTCCTGGTGTGTATCCTAATGTCCATGGATATTTCTGTGACTTTACCCTTGTTTTGAGGTACATTTCCTGGCATGTATCCAAATTCCAACAGATGCTTCTGTAACTTTATCCTTGTTGTGAGGTACATTTCATGGCATGTATCCTAATGGTCACAGATGCTTCTGTGACTTTATCCTTGTTGTGAGGTACATTTCATGGCATGTATCCTAATGGTCACAGATGCTTCTGTGACTTTATCCCTGTTGAGAGGTACATTTCATACAAGTATCCTAATGGCCACAGATGCTCTTTCAACACCATTTAACCAATTTTTACAACTTTTAAACAACTTCACTGAACATAATTTGAAAATACATTAATATTAAATGTGCATAATTGTCAGGAATTAGCCAATCAGAAAGTACAAGTGATTAGGTAAGCAACTCACTACTAAGGATTATCCAATCAGAAGTACAAAAAAATGTTGGGTGGCATACACTGGAAGCTTACATAGGGTTAATAAAATACTGAGGTGCTACATAGTATTGGTCAGGGTATTACAGTCATCTCCTGCCCAATTGAGGTGCCACATCCAATTTTCCATGGTATTAGAGTCATCTCCTGCCTAATTGAGGTTCTACATCCCATTGGTCATGGTGTTACAGTCATCTTCTGAATTGAGGTGCTACATTCCATTGGTCATGGTATTACAGTCATCTCCTGTCCAATTGAGGTGTTACTTCCCATTAGTCAGGGTATTACAGTCATCTCCTGCCCAATTGAGGTGCCACATCCAATTTTCCATGGTATTACAGTCATCTCCTGCCTAATTGAGGTTCTACATCCCATTGGTCATGGTATTACAGTCATCTTCTGAATTGAGGTTCTACATCCCATTGGTCATGGTATTACAGTCATCTCCTGTCCAATTGAGGTGTTACTTCCCATTAGTCAGGGAATTACAGTCATCTTCTGTCCAATTGAGGTGCTACTTCCCATTAGTCAGGGTATTACAGTCATTTCCTGCCCAATTGAGGTTCTACATCCCATTGGTCAGAGTATTAACTGATTGAATTTCTTATCTCATTATTATGACAAAAGCAATGGACTTTCTTGTCTGATAAGTAAAAGAACACAATTGAACAGAAATTGAAATTTTCCAAAGAAAAGAATAAAATTACATGAAATTTTTTTTTAATTTACATTTTGGAAGAACTTTAACAGTTCCCACATTTACTGAGTCCATTATGATTACAACTTATGGTAGAATATGATAAGAATAAATAATTTGTAAATTATTTATAAAAACATTTTTTTTCCCAATTTAACCTGCAATCCACTCTGCTATGTCACAATGCACAGTGCAAAGGAAACAACTCCTAAATTACTACCAGTTGTAGGGATGCTGACATGATCACTGGCTTTTCTGAATAAACACCCAGAATAAATTGTGAATAAAGTTATACTAAAAATAAATGCAATTCATATTGGTTCAAGGTATTACTACACTAACTCAACCAAGAAGTTTTTATTGAATCCCTTTAATTAAATTTTAAAAAATCCTGAGCTATTGTGATTAGTCCCAGATGTCTTTCACCTGGTCATAAAGTTTTGTGAGCTTATGGTATGGCCATCTATTGATTTTCAGTCCATCAACATTTAATGGTATGGCCATCTGTTGATCTTGAGTCCATCAACATTTTATGGTATGGCTATCTGTTGATCTTGAGTCCATCAACATTTTATGGTAAACCAAGAAGCTTTTATTGAATCCCTTTAATTAATTTTTTTAAAAATGGTGAGCTACCGTGACCAGTCCCAGATATTACTTTGCATTTTAATTCACCTGGTCATAAAATCCATTGAGATTATGTTATGGCCATCTGTTGATCTTCAGTCCAGCAACATTTGTTTGTTACCACTCTGGAGGCAATGTGTTTAATCCAATTTTTGATCAAACTTGGAATAAAGGTTTATATCATCAATAGCTTTGACTAGTTGAATATGAGATCTAATGTATATTAATAAAGTGAATTTGTACTTGATTGTCTGGGCTTATTACCACTGTGGAGGCCATATTTCTGATATGATTTTGATAAAAGTAACAAAATATGCTTATATTATCAAGGTCTCAGAAAAGTTCAATAAAGAGCATTATCCATGCATATTCATGAGATGATCTTACATTTGATTGGCTAAGCTTATCACTACTCTTGTGTCTGTAATTTTGATCAAAATTTGATCAAACTGAGAATATATATTCGGTAATGAGATAGACACATAAATTAATGAGGTTATTTTGTACCTGATTGCTTCTGTAATGAGAAAGACACATACATTAATGAGGTTATCTTGTACCTGATTGCTTCTGTAATGAGAAAGACACATAAATTAATGAGGTTATTTTGTACCTGATTGCTTCTGTAATGAGAAAGACACATACATTAATGAGGTTATCTTGTACCTGATTGCTTCTGTAATGAGAAAGACACATACATTAATGAGGTTATCTTGTACCTGATTGCTTCTGTAATGAGAAAGACACATAAATTAATGAGGTTATTTTGTACCTGATTGCTTCTGTAATGAGAAAGACACATACATTAATAAGGTTATCTTGTACCTGATTGCTTCTGTAATGAGAAAGACACATAAATTATTGAGGTTATTTTGTACCTGATTGCTTGAATTGTTTATTATTGTGGAAGCCATAGTTCTGATCTAGTTTTGATCAAATTTTAACATAGGCTTACATCATCAAGATCTTGGATGAGTTTGATAATGATCGAGATCCATGCTGATTATGTGGTATTGTTTCTATGTGGCTGAGACTGTTACCATTCTGGAGGGCATATTTCTGATTTAATTGACTGAGATTGTTACCACTCTGCAGGGCATATTTCTGATTTAATTGACTGAGGTTGTTACCACTCTGGAGGGCATATTTCTGATTTAATTGACTGAGGTTGTTACCACTCTGGAGGGCATATTTCTGATTTAATTGACTGAGATTGTTACACTCTGGAGGGCATATTTCTGATTTAATTGACTGAGATTGTTACCATTCTGGAGGGCATATTTCTGATTTAATTGACTGAGATTGTTACACTCTGGATGGTATATTTCTGATTTAATTGACTGAGATTGTTACACTCTGGAGGGCATATTTCTGATTTAATTGACTGAGATTGTTACCACTTTGGAGGGCATATTTCTGATTTAATTGACTGAGATTGTTACCACTCTGGAGGGCATATTTCTGATCTGATTTTTATAAAACTTGAAATATAGGCCTATGTGAGCAAGATCTCACATGAACTTATTTTCACTCTAAATACTGTATTTTAAATCCGATTTTGAGTAACATAGTAAATAACATCAAGGTCTTTGATATTAGTGAGATGATCTTGCATCTTACTGGCTGAGCTTGTCAACACTTTAGTGACTATTTCTGATCAGATTTTTATCAGATGTAGTTAATAATCTTATATCACAAGGATATCCACTGAAGCAAATGGAGTGACTCATGATATTGATTATATCACAAGGATATCCACTGAAGCAAATGGAGTAATCAATGATATTGATTATATCACAAGGATATCCACTGAAGCAAATGGAGTAATCAATGATATTGATTATATCACAAGGATATCCACTGAAGCAAACGGAGTAACCCATGATATTGATTATATCACAAGGATATCCACTGAAGCAAATGGAGTAATCAATGATATTGATTATATCACAAGGATATCCACTGAAGCAAATGGAGTAACCCATGATATTGATTATATCACAAGGATATCCACTGAAGCAAATGGTGTAACCCATGATATTGACTATATCACAAGGATATCCACTGAAGCAAATGGTGTAACCCATGATATTGATTATATCACAAGGATATCCACTGAAGCAAATGGAGTAACCCATGATATTGATTATATCACAAGGATATCCACTGAAGCAAATGGTGTAACCCATGATATTGACTATATCACAAGGATATCCACTGAAGCAAATGGTGTAACCCATGATATTGACTATATCACAAGGATATCCACTGAAGCAAATGGAGTAACCCATGATATTGATTATATCACAAGGATATCCACTGAAGCAAATGGAGTAACCCATGATATTGATTACTGAGAATTGCAGGTTTGGGGTTACAGAGTTCTTCCCCTTGCACAATGATGTAAATATGATTGAAAAATTAAATTGAGAATACAAGATGCATAAATTTCAATAGAATAATTATACAAATTAGCAAAATAATCTACATTGAGGATTGAAATGAATAATTTGTAATTTAAAAAAAAAAGGATAAAATTGAAATATTGTTAGAGAAAATGTACCTATGCAGAGAATTAATTGCACAAACTTGACGACATTTGAAATTCTTGAATATTTTGAAGCAAGTTTGCTGTGTTTTGTTAAAAAGAGTTTTACAGTTGCTGGTATTGCCACATTAAAATACTTGCAAATTTTGTTGTTTATATGGTATCACATGTATTGTGCATTATTTTAAGGCATCTCATAAATTCATTGTCATTACACACAAATTATTTGAAATGTATATTTTGTATGTATAGCTTAAAATAAAAAAACAACATGCTTTCCTCCTGAAACAGTTCGAGATTTAATTACTAAGAGTAAAGAAACTCGTGTCATTAAAAACATCCTGAGAAATTAGGTAGTCAATGCAGGCTAATCAGATGATGCGAATCAAACCACAACCTTTTGGTAGGAGTCACACAACTGAACCACTGCAGCTTCCTTGGGTGAGGATCTCAATGGTTTTCATGTTATGACTTAAGGGGCATGTCCCCAGGGAGGTAATGACAGAGCCAGGAATCCATGCTGACTGCAGAAATTAACTCCTCTTGGTATGCCATGCAGGTATATATACTTTAAGGGTGGGGCTATAAACAGTTTCTGAATTATAAAACAGTGCCTAGTACCCAAGAGCAGGGAGAGATCCAAGGGACAATGCTGGTTGTATAAATGACTTGGTTTTTGTTTTGCCCTTTGCATACACAAGCTGACATGTCAGCTGCCCAGGTGAGCAATATCAGGTCAACTTGTGCCTATTGTTCTATTTGGTATTGAATTTTGTTCATAAAATAAAATGTTATTTTTCAGGTTGGCCAGTGAGATGTGTCATAGTTGCTTCCCCCAGAAGAGTAGTAAAGTGGCCCTGAGACCATTAACTTGGGGTCCCCTAGAGGATGGAGTGTTAGCTTGAGAGGTTTGTTGATTTTTTGTTGTTAATTGTCCCAAAAGCTGGTTAACAAGAAGCGCATTGTGCAGGATTTCTACAGTCATAGAAAATCCCTGAAAAAAATCTTGTAATGGAAAGTAATGAAAAAGTCATGGAAAAAATATTGTCATGGAAGTAATGGAAAAATCATGGAAAATGGGCACAAATTAAGAAGTCCCTTTACTTCCTTTTCAGTATGTAGTGTTAAATTGGGTGGATCAGATGGCTGTAAGGGAAGGAGTAGGTCATCTTGACAAAAAAGTTGATTATGTGGTTATCTTTCATATCATGTTGATCAATATTACAATTATTTACTGTGCACAGATCCAACTTTCTGGCCTTTTTGTCACTAAACATTAAAGAATTTAGTCTTGGAAAATCAGAAATTTGTTATGGAGAAGTCATGGTAAAAAATCAGATTTATGTAGAACCCTGATAGTGGTCCTCTTTTCTTGTGTATATTGTTTAAGATGGAGTTTGAAATAAAAATATAGATGACATATAATGAAACTTGTTGGTGTAGTGATACCTTGAAATGTCACACTGACTGTTGCATAGTAACAGTGATACTATAGGGATTTGGCAGCTTCATTTAAAGAGTTTACCTTGGATTTGTAAGTCTGGTATGATGCAAAGTGGCCAAGGTTGCTGGTTAATGCAGAATTGATTCAACCTTAAGGATATTTGCTCTGACAAGGCACACTAGCAGGCACAGGATTATGGTGTGTTCAGTTTAAAATGTTCAATTTAGGTGAAATCTCAGACAGTTTATATCCGCTTTTTCACCTATATGTAACAAACAAGACAATTAGCTCCACTTAGACCATTGTGACACACGTTTACCACACCAGTCAATGCATCAACTTCAATTACTTATCACTAGACCATATGCTTGTTACTGTATTGGGCATTTTGGCTGGGGATGGTCTTTTTTAGCTCAACTGGTCATAGAAGAGTTTATGTGATGGCCTTTCATCCATCATCATGGATCTGTCGGCATAAGTTTGTTATTACTACTACTCCAGAACTAATGAGAGGATTGCCACTAAACTTTACACCTCCATGCATCTCAAGGTCTAGTTGGTGCTAAATAAAATTGGTGCCCCTCCGACTTCCCATATGGCTACCACAGCAGAGATTTTGAAAATCTTGCTATCACTTTTACTCCTGAACAGATGGTCATATCAACATCAGGTTTTCACTTAAGATGTCTAGTTGGCTCTAAATGACAAGGGTACCAATCTGATGTCCAATATGGTGGACATAGTGGCCGTATTGAAAATCATATTTTTATTATCATTACACCTCCGGAATAGATGGCTGTATTGACATTGGGTTTTCACTAAAAGACTCCTTATGATCTCTAGTTGCGTAAGTGGCCTGTCGGTCATCTTGAAAATCTTTTTGGAACTACTTCTTTTGATGAGATGGTCATATCAGCATAGAGTTGTCACCAAAAGACTAATTATGCTGTGTAGTTGGTCCTGAAAGAAATTAGTGCCAATCTGATATCCAGTATGGCCACCTGACAGTCATCTTGAAAATCATGTTACACTACTCCTAAGAATTGGAAAGTTATATCGATATGAGGTTTCACCAGAAGACTTCTTATGATGTCTAGGTTGTTCTAAATGAAAATGATGTCAATCTGACATGCAAAATATGGCCACCATGGCAGTCATCACCTTGTTATTAATCGCAGGATAATGTTTTATAAAAGTTACATTCAACCTAATCTGGACTACTGCAACGTCAGATAGGGTAATGCTTCTAAAACAAATTTGTTCAAAGTGGAAAGAGTTCAAAAATGAGCCATCAGACTTATCCTTGACAACAATATTGATAATGTCCACAAATGTATGAATGATTTGAAGATCATGACTGTCTATGAAAGAATATGTTTAAGAAAAGCTAAATTTATGTTTTCAGTTTCTGATGGTTCTATGCCCAACTATATAAATGATATGTTCAGTAAAAGGACAAATAATGCCAATACAGATTCTAGTCTACCGATGCTATGCTCTATGTCATCTAATAACTTTCTTCTTTCTAAGCATAAAACTGAATTGTATAAATATAGTTTGGCTCTCTCGGGTCCAATCATTTGGGACTGTCGACCTAAAGATGTTAAAGAAGCATCACCAGTGCCTTCCTTTCATCACAGATGTTTGAAATGGATACAATTCAGATAATGTCTAGAACAGGTTATGGACAACTTTGTTGTATATTTGTATATGTACATGTATATATTATATAAAAAATGTCTCTGGGTGTTAAAGTGTGTGTGTGTGCGTTTCTAACTGCTGCCAAGTGAGGACCAGATGTTGAATACACAGCAACAAATTGGGACTTAAAAATGAAGTGGGGACCTGTGCATGTGCTATTGGATACTGAGCAATGCAGCTTTGCGGAGAAGTGAAGGCGGTGGGAAAGAAATGAAGTCACGTGTAAAGGCGACACTCGTGAGTCAAATTCAGAGTTTCTATTCAGAAATAATGGGATTTTTGTGGAGTGTAATTTTGCTTTAGTTCATTTAGCAGTCCGTTTATTGAGGTGGAATGCAGCTGACATTTTCATTGATGCGTATCCACTCGCAAGATATTCAAAATGGTGCATGCTATTCCAACCTAAAAAATGCAACATAATGATAATGCAAATGACAAGAAAGAAATGCCATAAAACCAGTATATATATCATATTCATTGGAAGGTACTACTTTAGAAAATCTCAATCAAGTACAATATACAGGGGTCACAATCAATCCTGAGTAGTTATCTGAAATGGAACATTCAAATTCTACCAATAATATTGTAGCCTGGGGGCGCTTCCATCAGCAGAATGCCACCAACTTACTATTTTTGTACAGAGAGGGTGTCCCTGTTTACATGCCTCCCATTCTTTTAACTCTAATTGGATTATTTCATGGATGGCAGGAACATTTTACTTCATCATCTGCGCAAATGAAACCATTTACCTTTCCTTTTAAACCATACCATATTTATAAGAATTTTATATGGCTCTGAGAAAAGTTTATTGAAAAATCCAGAAACTGTGGATCAGGGATGGTTTGAAGCAGGAGATGCTTTTTTAAAATATGGAATGTGTCGAGAATTTTTTATGATTTCTCTTTGTTTTGTGGGAATAGAGCTCTACTTTAATATAGCACCTGCTCATTTTAACTAGTAATGTGTCAGTTCTCTCCCTTGAATAGCTGGTAGCCGTAGCAATGATTATCTTACTCAAGTTTGTTTTTATCATTACTGCTACAATTCAGTATCAAACTTGCTTGGCACATATGGTTATTAAATAAAGTACTCATGCAGGACTCTTCATTGTTAGCAAATAAAACAAGACAAAAAAAACTTCTACATCTCTGTCAGATGACTGGGTTAAGGATTGCTCATGGTAGATGTGGATCCGCTAAAGGCAATGGAAAATTTACATGTATTCATGGTAACTTGGTCCCAGCAATAGATTATGTTTTAGCTGATGTCTGTTCCTTTGACATAGATGATAGATTGGAATCAATACATATGCCTATCGTATTTTCCCTTGATTACACGAGCAAATTAGAACAGAAAGCTGTAAGTGACCCTGGGTTATATGGAGCATTACGAAGAAAATATGTACCCTCCTTCTCATATAAAAATCCAAAATTAGAACAATTTAGGACTTTTATATAAAATGATTAGAAAAATTCTGATGACTAATTTAGCAATGTTTACTATTAAGCCTTAAAGATTAGAGAACCTGTTTTATCATCAACTCTCGCTACATAGACTCAAGATATCTTAATATCAATATCATAAAACTTCTGTTTGCTCCTTGCAGGTTTTAGGATTCTCTTTATTTTATATTGTGTGATTACTGTGTAATATATATTTGTATTTCACCCAAGCAGAAAAAATATTTTATATTGTGTGATTACTGTGTAATATATATTTGTATTTCACCCAAGTAGAAAAAAAAATACAGTAATGATTAATTGCATGTGTAACATTTCCAATAGATACAGTGTTTTTCTGTTACACACTAAAATGACTTTTTGTACTGCATGATGTATGGGTATGTACATGGGCCAGTAGTCTTTCTTACAAATAAATACTATTATTATTATTAAATAAAATGACATGTTGCTGGATGATGTATGGGTATGTATCATGGGCCAGTAGTCTTTCTTACAAATAAATACTATTATTATTATTAAATAAAATGGCATGTTGGCTGGATGATGTATGGGTATGTATCATGGGCCAGTAGTCTTTCTTACAAATAAATACTATTATTATTATTAAATAAAATGACATGTTGGCTGGATGATGTATGGGTATGTATCATGGGCCAGTAGTCTTTCTTACAAATAAATACTATTATTATTATTAAATAAAATGACATGTTGGCTGGATGATGTATGGGTATGTATCATGGCAGAGCCGTTTTAAGAAGTTTGGGGGCCCTTGGCACAAACTCTAACCTTAAAAGTAACCAGAATTGCGCCTCAATCTCTCAGTCTCAGATATAGAGTATTGCATTGCATTTCCATGTGCATGTGTGTCATTTTGTTAAATTTATTAATATAGTACTAAACTGCTAACACAGTTAACACAACAAACTGCGTAGGCCTACTACGAGTGTAAAACAAATAAAAGTTTAGTTAAACATACGCTAAAGTTTTTATTGTTAATTAAATTGAAAGCAAGATTGTATTATTGTAATGAGTAAATGTTTGCTTACTTTGCTATACATTGTCAGGACATTTTCTTACAAACATCGCTTTCGTGTTTTGCTCTCAGCAAAGTCTCTGATAATATCATCGAAATTCAAAGATTCCAACACATCTGATTCTATGCTCATGACAGACAGGCAGTTTAGTCGTTCTTGCATCATATGACTGCGAAGCTCGTTCTTGATTAATTTAAGTTTTGAGAAAGAACGTTAACCAGTACAGTTTGTCACCATCATTGACAGAAACATTCTTATTGCAATTTCAACGTTTGGAAACGTTGATTCCAGATTGTCATTCTTTATCATGGCATAGATTACTGACATAGATGGCACTGATGTTTTTGCAAATGACACTGACATATAGTGTTTCAGGTGTACACATTCTGAAATTAGTTTGTGTTGGTCAAGATCTTGAGGATAGAACTTTGCAAGCTTTTCACTGTATTCTGTTATTTGTTCAACATTCAAATGGTCCAGTTTGATTAAGAATGTAAATCTGCTGCTGATTTCTTCATAAGCTTCTCCACGTTTGTTTAGTTCAGTGATCAATGAGTCGATGATTGGTAAGTAGGTTTGAATTTTAAATTTTGTGCTCACATCCATAACAGTGTCAATTGCAGGACCTTCCAGAAATGTAATTCGCATATTTCTTTTATTCACTCGTCTTTGGCTGTCGTAGTAATCTGCGTTGTGAGTTTGTGTTTTGGCTCTGCGTTCATATTCTTCAAAATAATTATTGTCTCTAAGTGCATCAACATAAAGCTTCAGTGATTGAATCAGATTGACGGCGATTGATAAATCCATGTCTGCTTTTTGTAGAGTCTTGCTTGTTTCGTGGAAGTGTCCAAGGATATCATTCCAGAGAATGGTGAGGAATGCAATTTCCAACTTATCCATCTTTTTGCTTAGAGCTGCTGCTTCATAGGAAGCGTCTCTAGGTTGGTCTTTGTCCCGTGCAATCCTATCAAGAACTGCTTGAACTTCTTTGTGCCCATGACACAGAGCCTTCACAGCATCAGCATGAGTGGACCATCGCGTATCTGATAAGCGTTTTACTACTTTGTGTTCATGTCCTAAAGATGTCTCTAGGACATGCTAATGATGCATTGATGCCACGAAAAAGGCATATAGTTTTTGAAGAAAGTCGAAGTAGGCTATGACTTGCGTGCAACATTCAACAGTCTTCACGCCAGCTAAATTCAGAGAATGGCCCGCACACGGAACGTATACAGCTAATTCGTTTATTCTTTTTATTCTAGCTTGCACGCCTAAGTATTGAACAGACATGTTAGAGACATTATCATAGGACTGTCCACATCAATCTGCTATGCTGTTGTTGTTTTCATCCAAAAAGTTCACGATGGTGTCCGCAAGATACTCTGCTCCATGACCGCGGATACATACAAATCCTAAGAACCATTCTATTGATTATAAATCTTCCACATATCTCACGGTCAATGTCAATTGATCGGTGTGACTCACATCCGGTGTGGAGTCCACACTAAGAGAGAAATATTTTGCTTGTCTTAGTTCTGAAAGGATTGAGCAGACAACTTTGGTGCCCATCAATGCGATAAACTCTTCGCATATAGTTGCCGATAGATAGGAGGGGTTACTTTTTCCAGCATTGCCGTATCTCTTCAAATGTTCACTGAGAAATGGATCGAATTTGCTAATTAATTCCAAGCTTCACAAATAATTTCCATTGTGCTGTGAACCTAGAATCTGATTGTCACCTCTAAAAGACAAGCCCCTGGATGCCAAAAACTTCACTACAGCCACAACCCGCTGCAAGACATTATGCCAATATTGCTGTTCCACATTTAATTGCTTCATTAATTGTGTATCAATGTGACCAGCTTCTCTAACACGCTCAGTGTAAATAAGCATGCACTTTCGATGACCCTCGCCATTTTCATGTTCGCTGAGACGTGTCATTGCATTCTTCCAATCGTTAAAGCCAGTTGTGCATAGAGCAGATTGATGACCCATCGTAGTTGTTGAAAATAAGCAACACACAAAGCAATACACGGACTTCTGTGATGGAGAATAGAATAGCCACTGGTGACAAACTGATTCACCATTTCACAGTTCACGGCGGAAACAGGAATCAGTTAAGCAACGTCTCTGCAACTTATCTCCAGTTCCATACACGCGTTGAGTCGTACTAAAATCAGACTCTTTATGCTGGCAACTAGCAGGACCTCTACGAATCCAATAAGATCGTAATTTCTCAGTGATTGGACTCCATAAGGCTGCATCTGTTGGATAGCCCGCAAAGCTGACACCTTGTGGAATTTTTTCGATTGTTGGTGATATGACAATATCTGAACTTTCAACGGGTAGACTATCAACTTGCAGCGACACTAACTGTTAATCTTTATCACAGACAATGGCATCAGTAGACGAGCAAGATGACTTAAGAGTATCTTGTGTCTCAACAATGTCGGACTGCAATGATGATTGTGCTTTCTGACTTTGAAAAAAAGACGATAATTTTGGATGTTTGGCCAACCTTTCCAATTCTGCTGCTTCCTTCTTTCTCTTTGCAGCACCACTCATATAATTTCTACTCATTCTTGGTGGGTTGTCTAATGGATCGTTTTATAGATCGTAGTTAGTGAAAATTGACAAAATGGTGATAACTGACAATTACAATCTGAATCTGCGTAAAAGTCTTGTGTCTACAGGTTACTGTCAGACATTATATCCAGACATACATAGGAGTCCGCCGAAAGATGCAATTTAAATTTTGGCCGAAACCAAGACTACACCGAAAGCAACAATTTGGTCACTTTCTGCACCGATACCGAAACCGACACCAAAATTTTGTTTTCCCTAGGCACGTGCCTATGCCTTAAAACAGCTCTGTATCATGGGCCAGTAGTCTTTCTTACAAATAAATACTATTATTATTATTAAATAAAATGACGTGTGCTGGATGATATATGGGTATGTATCATGGGCCAGTAGCCTTTCTTACAAATAAATACTATTATTATTATTAAATAAAATGGCATGTTGGCTGGATGATGTATGGGTATGTATCATGGGCCAGTATTCTTTCTTACAAATAAATAAATAAATACTATTATTATTATTAAATAAAATGACATGTTGGCTGGATGATGCATGGGTATGTATCATGGGCCAGTAGCCTTTCTTACAAATAATATACTATTATTATTATTAAATAAAATGACATGTTGGCTGGATGATGTATGGGTATGTATCATGGGTGTTATGTATGATGTTTATATAATATTATAAATATTTTAGGAAATTATAAATGTTTCTTCACTTTAATATTTGCTTAAATCTTAATGTTATCAGGAAAAACATGTTTAACTAGTGTCCTTGAATTAGGTTGTTTTGATCAATATGTTTTCTCAATTTGAAGGTCAAGGTTGAATTTTTTTTACAGTTAGAATTCCATTAAGATGACTCATATTCTAGAACATTCTGTCATGTGACCAATCTTTATATATGCCATGTTTGGTGGACATTTTTTCAGTTTTGACATTACCATCAGTCTTGTAAAGAGCTATTACAGTTGTGAAAATTCATTCCAAATTCTAAGAGAGGAATTATTTTAAATATTCATTGGATTATAACAGTGCTGATAAACTTTTGGATTTTGGATTTTTAATTGATGATTTTGGAATTTAAGTGAACTTATTCAGATATTTTGGAATACTTCATTTTGACATCAGCACATCAAAGATTACTAGTACATCGGGACTTTGGAGACCATTAGCACATCATAACATTCAAGGACACAGCCGTGAATTCGGAACATTCTATATTTAGGACTTGTGATTAGAACAATCATTCTTATTGGATTATTAGGATTTCAAAACACATTACTGTAAGTGACTTTTTGATTTTTCATTTTAATTATCTAGTAATAAATTGCTTGTTGATTTTTACTTGATTTGTTGGTTTCACTTTCTTTCTGTTACATTTTTCTTAGACCATAGAGTCGTAACAGAAATTGGGGGCTCGTCCTCTGGGATTGAATTTCTTTAAAGCATATTAGAGATATGAAATTTATCTTTGAAATTCATATTGATTTTGTCTCTGAATTTTTTTTGTCTTTGGCAAAGATTTTTAATAGAGAAATTTTTTTGTGTGAAACCAACAAGCATATACAATGGCATCTAATGTTCAGAATTTCATTTCAAAACCTACCCAGGAGGGGTTAGAATGCATGAGAAAGGATGAGTTGCTCGAGCTTGCCAGAAAATACAGTCTATCTGAGGCAAAAGTATCATTGACAAAACAGGAGATAAAGATTATTTTGATTCAGTATTTAGTAGGAAAGGGAATTTTTGATAGCAGTGCTTTAAGTTTGAAGAGAAAGCCTGTATCGGGTTCTGACAGGAAATTAAGGGAATTAGAGTTAAAGAACCAGATTGATTTAGAATTGGCAAAGCTTCAGATTCAGAGAGAGAGAGAGAAAGAAGAGAGGCAGATACAGATGGAGAGAGAGAAGGAAGAGAGGCAGATACAAATGCAGAAAGAAGAGAGGCAGATACAGATGGAGAGAGAGAGAAGGAAGAGAGGCAGATACAAATGCAGAAAGAAGAGATGCAGATACAGATGGAGAGAGAAAAAGAAGAGAGTCAGATGGAGAGAGAGAAAGAAGAGAGGCAAATGCAGATGGAGAGAGAGAAAGAAGATAGACAAATACAAATGCAGATGCAAAGAGAAGAAAGGGAAATGCAATTTAAGTTAAGAGAATTAGAACTGGCAAACAGAGCACACTCCACTCCTTTAAACACAAGTCCAGGTTTTGATGTTACTAGATATATTAGGTTAGTACCCCCTTTTCAGGAAAAAGAAGTAGATAAATACTTTCTTCATTTCGAGAAAATAGCTGAAAACTTGAAATGGCCCAGAGAGCATTGGACTTTGTTATTACAAAGTGTACTTACTGGCAAAGCTCGTGAAGTCTACACTTCACTGTTAGTACAACAAAGCACTGATTATGATGTGGTTAAGGAGTACATCTTGAAAGCTTATGAGTTGGTACCAGAGGCATATCGACAAAGGTTTAGGAATTGAGAAAAGAAACTGGACAAACTCATGTCGAATTTGCAAGGGATAAAGAACAACTATTTGATAGGTGGTGCTCAGCCAAGAAAGTTGATCAAGGCTATGATAACCTCCGATAGCTCGTATTAATTGAAGAGTTCAAGAGGTGTATCCATAGTGATGTTAAAACCTATCTTGACGTGCAGAATGTGGAAACTTTGGAAAATGCTGCTCGTATGGCTGATGATTATTCCTTGACTCACAAAATTTAATTTGGTAATAAATCGTCCTCTCAGCAGTTTTCTGGTAAAAAATCATTTCAATCTCGTTCGAGTACTTCCAAATTTCACAACAGCACAACTGTTAGGAATCAAACATCTGATTAGACTGATCAGAAATCCTTATCTCTTCCTACGTGCACTTATTGTAAAAAGGGCACGTTATTTCTGATTGCTTCAAGTTGAAAAATAAGCAACAGAGAAAAGACAGAGCTTTTCCAAATGCTCTTATTTATACGAGGTCAAGGTCACGGTCACGGTCTTGTATTGAAAGCAATACATTTGTTGGGTCAAACAAACCCCAGTCTGATTCTATTTTGGAGGCTTATGAACCATTCATGTCAGAAGGTTCTATATCACTTATTGGTGATTCTGCCAAGCCTATCCCAATTAAAATATTAAGGGACACTGGAGCTTCTCAGAGTCTTTTATTGTCAGGTACTTTGCCTTTGTCTGAGGAGTCTTCTTCAAGTGAAAGTGTTCTTGTTCAGGGAGTAGAGTGCGGCTTTGTAAATGTTCCTCTTCATTGTGTAAATTTGGCATCAGACTTAGTTTCTGGACCTGTGACTGTTGGGGCAGTGACTTCTTTACCCATAGAGGGTGTTCATTTATTACTAGGCAATGACCTAGCTGGAGATAAGGTTGTGGTTAATCCACTTGTAACTGACAAGCCTTGTTTGGATCAGAAAGTTGATCCTGTCGAAACTGAAATCCCTGATTTGTACCCTGCTTGTGCAGTTACTAGAGCTATGGCAAAAAGAGCTCTTGAGAGTGATGTTGATCAGGATATTATTCCTTTAGCTGACACATGTATTGGTCAGTTTTTTGATGAGGTCACTTTTTCCTCAGGTATTGATCAATCAAATGGTATTGATCACAGTGATCCTCTTTTGGCAACTCATTCTCTTTGTTCTAATCAGGATGACAAACGTCAATCCCTTGTCGTTGAAAAGGAAAGGAGCAAGATCCCGAGATATCTTGTTTGTTTCAGAGAGCTATTAGTGAAACTGAAGCCACACAAGTTCCAGTGTGTTACTTTGTGAAAAATGGGGTCCTTATGAGGAAATGGAGACCACCTGATGTACCCGCTGGTGACGAGTGGTCAGTGAGCTATCAAATTGTTGTTCCTAAGTCATATCGACAGGAAATTCTTAATTTAGCCCATGAAACTCCTTTGGCTGGTCATTTAGGAGTCCGTAAGACTTATCACAAGATCTTGAATCATTTTTATTGGCCAAAACTCAAAAGTGATGTTTCTAAATACTGCAGATCTTGTCACACTTGTCAAATGGTAGGAAAACCCAATCAGAAGATACCTAAGGCTCATCTGCAACCTATTCCTGCATTTGATGAACCATTTAGTAGAATAATAGTAGACTGTGTTGGTCCTTTACCTAAAACCAAGTTAGGCAACCAATACTTGTTGACCATCATGTGTACATCTACAAGATTTCCAGAGGCAATTCCTCTGAGAAATATAAAAACTAAAACTATTGTGAAAGCTTTGGTGAAGTTTTTTACACTTGTTGGCCTTCCCAAATCTGTCCAGTCAGATCAAGGGTCCAATTTTATGTCTGGAATTTTCCAACAAGTTATGCATGAATTAGGCATCCAACAGTTTAAATCTACTGCCTATCACCCTGAAAGTCAAGGTGCTTTGGAAAGATTTCATCAAACTTTGAAGAATATGATTCGATCCTATTGCTTTGATACAGAAAAGGATTGGGATGAGGGTGTTCATTTGTTGTTTGCTGTTAGGGAATCAGTTCAAGAGTCGTTGGGTTTTATTCCCTTTGAACTAGTTTTTGGTCATACTGTCCGTGGACCATTGAAATTATTGAAAGAGAAACTTCTTTCAAATGAAGACTCACAGATTAATCTTCTTGATTATGTCTCTGATTTCAAATACAAGTTGTCAAATTCCTGTGAAGTAGCAAGAAGTAATCTTCACACTACTCAGTGAAAAATGAAATTAAGTTATGACAGAAATACACAGGAAAGGAGTTTTAAACCTGGTGACAAAGTTCTGGCTCTCTTGCCCATAACTCAAAATCCTCTTCAGGCTAAATTTTATGGTCCTTATACCGTTGAAAAGAAAGTAAATGACTTAAATTATATCATTAACACTCCTGGGAGACGGAAACAGAAACAACTTTGTCATATAAATATGTTAAAGGAATATTTTGACAGAGATAGCCCAGCTAATTATTCAGTTAATTTAGTTGTACCTGTCCCACACAGTGAAGATATCAACGATGGAATACAATCAGACTATAGTGACTCTGGTATAACCAATCTTCGGAATTCAGAAATATTGAACAACCTAGACCAGAAACTTTCACATCTACAACAACAGGAAAGAAATGAACTAAAACAGCTATTACATGACTATGAGCACTTGTTTCCTGATGTTCCAACACGAACAAGTAAAATTTATCATGACATTGACATTGTAGATTCTGCGCCTGTGAAACAGCATCCTTATAGGATGAATCCTCTCAAACAGAACTATCTGAAGAAAGAAATTCAGTATTTACTGGAGAATGATTTCATAGAACCAAGTAAAAGTAACTGGAGTTCACCATGTATTCTTGTTCCCAAGCCAGATAATACATTCCGTATGTGTACTGACTATAGAAAAGTCAACAGTGTCACCAAAACTGATTCATTTCCAATCCCAAGAATGGACGATTGCATTGATAAAATTGGAAATGCGGAATATGTCACCAAGTTTGACCTTTTAAAAGGATTCTGGCAAATTCCACTGACGGAAAGGGCAAAAGAAATTTCAACATTTGTAACTCCAGATGGACTTTATCAATATAAAGTCATGCCATTTGGAATGAAAAATTCGCCTGCAACGTTTCAACGTCTGATGAACATGATAACATTTGGTCTTGATAATTGTGACGCTTATATCGATGACGTCATTATCTACAACAACACCTGGGAAGATCATTTGGAAACCATTCGAAAATTGTTTGATCGACTCAGGGATGCGAATCTGACAATTAATTTGAGCAAAAGTGAGTTTTGCCATGCTTGTGTCACATTTTTAGGACATATTGTGGGACAAGGTCAAGTTAAACCTATAGAAGCTAAGGTCAAAGCTATCTCTGAATTTCAAGTTCCAATTCGTAAAAAGCAACTGATGCGATTTCTAGGTATGGCTGGATATTATCGGAAATTTTGTTCCAATTTTTCCAAAATTGCTGAACCTTTGACAAGTTTATTGAGTAAGAAAGCCAAATTTTATTGGTCTGACAAGTGTCAGGAATCTTTTGACAAGTTAAAGTCCATGCTTAAGAATGCACCAGTTCTTTCTGCACCAAATTTTAGCCAATCATTTAAATTATCTGTTGATGCAAGTGATGTAGGGGTTGGTGGAGTATTGATTCAGGAAGACAAAAGTGGTGTGGATCACCATGTGTGTTATTTTTCTAAAAAACTAAACAAGCACCAGAAAAATTATTCCACAATTGAGAAGGAATGTTTGGCTTTGATATTGGTTTTACAGCATTTTGAAGTGTATGTCACCTCAGCTCTTTCTCCAATTATTGTGTACAGTGATCACAATCCCCTTACTTTCATCAACAAAATGAAAGATAAAAATCGGAGATTGTTGAGATGGAGTATGATATTGCAGGAATATAACAATGACAAAAAACACATCAGGGGAAAAGACAATGTGATTGCAGATGCACTCTCACGTGCCTAGAAATGTAATATTGCTTGATGTAATTAAGTCCAGTATCATAAAACATGTTCTTATGTAATTTTGGTTATTGTAGTATTAGATGTATATTCAAAAGAAAGCTTTATTATATAAATCTTTCTTTTTCTTTATGAGGGGAGGTGTTATGTATGATGTTTATATAATATTATAAATATTTTAGGAAATTATAAATGTTTCTTCACTTTAATATTTGCTTAAATCTTAATGTTATCAGGAAAAACATGTTTAACTAGTGTCCTTGAATTAGGTTGTTTTGATCAATATGTTTTCTCAATTTGAAGGTCAAGGTTGAATTTTTTTTACAGTTAGAATTCCATTAAGATGACTCATATTCTAGAACATTCTGTCATGTGACCAATCTTTATATATGCCATGTTTTGGTGGACATTTTTTCAGTTTTGACATTACCATCAGTCTTTGTAAAGAGCTATTACAGTTGTGAAAATTCATTCCAAATTCTAAGAGAGGAATTATTTTAAATATTCATTGGATTATAACAGTGCTGATAAACTTTTGGATTTTGGATTTTTAATTGATGATTTTGGAATTTAAGTGAACTTATTCAGATATTTTGGAATACTTTATTTTGACATCAGCACATCAAAGATTACTAGTACATCGGGACTTTGGAGACCATTGGCACATCATAACATTCAAGGACACAGCCGTGAATTCGGAACATTCTATATTTAGGACTTGTGATTAGAACAATCATTCTTATTGGATTATTATGATTTCAAAACACATTACTGTAAGTGACTTTTTGATTTTTCATTTTAATTATCTAGTAATAAATTGCTTGTTGATTTTTACTTGATTTGTTGGTTTCACTTTCTTTCTGTTACATTTTTCTTAGACCATAGAGTCGTAACATGGCCAGTGGTCTTTCTTACAAATAAACACTATTATTATTAATAAATAAAATGACATGTTGGCTGGATGATATATGGGTATGTATCATGGGCCAGTGGTCTTTCTTACAAATAAACATTATTATTATTATTAAATAAAATGACATGTTGGCTGGATGATAACTTGGGCATTGTGCTACACATAAGACTTTGTCAAGATTTTGCAGCATAAATAAAATGACTTTTGCTTTTTTTTTGACAGACCACAGACAATTTATACAGGGTTTGACACTAAAGATGTATCATGCCCTATTGGATGGAATTTGTATTGTTGACATAGGTTGAATATATGACTTTGTCGTCAGGGGGCATCTCAAAGATGTGGTAATAATCCATTTGTATTTCAAATATTTTGTTTGGTCACAAACAAAAAAACAAGGTTGATAATGCCAGAGAATTAATGTTGTCCTAAATCTTTGACTGATCATTTTTGTTTTCACCTTTTTGGACAGCTTCCATTCTTATATTTTGATTGTACTTGTTAAGAAGATGAATTTGCTGCTTTCCAAATGTTGAATCATTGTATATCAAAACATTTGTGGAAAACCAAATTATTACACAAAAGGAAATAGTCTGATGTTAGGTATCATTAAATTTATCATCTGACAAAAATTAACAACAGTTTGTATTGATTAAGGATGACGATTAAGACTGTGAAGCTTAAATGAACCAGCGATCATTGACTAAACATCGTTTTGCTCTGAGCAACAATAACAAGTGACGAGGATTAAAGACACTGATATAAATTTCCCCAAAAGTAATGCTGTGATTATTTATAACTGATTATGGAAAATTTTCATTAAATGCTTGGACATACAGACATGCACACAGACGTCAGAGTGATTGCTTTGTGAAGCTTATGCCAAGGTGGGCTTGACAGTAGGTCAAAGTGACCTGTTTTTGGCAGAATGCTATTGAACTCGCGCAAATGCATGTTTGCATTTGGTTACAGAACAGCGTTATACCTGCCAACCAGTATGCTTTTGGCATAGTCATTCCATTTTGTTTCACCTAATTGCATCTTACACTCTCCTGTATATGGATTACGCTTTTTTGGTACATTAAAAAAAATATAAAGCAACAAAAAGTTGTGTTGGTCATTTGTATTATCATCACTTTAATCCCACACATCATATAAATCTGAGAATATTCTTAAAAAGAAGACTGTTGCATAAGAATAGCATAAGAGTACATTTGTCATAGACCTCCATGTACTTTCCTTATTTTTATTTATAGCAGCAGTGTATGAGACATTTTCAAGAAAACAGACTGGTTTCTTCAATTTGAAAACTTGTCTCACAGATTTATTATATTAATATACAGAATTTGTTAGCGGACCAATCTATACTTTAAAAAAATGGCGGCAGATGTTAAGTGAAACAGGCTTTATCGATGTGAGGGAAGTGGGATCTTTTTAAACTTTAAAACATGTCAGATCAGAAAAAAGACAAATCAATAGTGCTTAACAAATTTAGAAAGAAGAACATGAGAGGGGTAATACAGCACTCAGGCTGAGCATATGGTAATGATCGTTGCAGAATTTGTGGAGTTGACTTTACAATCACTAAGTGAAAGTTAGACATGTAGACTGGTTAAAGTGAATGTAGTGTATATATAACTTGTCAATATATTTGTTGGTTTGTATTCTGGCACTAATCCACATGGATTTTGCCCATTTGTAACAAGAACTTTAACCAACTGCAGATCCAGGTTAGTAGCAAAACTAAATGTACATTTTTCATACAGTTTATTGTAATTATGGCATGTAATATATATATTACATTTTTTATGCTCAAATTGCGCTTTTTTGCCACTAAGGTTACACTTAAACATCTGCAAGGGTTGGCAGGTATGCAGCATGACCAATAGTGGACAAAAAAAACTGTGATTGATACCAAATGACTGTTTCTCTTTGAAGGATGATTATAAAATAATAGGCGAACCCTGCTTATTGGAAAGTGGCAGCAGGAATAAACAGAAGATACAAATTCAGCTGTCAGGGGCTTGAAGATAATACCTATGATAAATTGGTAGTATATAAATATTTTCACCATACCTTTTTCTCCCCCGCCCCTATTTGCAAAAAGCAGGAGCGAAATTAATGTTTTCTGTCTCTCTATCATACTTTACTTACACTGCGTAACTTAAACTGCTGTATGATACTTAGTACACTTGAGTATTGCCGCTTACCGCATTTGGGTCTTACCTTCAGAGTCAAGGTCACAACAAGCAATGTTTTCCATTTCAGCTTTATTACTCTGAGACAATTTGAGCTAGAAGAATGAAACTTTATACAGTTGTCAACTCCTGTGTAAAAATGCGTGGCATATCAGAATCGGGGTTATAACCTAGTGGCAATCTTGGGGCAACTTTTCTTATTTTACTCCTTTTCTGATCAAGAAATAGCCATTGAAAGTAGGTGATAATTGGTATACATAGATTTCAATAAAAACATAATTGATTCATTTGCAGAGAAGTGTTGCATGAAAGGTTTAGGGTCATATTAATCTATATTTTAGCTCAATAACCTAAGTTCTGCAGCACAAACAAACATGTTAGGTTGCTTGCACTTGTGACAAGACACATGTTGTTTTGGGGTCAAAGGTCAGGGTCACATTGACTGAAAGAAGAAAAACAGTTTCTGTTTGAAAACCATAAATTCCATTTGCATGTTCTGAGTTAGATGCAATTGTTGCATAAGGTTTTCACTTAGTTGCTTAATTAAACATAATTACCTGGGCCAGTCCTGAGTTGCTGTTGTGTTAAATGCTATGCTGTGCCTGAGGTCTTCACTTGCTTGTATAATTAAGAAATTACACCAGACAAGTCAAGAGTTGCTATTGTATAAAATGCCATACCAGGGCCTAAAAGTGTCATTTCTGACTCATTTGTACAGGACCAGTAGGATTCTACACTGCGCATAAGCCAATCATTATTCCAGCAACTAAGACTGACATGCAAATATTTACTACAGTGCACAGAAGATTAACACAGTAAAAATTGAACAAATTAATGCAAACTAAAAATTCAGACATCTACATACATTATTGCTCATTGAATCATAAACTATTTACTTAGTATTTTTATGTATTTATTTATTTATTTATTTATTCAATTACAGCAAATATCAGATAATATATTCATACTTAACCATGATTCTCGATTTTCAGAAATATGCTTAGCATCTAAGTGTGTCTATCATATTTGATAACGAAAAAGGTTTTATTTGGAATAGCCTTGCATCATATATCTTCCTAACATTTATAATATCCAGTGATCGAGTACAAAAGGGGATCAACACCTGTCTCATAGAAACATGGAAATACGTACACAGTCCTCAGTTTATTTTTATTGTAGTTAGCATCCTTTTTGGACCTGGTACATTTGCGATCCTGCAGTGCAACAGGTCTCCACTAGTTGTTGCAGACAAATTACCTATACTTAATTTTGACCTGCTGATAAATCAATACTTAAACTCATCTAGAACATTTGGTAAACCCATAGAGTTGATGCTTGGTTTTAGCTGAGGTTGAGAAATGACAAATGTGTGGTTGACAAAGATCAAGCTTAGACTGGTGCTCCACATATTGGTTGCAAAATTTGCCAATTTCCAGTAATATTATAGCACCAGTCTCTCGCTTTCAACTGATTGACTCCTGCTCACATCGGTGCGCTTGTATTACTCTTGTCAGATGTTTTAAGGATTAAACAGCACATTGTATTCACTTTATATGAGCAAAGAAGAAATATTAAAGGTCCAATGGGCTAGTGCTGGTAATATATGACAAGTCTGCGGACAAAAAAGATCTCTGACCTTGGACCACCGTAATTTTCACACCTTGCATGTTGTGCATGAAGTCTTCATTTGCTTGCTTAATTAAGAAATTACGCCAGGCAAGTCCCGAGTTGCTGTTGTGTAAGATACCATATTGTGCACATGGTCTTCATTTGCTTGCTTAATTAAGAAATTACACAAATCAAGTCCCCAGTTGCTATGGTGTAAGATTTGATATTGTGCAGGAGATCTTCATTTGCTTGCTTAATTAGGAAATTACACAAGTCAAGCCCTGAGTTGCTGTTATGTAAAATTCCCATATTGTGCACAAGGTCTTAATTTGCTTGCTTAATTAAGATATGACACCAGTTAGGTCCAGAGTTGTTGTTTTGTAAAACACTGTATGCGGTCTTAACTTGCTTGCTTCATAAGGAAGTTATTCCAGGCAGACACTGAATAATGTGTTGTAAAATACCACAAACATTGACCAAACTTTGGCATGTCTTGTGCTTGACACATCAATAAATAGGGCTGAAATTTGAAGGTCAGGGTCACAGTTACCAGAAGAAATATGGTTTCTACATCATAATAACTTGAGTGCTGCTCTACATACCCTAACCAAACTACACGGATAGCTTCTAATTGAGGCAAAGGGCTGATATACTTTATATTTACATCTGCTTAAAGATTGTGCATATAACGTTTTGGTCATGTCCATTTATCTATCCTTCTGTCCCCATTTTATTTTCCACACAGTAACTTTTGTTTTACACCATATGCATGTACCTATAGAAACCTTTGTGGGTGGCTTGCACTTGGGTCAGGGAAAAAGAAACTACTGATTTTTGGATCAGCTGGTCCAAGGTCAAGGTCCAAGTGGCTACAAGAAGACAAATGGTTTCTGCATAATGTCTAGAGTTTCACACCAAATACCATAACCAAACTTTACTAATGGCATATGTTAGATTAAAGTTTAATACCAACACCATTGTCTCGTGGTCTGCATTTTGAGTAGGGTTTAGGTTATTTGAAGACAATAGCCATGTGAATAGTGAACTTTATGTTAAATCAAACTATGTACACTATTGATTTTATCTTGCCCATCAGTCCTTAATTCTTTGCTGCTATTTTGTCCTTTGTTCCGTCATCCCAAGTGGTACAATTACAGGAAAAATATATATACAATGGCAAATTCAGTAGACTCTCATCAGGGATAAGTAGCTGACGTGATTAGAAGAACATGCTATTTGCAATTGAATTTTTTTCAGGGAGGGGTGGGGGAGCATTTAAATCTCATTTGTGATCATGGTGGTGGAGTCGTATTTCCCTCCTACTCTCCCCCATCAGGGTCCGACAAAATTTTGAAATCTTGTGGTAGCCCACTGGACTACCAAAATTATTAACTGGTAGCCCCGACTTATTCGTAGAATTTTGACCAACACCGGCCAGCTATAAATTATGGGGGAGGTGGTAATAATAAAAAAAGCATTCAGTATGTTAATAGTTTATTTTTTACAGTCTGTCTCAAGTCCATTAGGTTTACCGCAAAATACAATCCAAGTTCAACAAAGGTGCTACTGTGATTTTTTTTCTCCAAACTTCATAACTTCCCACCAGATTTGTCAATTTCAGTAAGTCATATCAACAACAACAACAACAACATGCACACAACAGAAATTCATCATGTTTTATTTAAAATATTTTAAGATTAAAAAACATTGAAATATAACTTCCAACTTTGATTGATCTTACATATCAAGCTGAAATAAAGCAACTTGTGTGTGTGTGTATGTGTATGTGTGTCCAAAATGGGGATATGAATGAGCATACACAACCACACATTGCAGACACCTTGTTAACAATGACTTTTTCAGCATTCAACAATACATTTTTTTCTATAACTTAATTTAAAACGATGTTATTTGGCACCAAACATTCAAATGTGTATATTCTAATGAAAAAATAGAAAATAATTTATTGTTGGACACTGCAAAATTATTTGACATCAAAAAGATGTTTCAATGGCAAAAATCTTGAGCCTGAAAGATTTCTGTGGCATACACTATCATAATTTAGACTTGGCCACACTTCCATTTCCGGAATGTAATCAAACAGTTGAACTTTAACTTCTCGAGGAAACATAGGGGAGCTGATAATTGTAGCACATGGCTTTTTAATCTTGTCTCGATTGATTATCTGTGAAAACATTGTTGTTTTATTGTGGATTAGCAGTAATAAATCGTTTTTATGGGGCTACTTCAAAAGGAAATTGGCGGTAGCCCGCTGGGCATGCGATAGCAATTTTTAGTAGTCTGAGCATCGAGTGTTAGTAGTCCGTGGGCTACGGTCAAGGGATTTGTCGGACCCTATCCATATCCCACACTACCAATACATTCTGGGATAACCAAGTATACCTAACAGGTGTGCCTTTTTTAAAACCCTGTTGGGTTTATAACATTTCTTTTGATGAACATTGCAGCACATGTACATAAGGTGTCGTGTTTCATCTACATTTAAAACATCAAATTCCAATATCATAGCACATTTTTGCACTCACACCTTTAAATGTATGTATGTATAGTAAACTCTAACAAAGTTGGATATAACAAGTTATCAGTTATAATAGCTGACACTTTCTTATATCAGTAATAGTCCTTATCAGTGTTTCATAATAACTGGCATATTACTGATTTCCCTCAGATTTTGTCTTTTGTATGAGTTCAGTGCTTTGGGAGAGAAGTCAGGTGTATGGGCCATCAGTCTACAGTTCTTAGGAATTTGATCATTTGAATGGGTCATCCATTCAGTCTAATTTCTGTTTAAATATTTGTCATTTCTATGGCCATTATTTGTATGCCCTGCCATGAATGTAGATGGGGCATATAATGTTACCCTTGTCCATACATCTGGTTATGTTTAAAGTTCAGGTTAGTTTTTCAAACACTCTTGGCCACATGTAACTCTGTTATGTGGATGCATCTTAGTGAGAACAACACCAACCCACCAAAAGTAGGTCACTGTGAACTATATTTCATATTTAAGTGACATTGGTAAAGTTTTGCATATAGGTCAGTTCCTGTGGCATTATTCACCATCGAGTCATGCAACTTTAGATGTGTATTTGTATTGGTGAGTACAACATCATTCCACCAAAAGTTGATCGAGTCATGCAACTTTATATGTGTATTTGTATTGGTGAGTACAACATCATTCCACCAAAAGTTGATCGAGTCATGCAACTTTATATGTGTATTTGTATTGGTGAGTACAACATCATTCCACCAAAAGTTGATCGAGTCATGCAACTTTATATGTGTATTTATATTGGTGAGTACAACATCATTCCACCAAAAGTTGATCGAGTCATGCAACTTTATATGTGTATTTGTATTGGTGAGTACAACATCATTCCACCAAAAGTTGGTCACCATTACCCATATGCCTATATTTCATGCTGCAATGACTTTGGTCAAGTTTTACTTACAGGTCAGTTTCAGAGCCATTTTTTACTGCAAGGTCATGCAGTGGTGCGGGGGCATTTGTGTTCTGTAAACATGTGTCTAGTTAATGGATCAACAAGGATTGAGTCAGCATCGTTGTTACTCTTACTACTAATTAAACCTACCTTAGAGTTTATTCATATACTAAACGAATTTTAAACAGTTGGACACCATGCATGAATTATATTATTATTAAAAACTTAAAATAAAGAATAGAGGAACGTGTACTCGCTACTAAGTCGCTAGGATATTAATTTGATGTTAATAACGCTCATTGCATTAAATAGACGAATCCCCGTACATGCACACATTCAACTTGGAAACACTAAATGGATAATTTTTATGACCCGTTAGAAATTTTACATATTCCTAGAAGTAATTCCCGAACCCACTAGAGTAGGGAGTGGGGGTAGGTGGCTCGTTATGCGTAAAGCACTAAATAAATTATCACTTGAATATCAAAACGAACTTTTTGATAAATAAGGACCGAGTGATAATGTTTTGCTAATAAAGAAATATGAATATCATGATACAACTTAACTAGTTATATAATTATTTTGTTTTTTTCTTTAATCGAGCAAATTGTTTCTACGTCTGACTTAAAATGTCGTCGGACAAAGAACGAGAATGCTCTGTTGTGCCTGGGCCTCTGACGGGAAATCAGACACGGTCGACGCACGTCTTCTAAAAATTTCTATAACAGGAGGATGGTGCATCTAGCACGGGCGAGTTTTTTTCCCCATTGTGGAAAGCTAAACAATAGTGACAGGTATGGATTACTGATATTAAAATTACATTTACTATCATGGTTTTTGAATATTTTGGAATTAAATTTTGTATGTGCAGTCAAGAAACATAAACACGTGACATGTGGTGTTTGGCTTTGACCCCTAGGACGTAACTAAGAGGCATTGTGATAAAGGGGTGGGGGTGGGGGGATTGGATAAAAAAAAAAGTTTTAGGCAAGTCTTTATGACACGTGGGTAACTACTGCCTGTTAACTGTTGATGTATCCCCGAAAATGATGCAAATCTTACATCCAATATGGCTGCTACAGCGGCTAATTTGAAAATATTTTTGCTCAAGAATATCGGAGATTGTCTCAACACTCAGTAATTAAATGAAGGAATGATCTTTTATTGAATTTCTGAATATTCATTTCGGATAATGAATTATCAGTCCATTCTTCCCTCCTCCTCATCAGATATTCGTTCACCTGCATACTCCAGAACAAAATCTCTTTAATTAACTATCATCGTCGCAAATACTCCATGTCCCGTAAAGAACCAAATCAAAGTGTACTTGATTTGTATTGTAGTTACTCATTTGAGGAATTTAAATCTATTAAAGTTTGTATTATTTATATATCTTCTTCCTTTATGATTATCAGTCATTGGACTTTAATTTGATTGTATAAGCAAGTGTGCAGTGCATATTTGATGTTCAGTAAACTGCATTTGATATATTGTGGCGTGTTATCGCACATCTATATATATATATATATATATATATATATATATATATATATATATATATATATATATATATATATATACACACACACAAGAGTATGACGTTTTATCAATAAAAAACGACGAAAATTTGAGAAAACACGAAATAACTTTCTGTAAATATTTATTGTATAAATATGGTTATTTCGCAAATTTCGACTCTTTTTTTTTTTGAAAACGTCACACCAATTTACCGAGTCGTGAAACTCGCATTATTTTCGCTCTTTCCAACTTTTCATACTGCAGATATCCCATCGGTACTGTTTCTTATTGAATTCTGTGCACATTCAATTCAGTATATTACCTGTAGCTGCCGAATTATTTAATTGTCTCGTTCGATGCAGCAAGGCTGTTTGCATTTGCCTGTATTTCGGTTCATAGCCAGTTGGGCAATCGGAACGTCTTCGGCCTTTCCTATCGCATGCTGGTTATTCGACTCGCGTCGGAAAGAGACGAAGTTGTTCCGAATGCCAAATTTAAAAAAAAAAAAAATTTCGATGGAAATTGGAACATCCTAGCACTTGCTCATCGCATGCTAGAAAGAGACGAGAATGTTCTGAATGGCGGGGGGGGGGGGGGGGGGGGGGGGGGGGGGGGGGGGGGGGGGGGGGGGGGCGGGGGGGGGGGGGGGGGGGTGGGGGGGGGGGGGGGGGGGGGGGGGGGGGGGGGGTAGTATTCGGATATGTTCCGTTCTTTTCGTAAAGCTATTATGTGTTTCGTTCCGGTTGTTTGGTTTCTAAGGGTATACAAGTACGCGTAGTGGGCGTTCCAGCAGTATCGACGTAAATGGCCGAATGGCCGCACACGTCGTTAATCCAACGAACGAACGAACGTTCCAGCAGTTGTGTCCTCGGCTGTCCAGCCGTGAATATCAAAAGAGACAGAATTCGCCACTTGTGTCCATGGTCGTCCCACCGTGAACATCAAGAAGCAATAGAATCCACCTGTTGTGTATATATTTGGCAGTTATTTACAAAATTTACCAGTTGTTTTACTATTCAGTCGTCATTTATTGTTATAAGATAGTCACAGCACCAGAGTTTTGCAACTGTTAAATGTGTTTACCATACATTTCCATTAAGTGTTACTATCATCTGCTTATCAGGGGAGGTAAACCCGAGTAAATTATAGTTACACTGAAGTTCCAGTTTCTGTCCTTTAAGTTGTGGACTTTAAATTAACCAAATATCTGTATTTACTTAAGTATTAGAACGAGTGGCCACGTTATTCCCTCTATTTGATAGGTTTTAAACAGAATAATATTAAGAGTGTATTGCTTGTATTTCTTTTCCACTGTCTGTCTATCTGACTGTCTCTCTACCTGTTTCACCAAATTACAGAGTTATTTTAGGTAACTTGACAATTTCACTATAGTTTCTTATTAGTTTTATTTAATAAAGTTATTTGTTGAGTTATCTGGGTTCCAATTTATAATTAAAGGTTCATCTTTCTTTTTCTCCAGTTTCATTGCATACTCCAATTTGCATTGAGACATAGTTATATTTGACACTACAGTTCACAGATATTTGCAGTCTCACAAACTGTGATTCTGCCATTCTTTCTCTTTTCTTTATCTCTATATCTAAAGCTTGTTGACAACCAAAATATTACACAAAACTCGACGTGTAAATCAGAATTCATAATATCAACTTGGATGTGGTGCTGTTGTTTCCACATAAGTATGGATGTAGTGTTGTTGTTTTCAATAAGTATCTGCTCTGTCAGTCTTTCCATAAAGTAACCAAACAGAAACAATTTATTCGTATTCGCGCGCCTTATATACTATGGGGACGTCCTGATATATTTCATGGCCGTCGTTTGAATTTATGCCCTCTGTCATGCAGTCTATATTAAACGCTATATTACTATTCGCTGTGTACCAAGCCCGTAGAAACAAAGGGGTGGGGGTGTGGGGAGGGAGGATTGAAGTTTTAAAAAAAAAAAAATATTTCCGGCTTTCAAATAGATTGAAATAATATTCTTGATTTGATTTATAGGAAAACAAACCCTATTATATCCATTATATTAGTTGAAAAAATTGATATATCTTGCTGTAAAAAAAGAAGAAAAAAATATTCCGGCTCGAAGAAAGCCCCAGTCCTCTCCCCCTCTACGACCACCCGAAAATGACAGGAACTTATTTATTTGGTCATTCCCTTAGGGACCAACCTTTTAATTTTTGAGAGGACTATTGCAAAAAAAAAAAAAAAAAAAAAAACCATCGCAAAAGAAAATACTCTCGCTCTGGAAAATATTAATATAATTTTATTCTATATCTCTCTCTCTCTCTCTCTCTCTCTCTCTCTCTCTCTCTCTCTCTCTCTCTCTGAAAGTGCAATGGTCTGTCCATTATTCTGCAAATTTCAAGATAAACCAACGACATGCATTTATGTAACAATCGTCAATATCAATGGAAGAATAAAGAAAGAAAAGACTGAAAGAGTATTTCTACCTCATCTTTCTTATGGCCCAAAGTTGCGACATTGTTCCAATGTTACCATTCGCCACCCTAGATTTGCACTTGTAAAACTTGATCATATCTGTAGTCTATACACCTAAACTTATACTGGGAAAGCGTTGATATGCACGTTACAGACTGTAGTCTTAAGCACCACTTTTGTAAGTTTAGAAGTGTGTCCATGCACGTTACAGACTGTAGTCTTAAGCAAGACTTTTGTAAGTTTAGAAGCGTGTAATTGCACGTTATACAGACCGTAGTCTTAAGCCCGACTTTTGTAAGTTTAGAAGCGTGTACATGCACGTTATACAGACCGTAGTCTTAAGCACGACTTTTGTAAGTTTAGAAACGTGTACATGCACGTTATACAGACCGTAGTCTTAAGCACGACTTTTGTAAGTTTAGAAGCGTGTAATTGCACGTTATACAGATCGTAGTCTTAAGCACGACTTTTGTAAGTTTAAAAGCATATGATTAAAATTAAATCAATTCGGGTTGGATAAAAGTTGACAGCAAATCTCTTTTTAAAACCTTAAGCGGAGGAAGACGGGGGGGGGGGGGGGGGTCTGCTTGCAATTACTATCAATGAAGAATCTTTTCTTAGAAAAAGAAAACGAAAAACGAAGCAGTTGTTGTTTATGTTGTTGCATAAAATATATCTGCAAATGCCAAATGAAGGGACCTCATACAAGTCACACATAGATTTTTTATCCACAGTATATATGGAGATGTGCGTTCGTGTGTATGCAACCCCATGTGTTTGTGTGTGTGTGTGTGAGAGAGAGAGAGAGAGGGGGGGGGATTGCCTGGCTGCTCACTCAAAAATAAATAATATGACTTGACTTACTTTTTGAAACATCTGGTCTAAAACTCCTCAGTTCGATTCACCCAGTTTATGTTTTACTTCTCTGCTGTATTAGGGTTCATCCATATGACATCCCTTCGAGAAACGAGCTTACCATCTCTATAAATCCCAACACTAGCTTTAGTTTTAGCTGATTCCCCCCCCCCCCCTGCAACTTTTCTACGACAGTCAATGACAGCTTTACAGTTTTCATGGGTGAATTTTAAATTGGATTTTACAACTGAAGAGAATGTTAACTTTGTCAGGACCCAATTTCATTTAAAATTTTGAAAATGCGACTTTAAGCATAGCTTCAAAGCTTGTTTAATCAACTGTTCAGTCCCGCCCAAATAATCGATTCATATTGGCATCACTATATGTAACAATATTAAAATGTACATGTCATGAAAATTGGAAGAACATTGGGAATGTCAGGGTCCGCGAACGACTCTCTCTCTCTCTCTCTCTCTCTCTCTCTCTCTCTCTCTCTCTCTCTCTCTCTCTCTCTCTCTCTCTATGCGGATTATCACATTTTTGATCGGTCCAACCCTTTAGCATAATTTATTTCATGGTCTTATAAAGTTGAATTTGTTTTATTTAGTTTTTCATTTACAGCAATTCCCTCATTGATTATGCAAATTAACTTTACTTCAATGTAGATTGCAAATATTTTACACATAATTCTATGCGAATGTCGGGAAAAGTAGTGCCGGTGGGCGGGACTAATTATTATTTTCTTTTTTCTTTTTTTCGGTTGATACAGGTATAAACAAAATAATTCTAAAGGTCCTGGCCATTAAGATTGCTGAAAATCGTGATGAAGAAAGGAAAAAGAAATAATTATAAAAGAATAAGGTGTCAAAGTTCAAATCACGAATTGATAAATTTGCGTGAGGTTATTTTCGTCATTATCATGCCGATTTAACTTTGCGACCTGTCGCGATTTGTTCCAAAAAAGCAGTTCGTGATTTGTCACAGGCTGTACTTATACATTTTCAAGTTTAATATAAAATATACCTGACGAGTAAGTGATTAAAATGAAATCATGATAGCAGCCATCGTCAACGTCGTGATCATCATTATGAACATCTTAAATGGTGATGATAGCGATGATAATAAATGACAGTCAAAATAAGAATATAATCGAGGGGGTAGGGAAGGTCCATGTTGTTTCGTATCTTTAAACAGCTTAACAAAGAATTTTGATATAGGGTACTGTTACACCAGATTGTTCAGGACAACTAGACTTACAGACATCTCTGATGGAACAAGAATGTGCATTATGGCGTTGCTCATATGTCAGTGAAAACAAGACAAAAGACAAAAATAACACAAAAAAGAAGAAAATCGAAAAATTAAATTTTACACTTCTTTGTGCCTTGTAGCATTTAACAATATGACTTTGTATTTATTTTATTTTGTATAAATTCCACCGAATTTGAAAATAAACTTGAACTCTTTTTTAAATTGTACAGTTGTGTTGAACAAAATCTAACTTTTCGAAGAGTTTGTATTTGTTCTAGATACAGGTCCTTGTTCATATTTAGACCGCCCCATTATATAATACTCTCTCTCTCTCTCTCACACACACACACACACACGCACACACACACACCAACAGAGGCTAAAACAAAATCGCTTGACAGATCCAGATCCCATTACTCGATTTGTCAGATCACGATTCCGAAGTACAAAATCAAAACTGATTTGCATTTGTATGCTGCTCTCCAAACCGATATATTTATATTTTGTTTGGGAACTGCCCAATGTTTCGAAGGCTCATTTTGTTCTAACATAGTCCAAAGGTATATTAATTTGAAGAATTTTAGGGATAATAGTGCGAAGGTTTATTGATACGAATATTCATTACGGACAGAGCATTTAATTTTACGGTTTTACGGGGGGGGGGGGGGGGGGGGATAGGTGGCTTCTTTTTTTTTTATTTTTATTTTTTATTTTTTATTTTTCTTTCCAATTCCGGTACTTAAATAGTTTTGAAAAACTATACATGCTCTGGTTCATAGCAACCCACCCTCCCCCCACAACCCCCCCCCCCAAAAAAAAATAATTAAAAAAAAAAGTAAGAAAAATAAAAATAAATATGGATTCAAAATAGTATGTCCATTACATTAGTTCACAAAAATTATCTTCAGGTAAAATGGAAAAAAAAATCCCACTAGAACGACCCCCCCCCCCCCCGCAACACAAACATTAAATGTTCGATTCATTAATCCAACAAAAAAAATATTTGTCGTCATAGGTTTCATTCGTCATCAAGTTCAATAGTCCGAAGGCTTTTTGTTGAGAAGATTTTGAGGATCATAGTTTGCATAGCTTTTCTCCGTTTATATTTCGATGAACTTTCAAAACTTTACTTGTACTAAACATACAATACTGTTACTGAAGTCCCAACATTATACAAAATAATGATAGAAAGATGATGGATGGATGGATCTATTGAAGTGCCAACAGCATACAAAAGAATGATAGAAAGTTGGATGTATATATTGAATGATATCGCTCGATAAATACAGAGCAATGAGGCAGATCGATATATAGATGAATACAGAGCAATGAGGCAGATCGATATATAGATGAATTTATGACAGATGGGCAGGTAGAATGGTTGATTCATAGTTGGATAAAGAGAGGTAGTAGGTAAGTAGATAGATGGGTAGGTAGGTTGTTAGATCGACAGTTACCTAAACAGGTAGACAGGGATAGGTGATTTAGGTAATGTTGTTAGACAGGTAAGTACATGGAATGAGTCATATCGATTGATAGATATGATTTACTTGTAACATAAGTAAATGTTCGAAAGGTTTAGTGACCAAATTTATCATTTTTATCTCTCCATTATAAAATTCAGTTACGGTTTTCACTATATTGTACCCTCCTTCATGCACTTATTTTTTTATTTATATTTTTTAATCATAAGCAGAAACTTTACGTGTCCGAATATGCAAACTACAAACCTCTGTAATAGTAAGATTGTTGGGGGTTAGGAGCCGTTTCGCGAGGGTGGATAGAATCGCTGGAATGGAGGTAACCACCGGACAGACTTGAAATTTTTCATATGTGCAAGATGCTTGTACTCAGTTTTTTTTTATTGTATTACACTGTATAATCATAGATCTCATTATTGTATTACACTGTATAATCATAGATCTAATTATTGTATTACACTGTATAATCATAGATCTAATTATTTTTTGGATCGACCAGCTGTGTCAGAGTTGCTATATGTTGTTTCACAACAACGTTGTGTTTGATGAGGAATGTGAATGATTCCATGAAGTAATTGATGTGCTGTCAAAGTAAACCATCTTAACGCTTCTTTGAGACCGGCTTCTAACAAATGTGAAAGCACTTGTATATTTTTATTTCGCAATTGAAGGCTTACAGTGCAGGAATCAGTCTGGCAGGAGGATGAGATTGAACAGAAGTCATGTTGAATGCTGTCATAAAGGAAAGAAATGAATGGTATTTTTGTATAGCATTTTTATTAGACAGACGAAAACCAGGAAGGCGACGTGCAAATATCTAGACCTCTTTCCTGACACCAATCGTGGAATAAATCCACACAATATCACAGTTACTCTAGAGAGTGGTAGGTCTTTAATCAATCAGTAAACACGCACGTGACTACTGAGTAGCATCGTCATAAAAATAATTCAGCTAAGGTGTTCCTAACTGTTTAGCTAAGATTTGAACTTTCTGATTTATCTCTTGGGCCTTTAAACAACACTACATAACGAACATTGCTGCTGATAATGCGATGAGCTTTACTTTCCTGAAATAAATTCTGAGTAATGTAAATAATAGTAGCATTACTATGATTTCTTTTTGGTGTAAACCAAACGTTTAATTTCTTCTGCGTTGACTCCTAACATGTCATCGAAGATGACAAAATGCGTTTGACTGGGGTCAGACACGATCCCATCGTCTTCGCGAGGAATTCCTTCTACAATTGTATTTCCCTTTCGTTTTCCGTATGCAACGTCTTGTTTTGTTTTGTACAAATACTCCTTAAAGTCGTTAGGCTGCATTTTGTGATAGTTATTTGCAAGGAACATCGTTTAAAAGTTAGTAAATTGCTGTCTCTATATTTGCAAGCTTTACAAAAGAGAATAACGATCAAGCACTATCTTTATTATTACACGAAACCATGACAAAGTGTGGCAAAAAATATAAATATGGCACAGATAATATAGTTTTACACCATTTTATACCGTTTTATGGCGTTAAATTTAAAACACCTCACTGTATAAACTGCATGGAAAAAGAATAAAAGAAAACAATATCATAAATAAACGATAAACACACTTCCATACAATATATATTTTACCTTCCTTTCTTAAGCAACGCATTGAAATAACATCTATCAAATAATTTCCGTTACACCGTCTTATATGCATGCGTACACCAAAGGTTTATTATGTATTTATGCTACAAACACTGAATTATGTTTATAATAAGCGATATGATACTATTCAAATATAATTTCACTTATTATCTACATGTGTCTTTCTTATTTTAACTATACCTGAAAGTTTTTAGTCTGTATCTGTAACGGTGCATGTAAAGATACAGTCTACCCTCTCGTGAATCCAACGCTAGATTTATATTTTGAGTTTAATAAAACAAATAAAGGTAAAGCAAATTGTTAATATATATATATATATATATATATATATATATATATATATATATATATATATATATATATAAACTTTCATAGCAAGTATACAGGTCCTAAACGTCACAAAATATCATCACTACAGCACACTACACTCAGTTCCTTAAAAGAGTATTTTAGTATATTGCTCTTATTCAGTCTCTTTGATAGTAACTGGAGTTCAGGTCCTGCAGAACAGTTCGGAACATCAAAATATTTTAATCTAATTGGCTTTATGTCAGCTAAACTGTCTCTCTTGAATAGAAACCATTTGTTGTTGGACGCAATTCTTCCTTCCTTTTTACACTTGTTTGCATAGGCTTCGACTATCTATTCTGAAGATATCACACAGCTCTCCATGAAAATTGTTTGGAAAACATTTTTAAACTAAATATTTACAATTTCAACTTCTTCTATGTATCTCTCTTAAAAGATTAGGTTGCAGTCTGTTCTCCGGCATAACCACCCTTTCACCCATTTTACGGACCTTGTCATACTACAAATAAGAGAGCACGACACTGTTTGTTTGTTGTTAAATTAACGACGTGTGCGGCCATTCGGCCTGTATGATTTGTAGAGCTGATATAGGGCAATTTCTTCAGCAGAGTGATGTAAGCTTAGTTATGATTGCATCATCCATGACTTCTAGGAATAGCATCATGTATGACGCAATACCAGCTTAAGATTGTATCATTTATTGTTTTGCCTAAAAAGCAAGTACTGTCCAAACCCAGTCATAGATTTATTCATAGATCCAGTTAAAGATGTATTTTAGTCATTTCTGGTTTAAATTGAGATCCCTTCCCTTTATAACTCACTTATCCTCCGCCATTCTCAAGTCAAGGGTCGTATATACTGACCCAGTATCATATCTTTAAAACTAGAGCCAATCAACAATGTTAAGCATAATTTTCGTTCTCAGTGACCCAGAATTAGTAAAATTTGACAACATTTATTGCGGAAGCATTTTGGCTGTAGACCAGTGTTATCTGTCTTCGTTTCATTTTCATGCCAATCTGCGGCAAAAGCTTTTCAAATACCCTTCTGTAATACTTGTACTGCGCACTTCTTCTTCCCATGTCGGTAGCATTTCATCTTCGTCTAAAAATGTCATAGTGTCGTCGAAATAGGCCAGGATTATATCCCATCTACCATACATAGTGTGCGGATGCTATCTTTCATTGAAGCGAAAAGACACCACTGAGACGATCAAAAACCTCTTCGTTTATTGTTTGCTTGTTTTTTTTTTTAATAAAAAGTTAGATATAATTTTTCTCATATGTGTAGCCATTTATGTTCAATTTAAACTTAAATTAATATTAAACATATTAATAGCCACTACCTAACTCTGGGATCATGTGTCAATCACTAACATTCAAAGGAGCTGTCGCAATCATTGTCATATTTACCTATCCATTTTTTCATTCTCAAACTTCTCTTTCTCTCAAGCCACGCAAACTCATAAGCCCGCAATAAGCAAATGTTGTTGCCTGTAAACTTAAATTAACCTTTGACATATCAATAACCTCTATATACCCTCGTGGCTGGTGTGGCACTAGTGTGGCACTAATCCGATCAGTCACTAAGCTCTTAACCTTTAATAAACCTCTTGGTTTATAACAGTCATTCACCAAGTCAAGGTAAGACAAAGTAAGTCACTCTTTTGTGCCTGAAATTAGTAGTATTTTCTAACTACTGGTGTTGGTGTGGGTGTACATAATATAGTAACTAAATACATACCAAAGACATATCAGGTTAGTGCGAAGAAAACGTAATAGAAGCACAATAAATTTCTTAGTTGCTCTTATGAACTTTTTGGACAGCTTTAGAAATCTGATAATGCATTTCACGGATGGAACTTTACAAAAATATTTGTTTTGCAGCTTGATGCTGTACATGAGCCTTACGTTTGAAATTTTAGGATAAACGTTCACGTCTTGAAGCATCAGCAATAATTAAAATGAATATATCTCTAAATCGTGGAGATATTTCATTAAATGTCCGACTGCTGTTAACGAGAACAAACGTGTGAAGTCATTTGTTGAGTAATGTAGGTACGCCCCTTTGTTTCATCATGACCGAATACATTAGTTGTCAAAAGTTGGTCACTCATTTAGTTTTCTTCATTTTAAATTTAAAAGCTTAAAGCTAATCTATATTTGATTTTTCTCTGTTCCATGTACTTTTCATGTAATCTGAATGCAAACAGCTTAGACAAGTCAAACATGATTCTAGTTTATTCCCGTTGTACTTGTTTTATCGCGTGTTTGTACTAACGGCACCATTTGCCATCCCACATCATACCTAATCTGAATAAGACAGTATAAGCTTTCCAATGATTTATGTGCCTGAGCGTAGGGTAGGTACATTTAATCGGCCTGAGAAGAAATTACTAGTACCTGCCACTCACCTACGTAGAGAGAAAACAATTAATCCTAAGTCACATTAATTTAATTTGTACTTGTTTCATCGCGTTTTTTTTTCTTTGTTGCACAAGGATCTCTATTAAGCTTTGATGAAATGAAACAAAAAACAAAAACTAATAATTTCATACAGTACTTTGTTCTTGTCTCAAAGATATCAGTGAAGTGGAAAACGAAAATTACAAGATTTGTTTTGAAAATGGAAATAGCTTTCATGTTGTTTTCGTCAAAACTTCATTACTTAGAGTACGAGAAAATGATAAAAATTATTTATAAAGACCTGATAAGAACCAAGATACAAAAAGCCAAATGGTTAACATGAAACTTAATCCAGGAAGCTAGAGTGTGCAATTGGTGTAGATGAATGGAGCAACTCTTTCGTTTTGGCTAAACTATGTAAAAATGATACAGAACTGATTAGACTTAATTTAAGATTTTTTCATAGAAGTATTGCCACAAACCAGTCTTTGAAAAAGATCATTTTAAGTCATAATGATAAATGTACCTTTTGTAAGGAAGGGATAGAACAAATTGGGTACGTATTCTATGACTTTTCAGTTACTGAACACTTTCGGAATTGTCTTTGCATACAATATTTGTGAATGTATGTGTTTGTGTGTATGCTTGGGTGTGTGTGGTGTTTAAGTAAGCGAACATATGTAACGATTAGGATGGAAAACAATTGAAGGTACTGTACTATACACCAGGTAAGGTGGTGATATAGGGAAACATGTACAACCGTTACAACTTACGTTCAATTAAAGAAACAAAAACGCATTTATTTGTTGCCTCAGGACAATTTGCGTTTTTCTTCATTGCAGTGGATATCCGTGTGGCTCATTTTCCGTTTTTCTTCATTGCAGTGGATAACCGTGTGGCTCATTTTGCGTTTTTCTTCATTGTAGTGGATATCCGTGTGGCTCATTTTGCTTTGATATCAACAATAATTGGTGCGAAAGTAATAACGACGCCAAATGCGAATGCAAAGAAGTTAATGACACTTCTTTATTATAACCAATGTCCTCCTCTTTCGCGGATTTGCCATCATCAGCAGCATCATCATCATCAGCAACAATAAACACAATAACAAAAGCAGGAACAATAATGATGGCGCATCTGATATTGTTATCATCAGCATAATAAGCATTATCATCAACATTTTCAGCATTACCATCGATGTGATTCTATTGTTACTACTACTACTGTTAAAATCACTCTTACTACTGCTACTAACACTATTACTAGTGCTACTGCTTCTACCACCACTCTTGCTACTATTGTTGCTGCTGTTGCCACCAACACTCTTACTACAACTACTGCTTCTGCTGCCACCACCATTCTTACTACAACTACTGTTGCTGCTGCCACCACCACTCTTACTACTATAACTACTACTACTGCTACTGCCACCCCTCTTGTTACTACTATTATTGGTGCTGCAGGTGCCACCACAACTCTTACTACTACTACTACTACTAACACGCTTGCTACTACTACTACTACTACTACTAACACGCTTGCTACTACTACTACTACTACTACTACTACAACTAACACGCTTGCTACTACTACTAACACGCTTGCTACTACTACTAACACGCTTGCTACTACAACTAACACGCTTGCTACTACAACTAACACGCTTGCTACTACTACTACTACTAACACGCTTGCTACTACTACTAACACGCTTGCTACTACAACTAACACGCTTGCTACTACAACTAACACGCTTGCTACTACTACTACTACTACTACTAACACGCTTGCTACTACTACTACTACTACTACTAACACGCTTGCTACTACTACTAACACGCTTGCTACTACTACTACTACTACTACTAACACGCTTGCTACTACTACTACTACTACTAACACGCTTGCTACTACTACTACTACTAACACGCTTGCTACTACTACTAACACGCTTGCTACTACTACTACTACTAACACGCTTGCTACTACTACTACTACTACTACTAACACGCTTGCTACTACTACTACTACTAACACGCTTGCTACTACTACTAACACGCTTGCTACTACTACTAACACGCTTGCTACTACTACTAACACGCTTGCTACTACTACTAACACGCTTGCTACTACTACTAATACGCTTGCTACTACTACTAACACGCTTGCTACTACTACTAACACGCTTGCTACTACAACTAACACGCTTGCTACTACTACTAACACGCTTGCTACTACTACTAACACGCTTGCTACTACTACTACTACTACTACTAACACGCTTGCTACTACTACTAACACGCTTGCTACTACTACTACTACTAACACGCTTGCTACTACTACTACTACTACTACTAACACGCTTGCTACTACTACTAACACGCTTGCTACTATTACTACTACTACTACTAACACGCTTGCTACTACTACTGCTACTACTACTAACACGCTTGCTACTACAACTAACACGCTTGCTACTACTACTAACACGCTTGCTACTACTACTAACACGCTTGCTACTACTACTAGTACTACTACTAACACGCTTGCTACTACTACTACTACTACTACTAACACGCTTGCTACTACTACTAACACGCTTGCTACTACTACTACTACTACTACTAACACGCTTGCTACTACTACTACTACTACTACTAACACGCTTGCTACTACTACTACTACTACTACTACTAACACGCTTGCTACTACTACTGCTACTACTACTACTACTACTAACACGCTTGCTACTACTACTGCTACCACCACTATGTATAAAGGTCGTGTATTTGACCCACAAGCACTGGCCACATGACCAGGTAACTTTTATATATAGGGAAATGGGTAATGAGGTGCGTTCAAGTGGGACTTATTGTGTTTGATATATATATATATATATATATATATATATATCTGTGTGTGCGTGTGTGTATACTGTTACACACAGGTGATCATTTGAGCATGTTTGACTGTCTTAAATTTCGTTAGCAGGCTTCGGCGAATGTTAATTGAAGTTGTCTGTTTTTAGTTTATTTGTTTTTCTGACATTTTACAAATTATATATGCTCTGTCTTGCGCATGATACAATGGTTTACATTAAGCTTCAACACCAGGATGAACTCAAGCGAAACTGGTTTTTCATTGTCCAGCCGTCGTTAAGGCGTCAACCTACGGTCATGCTATTGTTAGTAACACGATCCATACTTGACACAGAGGATTGAAATAAATGTGAACTTAGAAATACTTTTAGAATAATTTGTCTATTTATGATTTTAACATATGGGATAGATCCTTGTTTCCGGTGGGTAAAATTATTCGATTTATTCTGACCTTATCACCCAACCCTGAAATGCTCTATTTGTAGAATTTGTTCAAAATGACTATTGCAAAGTCTTGGGAATAAATATTTACATACAATTTGCAATAGATATTTAGACACAATTTGCAATAGATATTTAGACACAATTTGCAATAGATATTTAGACACAATTTGCAATAGATATTTAGGTTTAAAACGAAAAATGTTAGTAGTCAACAGGAATTGTATCCATCATCAAAGTCCAAGAACCTAAATAACAGACGCAAAGCAAATTACCTTTCTTGAATGAGCAAAAAGGAATCCCAAGAGTGGCTCTAACTGACTGAGTGTCAATGATGACGTAATAGTAAAAACAAATCCAGTATGAATACAAATGTTTGACTGAAGACATATCTCAATTATATCGAAAAGGAAAATTACATCATCTACAACATTTGTAACGTCGTAGAGTCCATAGCAATTTCTCATGAACAAGCATTGCCTGAAGCAGTCATAATATTACATCAGAAACAACAGAAAGAGTAACAGGAGACAGACAGTCGCTCTCGTGGCTCATACACAGTGTTAGGCTGACACCGCATTTGATCTACACCGAACACCTGGCGAACGGATGAGTCAGGAATTGATTGTTTCGTACAATTTCGACGTTGATTATAAGCCTTATCTCATATATATATATATATATATATATATATATATATATATATATATATATATATATATATATATATATATATATATATATAACAAAAGCCACATTCACAACAAAATCAACGTGAAACTCGCCAACCACTACAACTCAACTGGGCATTCAGTCGAGTCCCTCGAGATGCTACCGATTGATTCTAACCTGGAGTAGACTGATATAGAACGCACACGTAAGGAACGATACTGGATATTTCAATTGAAAACTCATGGGTATTTCGGCCTAAATGAAAAAGTCTAACCTTCCTATTGCAATGTTATTAAAACTACAACCTGGCATCAGTTTATCTGACGTACGCATATTTTGCGATAATATTTACACAAGTAAATATTCCGTAACTCTGTAATGTATTATTGGTATTCTTCTTCTTCTTCTTCTTCTTCTTCTTATTATTATTATTATTATTATTTTAAGCCTTGTCCATTATCCCACTATACCATGCTCTTGACATACTTCCTTAGTACCTCCATGCATAACTTTAGCGGGATATAATTTCCTTTGCATGTTTTGATGATGGCGTTCATTTATCGCCGCGCATGGTGTCAGTCCTTTGTTCTAAGCCTGGAATTAGGTCAAAACACTTTGGTCTTCTGCGTGATACGCACGATAAACACTTCTTTCAACTTTTTTACACAACTTTGTTGGGCCGATGGCGGCAAAAAATAGATTTGTGGTTTACCTGTTTTAGACCGTTTTTTAAATTTTGTCTTTCTCCTTTCTTCTATTGTTTATCCTTTGTTTGTTTATTTCCCCGTCATTTAAACATGTAGGAGTCAAGATATGTTTTGGCTTTTGTGTTTAGTGTTTGTTTTGTGGATGTAAATTGTTTCTTCCCCTGATTAAGGGCTTCTTTAGCTCGAAACGTTGGGGGAAACTGTTTTGTATTTGCGCCGTTATCAATTGTTGTGTCATTATATATATATATATATATATATATATATATATATATATATATATATATATATATATAGAGAGAGAGAGAGAGAGAGAGAGAGAGAGAGAGAGAGATACAAGACATTGTCTTTTCTTAAATACATGCACAAAATACTTAGCAAAGATCATTGACTCAGTATGAACTAGGATTTCTCATTTGTTCTTATTGTCAATTAAATCCTGGAACGCTTTTGATTGAGATGCTTTGTGCTGAATTTGATATTGATTGGTGCATTGGTTTTGAGAAGAACATGTTTAAAGATGCTCCCAATAACGGAGGTCGATTTCATGTTGAATTAACATGATGTCCTGTTTTTAAATTCAACGATTGTGATGCCAATAGGCTCTGTTATATGATCTAGTCTATCACAGAATTTATGACAGGAGAGACGTTCATATTTTCTGTTCATCCCTCTCAAGGACACTCACATTTGAAGCTATTAATGCATTATTTGTATAAACGGTCTTTATGACAGGATGCTCCCATTGACATTTCGTAAAATTAGATCGAAGGATCTTTGACAAAAGTCTACTTAAAATTTTGCTATATTATATGTCTGGCATACATGATGTCAGATCAGTATCATCAGAACAAAGTAAGTGTATTTAAAGGAACACTACTGTATACATTTTCAATCATTTTACTTTGCTTTAGTTTTTCTTGCTTGATTCGAAATGTTGAAGAATTTTGAAATTAAGCTTGTGTTCTATCTAAAATCGTGTTTAAATACGGTCAAACTTCGATGAACGTAGGGCTTTCCTCGTCTAAAAATAGAGCTTGACTACGCGTAATATGGTCACGTGACAAATCAAAATGGTAGTCTAAAACTCAAACGGCGTGAGAGTGGATGCTGATACTTTCACATTAATTTATGTGATAATAAAGACTATCTGCTGCTGTCGCTGATGGGGTGAACTAGTTTTAATGCGTAGTAATGTACTCTCCTTGAATGAAAGCATTTGTATATGCAGTTTTAGAGCAGTGCATAAAGCAAATAATTTGTTGTGTAATGGGATCGTGGTGTCATATCAAAGTGCTATCGATTGAAAGTTTACGTTACAACATTTTTCTCCCTCCCTCGTTCTCTCTCTCTCTCTCTCTCTCTCTCTCTCTGTTTATTTACATGATAAACACATACTCATCCCAAGTTAACCCATAGTGCAAGTTGAATGCTAATAAGTGAAGCTGTATAGGAGTTTTAGCATGGACAAGGAAGAAAGATGGACCCACACACATAGATGAACAAAGTGAATCCCATATACCGCCAGTTTATTGACATGAAAGTGTAAAAGGAAATATTTTGAACAAGTCGCAACTCTTGTCTCCTGTCCCAAAAAAAATGAAGTGAATTTTATAGGGGTAATGAAACATACTTTAAAAGAATACCGCGTCTCGCTTCTATGGAAGTTATATTTATAGAAGTATGGTAAGTGCTGTTGTAACTTTCTAGTAATTTAGACAATATATCAATCCATTTTCTAGGTTCATTCTGAGTAAAATATTTCGACATTCTAGTCTTTTAAGGTCGGTTAAGTCTCTCCACAACAGATACCTTTTATCTGAGTGAATGGAGAAATATTCTCTGCCTCCCTTATTCAATAATTCCTTTACCTTACGAGTGTAATATTCCGTGCCCTCATCAAACTGTATCTTCTGAGGTTTACGTTCATTAAAGATATATTTAAGTTCATTAAAGATAGATTTACGTTCATTAAAGATACATTTACGTTCATTAAAGATTTAAATGTTTCGTATATGTATCTCCACGTCCATATTTTACTTTTTGAACCCATGCGCATTTGAGAAAACATCTTTGACAGTCAAAGTATAACTGAATGGACTATCATTCATAGGACTGCAAGTCAACCAGATCCTCTTGCATTTAACCATCAGCATGACTACCATAAATGGGAATCATTTTCGACCTTGCGTGTGGAGTGTGTGAGTCGATTGTTGGGTTAATCATAGCTTTGACTCCGCTTATTTGATTTCTTACTACCTTGCTTGATTCGCTGCCACAGAATGTTTATCTTCGTAAATGCCACATCACTGTCATAATATAGGTGTCACATCAGTGTCATAATATAGGTGTCACATCACTGTCATAATATGGGTGTCATATCACTGTCATAATATAGACGTCACATCACTGTCATAAAATAGGTGTCACATCACTGTCACAATATAGGTGTCACATCAATGTCATAATATAGGTGTCACATCACTGTCATAATATAGGTAAATGTCACATCACTGTCATAATATAGGTGCCTCAAATAAGTTTTCTTATCTTTCATTGTGAAAATGATTACATCTATTTAAATGAGTTATAACGCGCTGAAAGCAAAATTCATTGAAGAAACAATTTCAGCTTATTATGACTTTTGTCAGAACGTCTATATGTGTGTACACACTCAAATCTGGTTATTTGTACTCATTTGAATAGTATTACTTTACCATGTTTTAGACAGGTAGAAAAGTTGGTTGTATTAGGTGCGGACAATAATAAATTTAAATGTCATCCTACCACACGTAAAACGCTATTATCAAAATCTCTTAAATATGAGTCTGGAATCTATATTTGACATATCAAATGAGAAAACATACATTGCTTCATTCGTTATGAGTATGAAATACATAATTACGCTTTCTAAAAATGCCGACAAAGCAGAGATCGAATTTGCTACAGACGTAGTTCAATTTAAATTGGATAACCTGTATGTTTCAATTTTGTAAATGCCTGCTAATTTAACCTTAAATATTAAATTTTAGCTAGAAGTTTCCGCATTTTCGAGTTCTCGAGCCTTTGAAAACGTGTAATTGTCTAAAATTTAAAGTTTCCAAACAAGAGTTATTCATTTCGTTTAAAGGCAGAAATCTTAACTGTTATGCCTTTATTGAAGTTTCTATGGTAGAAGACATGAGGAGTATAAGAGAATGCACTGCTTCAGCTTCCAAGCTCCACTTCGGTTCTTCGCTTCCCCGCCCTCGCAGCGTTAGTACAATAAAATAGGTTCTAAGTTAAAGTTGGGTTAGAAAAGCTAAAAGCAGGGAGTACATTTTAGGTTACCGCTTAGCCAAAATAAAAGAGATGTCCGAGCGCCGTAAATAATAATTTTGGTCGATTCGTTACGATAATTTTTTCAGTTATAGTTATTGGTTTAATTATAGATACAACCTTAGCTACGGTTATGGGTTTTGGTTTAGTTATAGATACAACCTTAGCTATAATTATAGGTATTGGCTTAGTTATAGATACGACCTTAGCTACAATTAGGTATTCGTTCAATTTTATGCATTGGCTCAGCTATGGGTAGAACCTTTATGTCAGTTATGCTTAATAGTTTAGGCAGCAGTTCTTCGGCAAAATATATTATCTGCTAATCTATTCACTTATATTCCGCATATTTGTTTCAATACCACTGTATAGCTCTGTATGCCTCCATACCTCTGTATAGCTCTTTATGCCTCCATACCTCTGTATAACTCTTTATGCCTCCATACCTCTGTATAGCTCTTTATGCCTCCATACCTCTGTATAGCTCTTTATGCCTCCATACTTCATGATATATAGATATGACTATACAGATACTACAAATAGTTCAAATAGTGCCGATACTACAAATAGTTCAAATAGTGCCGATACTACAAATAGTTCATATACTACAGTCTCTGATAGTACAGAAAAACACGGACACCAATGAGCAAATATGATAGTATATGTACTTCATCTCAATTTTAGTTTAGCATGGAGTTGTTGTAACTCAAAGTTATGAATCAGAGTAGTACAGATTGGTAAATTTGCATCCCCAAGTTTATAATTATAGTTAACTTGAGAAAAAATCAACCAAGACATTACACATTTGGTCCTTTTTATTTTTAGAAAATCTATACATAGAGTTTGGTCGGTGTCTCCATCAACACAAATTACTATGGATGATTAACCCACAGCTACCTAGCGTTCTGTTCGAAATTCCAGTACTTGTATTTCTTGATAATTGTTATCATTTCCTTGAAGGACATTGGTAAACAGGTGGACTGCAATTGATAATAATGTCTGTTCAGCTCCTTAATGGTCACAATTTCATCCTTTCACAATTTCTTTCTAGGTGGATCGGTTTGCAAAAAGTTTAGTGGACATCCTCGTGGAAAATATTAATTTTCCATTATGAACAAGTGGAAAAGAATTAACGCATTATAACTGAACTGCATACAGAAATGTCGCAAATATATTCCACTTGAACCAGGACACAAGTTTATTTCCCAAAGAAAATCATCATTTTCTTTGTATGACCAATGTAATGAAGTGTTGGTTTGTATGGCCAATGCAATGAAGTGTTGGTTTGTATGGCCAATATAATGAAGTGTTGGTTTGTATGGCCAATGCAATGAAGTGTTGGTTTGTATGGCCAATGTAATGAAGTGTCGATTTGTATGGCCAATGTAATGAAGTGTTGGTTTGTATGGCCAATGTAATGAAGTGTTGGTTTGTATGGCCAATGTAATGAGGTGTTGGTTTGTATAGCCAATGTAATGAAATGTTGGTTTGTATGGCCAATTGTAATGAAGTGTTGGTTTGTATGGCCAATGTAATGAAGTGTTGGTTTGTGTGGCCAATGTAATGAAGTGTCGGTTTGTATGGCCAATATAATGAAGTGTTGGTTTGTAGGGCCAATGTAATGAAGTGTAAGTTTGTATGGCCAATGTAATGAAGTGTTGGCTTGTATGACCAATGTAATGAAGTGTTGGTTTGTATGGTCAATGTAATGAGTGTTGGTTTGAATGGCTAATTGTAATGAAGTGTTTGTTTGTATGGCCAATTGTAATGAAGTGTTGGTTTCTAGGGCCAATGTAATGAAGTGTCATTTGTATGGCCAATGTAACGAAGTGTCGGTTGTTATGGCCAATGTAATGAAGTGTTGGTTGTTATGGTCAATGTAATGAAGTGTTGGTTTGTATGGCCAATGTAATGAAGTGTTGGTTTGTATGGCCAATGTAATGAGTGTTGGTTTGTATGGCCAATTGTAATGAAGTGTTGGTTTGTATGGCCAATGTAATGAAGTGTCAGTTTGTATGGCCAGTGTAATGAAGTGTTGGTTTGTAGGGCCAATGTAATGAAGTGTCGATTTTTATGGCCAATGTAATGAAGTGTTGGTTTGTATGGCTAATGTAATGAAGTGTCGGTTTTTATGGCCAATGTAATGAAGTGTTGGTTTGAATGACCAATGTAATGAAGTGTTGGTTTGAATGACCAATGTAATGAAGTGTTGGTTTGAATGACCAATGTAATGAAGTGCTGGTATGAATGGCCAATGTAATGAAGTGTTTGTTCTTAACTGATGACAGACATCTTAGAGTTGACATTTTGTGTAGACATGTCTCCATTTAAATATAATTTTTAGATACGCTTCTTGGTTAGTATAATTATATCAATAATAATAATAACAGTCAAACCTGTCTTGATAAGTCACAATTAGGAAATAAGAAAGGTGGTATCTGAAGACAGATGGTTGATTAACAAATGTACATTTTGCAAAATATGTCTTTTTAGAAACTTGAAAATTAAACATTTTGCCTCTTAGCACTGTAAATTGTTTTATACAGGTGACCTTTAAAATGAGTTTAGTGTATAAATTTTTTTTGAAAAATTGGATTGATATGGAGAATAGAAAAGAACGAAAGATATAGGGAAGACTTTTGTATAAACGGCCACGTTAAATATGTGGGAATGTAGATATATATTGATGGGGATTGTATCGTATATCTGGAAAGTTGAAAACTCAGCAGTTTGTAAGTTGGCTAAATTTAAAAAGTTAAATGCGTAAGACCCCTGAAGGAATATTTAATTAAATGTGGCATTATGACTGTCATAATGATTAACCATAGCGCAAAACTCCTATGGTGTATGCCACTTAGGCTATTTGTATGGTTGAAGTAAGTGATGTTGTACTGTTTTGACATACTTTATTTTTCATAAAGAGACCGAAGCGACTTCATTGTTAGAACACCTGTGTCGTACCTTTAGGGGATACTATAACACCTGTGTTGTACCTTTAGGGGATACTATTACACCTGTGTCGTACCTTTAGGGGATACTATAACACCTGTGTCGTACCTTTAGGGGATACTATAACACCTGTGTCGTACCTTTAGGGGATACTGTATGAAAGATGATGAGAACGCTTTACATACTTAGTGCACATAATCTGACGATTTCAATGGAGGAATAGCCTTTCTGCATAATTAAAGTGCTTTATGCCGTCCTTTGCCAGAAATATTGAAAGGTGATAGGAGACATACATCATTTTACCTGAACTATATCGTTAGGAAGATACATGTATATACATTATCGTTAAACATCGGTGACAAAATATTTTCACCAAAGGGTTCACCAAAATCAGACTAACCATTTATTTGATTGCTTGATACGATAAAGGTATTTTCTATATTAAAGTATCAGTCATTGCAGGGTTAATATCTACTTTCGTTTTTATTAAGTGATATTTGAGTCATTGCAGGGTTAATATCTACTTTCGTTCTTATTAAGTGATATTTGAGTCATTGCAGGGTTAATATCTACTTTCGTTCTTATTAAGTGATATTTGAGTCATTGCAGGGTTAATATCTACTTTCGTTTTTATTAAGTGATATTTGAGTCATTGCAGGGTTAATATCTACTTTCGTTTTTATTAAGTGATATTTGAGTCATTCCAGGATTAATATCTACTTTCGTTTTTATTAAGTGATATTTGAGTCATTCCAGGATTAATATCTACTTTCGTTTTTATTAAGTGATATTTGAGTCATTGCAGGGTTAATATCTACTTTCGTTTTTATTAAGTGATATTTGAGTCATTGCAGGGTTAATATCTACTTTCGTTTTTATTAAGTGATATTTGAGTCATTCCAGGATTAATATCTACTTTCGTTTTTATTAAGTGATATTTGAGTCATTGCAGGATTAATATCTACTTTCGTTTTTAATAAGTTATATTTGAGTCATTGCAGGGTTAATATCTACTTTCGTTTTTATTAAGTGATATTTGAGTCATTGCAGGGTTAATATCTACTTTCGTTTTTATTAAGTTATATTTGAGGAGATTTTTAAGACGCTTACTTAATAGCAAAGTCTTCTTTAGTTCAAGACATCCCAGTTTAGTTTAAGTCATCCCAGTTTAGTTCAAGACATCCCAGTTTAGTTTAAGACATCCTAGTTTAGTTCAAGACATCCCAGTTTAGTTCAAGTCATACCAGTTTAGTTCAAGACATCCTAGTTTAGTTTAAGACATCCTAGTTTAGTTCAAGACATCCCAGTTTAGTTCAAGACATCCCAGTTTAGTTTAAGACATCCCAGTTTAGTTTAAGACATCCCAGTTTTGTTTGAGACATCCCAGTTTAGTTTAAGACATCCCAGTTTAGTTTAAGACATCCCAGTTTCGCTAAAGACTAGCCCATCCTTCTCTGTCTTCATGGACATTTCGAGATTGAACACATACAATATCCATTTATCTAGCTTCAAAATATAACCAGTAGCAGAAAAAGGCTCTTCAAGGTGGGTAGGTAATTTAGATAAATAAATGACCACGAGTACATAACAAAGTACAACTTAGTAAACGCTACACACTTTATCATATACTCTAATTTCATATTTTATTTCCAACCATTAAAAATGTAGCGACATCAAAAATATGTTTTTGAACGATTTGAAAATATTAGAAGAAGTCCCAATAGCAGTGTTGGACTCTCAAACACATCATTTGCACAGAGTGAGATGGGGGAGAGAGTGAGACAGGCAGACAGACAGGCAGAGACTGACATAGACAGAGACATAGATTTAAAAAAATGTGACACAAAGACGTATACACATGTATAATTTTATATTTGAAATTCTGTATTAAAAATGCCACGTACCAAAGAACCATCCAGATACAGATGTGTAAAAAAGTACGTCATTTATATTATGTTAAATATAAAGGCAATCACCTAATTCTGCTAAGTTCAGGCTTTTAAATAAAAGCATGTCTTATTTTTCAAATATAGAATAATAACTGTTTAACTAAGTTACGAATATTTCTTTTCAAAGTATATTAATGTTTCTAATAATTATGAATGGTTTGATTCAAGTAAGAAAACTAAATATCTAAACAGTTTTCTTCTTATCAAAACTTAAACTCTTTTGTGGCATACGTCTGACTTTATGTGGCATACGTCTGACTTTATGTGCGATACGTCTGACTTTATGTGGGATACGTCTGACTTTATGTGGGACGTAAGGACAAAGTAGAGGAATTCTTTTTTTCTATTTGTGGTTTATTTCTGACATTATGTGGGTCGTAAGGACAAAGTAGAGGAATTCTTTCTTTCTATTTGTGTCATCCATGTGACTTTATGTGGGACGTAAGGACAAAGTAGAGGAATTCTTTTTTTCTGTTTGTGGCATCCGTCTGACATTATGTGGTACGTAAGGACAAAGTAGAGGAATTCTTTCTTTCTGTTTGTGTCATCCGTCTGACTTTATGTGGGACGTAAGGACAAAGTAGAGGAATTCTTTCCTTCTGTTTGTGTCATCCATGTGACTTTATGTGGGACGTAAGGGCAAAGCAGAGGAATTCTTTCTTTCTATTTTCGGCATACGTCTGACTTTATGTGGGACGTAAGGACAAAGTAGAGGAATTCTTTCTTTCTATTTGTGGCATACGTCTGACTTTATGTGGGACGTAAGGACAAAGTAGAGGAATTCTTTCTTTCTGTTTGTGGCATACGTCTGACATTATGTGGGACGTAAGGACAAAGTAGAGGAATTCTTTCTTTCTATTTGTAGCATACGTCTGACTTTATGTGGGACGTAAGGACAAAGTAGAGGAATTCTTTCTTTCTATTTGTGGCATACGTCTGACATTATGTGGGACGTAAGGACAAAGTAGAGGAATTCTTTTTTTCTATTTGTGGCTTACGTCTGACATTATGTGGGACGTAAGGACAAAGTAGAGGAATTCTTTCTTTCCATTTGTGGCATACGTCTGAATTTATGTGGGACGTAAGGACAAAGTAGAGGAATTCTTTCTTTCTATTTTTGGCTGTGTTTCGTGACTGGAGCTCAGAGGGGTCATATGGTAAAAATTAATAAATTTGTAACGGAGTTCATTTTAATCATTCTAATAGAGACTGCATTTCGGATTCTGCTTGTAAAGAACAAATTGGTGTGATCCAGGAATTTTAGGATATTTGTACCTTCTGGTATCAATATTTAAAATCAGAACTCCGTCCATGTTTTTCTATAAATTATCGCTAGTGTTTAATTATATAAAAATTAAAACACTTGGCGATTTCACATTTTGCATATACTGAGCACAATAAGGTGGGATTGTTAGCATAAAGTTTCATGTCTACCCTTTTATAATTATTAAAAAGGTAACAATGCAAGCCAGGCACTCTTCTTCATGATTTTGATCAACCTCAATGGGCGGGGGAGGGTGGTGGTGGTGGTAATTGCATACCGCGGCGGGATTAGCACCCTGATCAGGATATACTTTATCTAAAAAACACACTTAACATATATATAATTCACCTCATCATTTATGGGTTACATTTAGTATTAATTATATTTAAATCAAAATACCTTTAAGCCCAGTCATTCCAGTTCAACTCTGATACGACATCGGTAGTGAGTTGTAGAAAATACAGGAGCTGTTATTTCACTTAATGTGATACAGATCGCGTACAAAAATTTCTTTATTACACCTCTATCATATCTCCGTCTTTTCTGTGCAGTATGACTTCAGATAAAAAGTGTTTACTTGGTTTGGAATCAGTTGGTCTATGATAGAAGTTTTCGATCTCTTTATTTAACTAGCACAATTTGAATATATGTTTCACGACTAATTGTTTGGATGTGTGTGAAACGATATATAGTGCTTGTGTTTGTATTGAAGGACAGCAAGAATAAAATAGTTTGTTACCAGTACAATGAAAAATATGAATACATTCAATAAAATAAACTTAATTTATATCAATAATTTTGCTATTCATGATTCCTTGTGCCCTTTATGATTATATGTTCACTCTAGACATGTGTCCGTTATGAGTATATGATTACTTTAGATATGTGTCCGTTATGAGTATATGATTACTTTAGATATGTGTCCGTTATGAGTATATGATTACTTTAGATATGTGTCCGTTATGAGTTAGTGTAAGTTGTAAAGCAAGTATTCATACAGGCATAGCTCAAGATCACACTGTTTACTAAAATTAAAACAAATCAGTTCAGTTTATACAACTGATATGTTTGCAATGATATTTAGCTTTTAATTGTCTAGAAAAAGATAAGCAGAGTTTTACCCCTGCCATATACAAACGTTGTGCTTGTTTTAAAATCTGAATGCTAGTATCTCGTATTTCCCGTGCTTGTTTTAAAATCTGAATGCTAGTAGCACGTCTTTCTCGTGCTTGTTTTAAAATCTGAATGCCAGTAGCACGTCTTTCCCGTGCTTGTTTTAAAATCTGAATGCTAGTAGCACGTCTTTCTCGTGCTTGTTTTAAAATCTGAATGCTAGTAGCACGTCTTTCCCGCGCTTGTTTTAAAATCTGAATGCTAGTAGCACGTCTTTCCCGTGCTTGTTTTAGAATCTAAATACTAATAGCACGTCTTTCCCGTGCTTGTTTTAGAATCTGAATGCTAGTGGCACGTCTTTCCCATAAGAATGTATGTTAGAGTTGGACAGTTTTGATTCTTCTTATGTAATACCCAACTTTTGCTTGTTAGCTGAAAAGGTTTGGTTTTGTTCCAAAACAAACCTTTCAAGAAAATAAAATACGTGACACCTGTCATGTTCTTCAAATAAGGTTGTGTGGTAAAGTTGGAAAGTATTGATTTTAATGGCGTCAGACCAAACTCTTACCTGGATATGGTGACTCAGAGCTATAGAATTTCCCAGCAACAAGTATTGCGTTTACTCTCTCTCTCTCTCTCTCTCTCTCTCTCTCTCTCTCTCTCTCTCTCTCTCTCTCTCTCTCTCTCTATATATATATATATATATATATATATATATATATATATATATATGTGTGTGTGTGTGTGTGTGTGTGTGGTCTTTCTCAGCCATGAAAGTTGTGAATTTAAGCAGACCTTTTGACATATTTTTACCGCTGTAAGACAAAGATTCATAAAAGTATGTATTTCATACATTCAGACATGCAAATGTAGTTCACCTATTCAACAGTATTGACAAGCGGCCAAGGAAGCTCCTTCGCGAATCCAGTCCGTGCATGTGGCAAAAGGTCAGCAGTCCAAAAGAACACAAACCCAGCACAAAATAACTGTATGTAAAAGAATAAAACAATACATTTTTATTTCCTTTTTCTTTGCGTAGTCTGACCATTCACGCTATATCTAAGTGATTGAACTCGCTCTTTATTTATGGTAACACTCTAACTTAGTCTGCCCGACACAAGTCCTATATTCTTTTATGAGTCACAGCATGATGATGTCATTATTGGAAGATATATTACTGATGTTGCAAATAAAAGAGGCCTAGTCGATGCTAGAAACTTCAGATAGCGAATTGGACAGGGGCTGTTGGCATTGTTCTCAAGCACCTAAATCAAGCAAGAGTAAAAATAATACAGCATATACAAAAGTGCCTCATTTCAATCAAGTTGTGTCAAGTGAATAGCTCACAAGCAATATTCCAGCAGTGGTAACTTCAAACGGTCAAAGTTAGTAAGTGAGCTTTTAAAGGTGAAAAAAGTAAAAAACCTCAAATAAAGAATTCTAAGGTTTTGTATCATGGACTATTTTGGATTTTAACATGCAAGTTGAATTAATGTATCTGATGTTAAATATTTATATTTAAAAAAAATTCTATATAATATTTGCTTTGATACACACTTCGTAATGCTAGTGCTAAAAACTGTAGAAGTTTTTATATATTATTTTTATCTATCTATCTGGGATATACATACACGGGGATAGAAAACTCTCTATCTACCCATCAAATATCATTCCTTGTTTTTTTATACGCAAATGAGAGTACTTAGCACCTGAGATCAACGGAACTGCAGGGACTTCAGTGCTTTCAGTGGCAAGAGTGGCTTGTTTATGGTACATACTTAGAAACAATACCTCTTCACTATTTTATCAATGACTGTTTATGGTACATACTTAGAATCAATACCTCTTCACTATTTTATCATTTACTGTTATGGTACATACTTAGAAACAATACCTCTTCACTATTTTATCATTGACAGAAAAGATGAAAGCACTATGTTATTTGCAAACAATTTAACAACGGAAATGATGTAATTTACTTCAGTCTTTTGAGCAATGTATTTAAAAAAAATAATAAATGAAACTTGAATTTTGTTAATTTTGAAAAAACTTTCTGTAAAAAACTTTACAATTTTGTATCGTTGATGCAATAATAGATCTTATATTTATAGACTTCAGCTTAAAAAATGTGTTGCTCCTAATTTGTCTCGAAAATTGAGGTACATTTATTCATTTTTAGAATTTTAGATCTGAAAACACAAATTACATGTTGGTATCAATAAGACATCTTTTAAATGAAGACGTGTCGGTTTCCATCCATCATAACTTAAAAATAAATATATCGGAATTAAGGAGAGAGCTTGGATTTTCCTTTGGTATAAATCTAATTAAATTTAAGATTTTACTTTAGCATGGGCGTTATAGAAGATATTTTTTGCTCCAATTAGAACATTGCTACGGCTAACGACAGACTTTAACTTTAGTTAGTACAACTGGTACTGATAAGCCAAGTGCAAGGTGCGCATTGCTATTTCTTTGATTTAAGGTTTAGACAGACCACTGACAACTACATTTGCATATCATAAAGGAACGGGTGATATCTGGGTGATATCTGGGTTGGGTGATATCTGGGTTGGGTGATATCTGGGTGATATCAGGGTTGGGTGATATCTGGGTGCCGAATTTGACTTCCAGTTGCCCTTGTATGTTAGTTCCATCAAATATAAAATTATATGGCAAATTACATTTTTGCTAGATGGACTGGATTCCTAGAGATAATCTTTATCAGAGTGATTTATATAGGAAGGACAGTGACAACACACAGTGCAAAACTGGTTGACACCACTAATTTCGCTTGCTTTGTTGGCATATATATATATATATATATATATATATATATATATATATATATATATATATATATATATATATATATATATATATATATTAGACGCAGGAGATAGGGAACGTTATAACTGTCGTTATAAAAAAAGTTGCCAATGCCGCCGCCATATTTCCAGTGCTTAACTAGTGTGTATGGTGTGCTGGATAGAGTCAATTCCGTAGGGCATAATGTACAGTCTGTAGCTGCTAATCCAGTTGGTTTTTTTTAGGGCAGAATGTTCTTTCTGTTGTGCAGTACCTGTCGATCGACTGGACTGCAAGGACTGAACAGATTCTGCCCACCGACTTGACTGCACTGGTATGCAAAGCAGCAAGACAACACGAGCTGTCGTTATTCCGGCTTCGACATTCCACTGGGCTCGTAGTTGCAACAGTGTTAATGTGCGAAACTCCTTACATCGCTATGCGGTGCCTGACAGTGACGACTGGCGCTAAAGAAAAGATGTCAGTCTGTTATTTTTGTTAGAGTGAATTTAGCATACTCTGGATGACTATGTAAAGGTCAGTTCTCGCCCACTATATCCGTTTGGCTCTTTTAACACTAATTTCAACTTTAATCCGTTGCATAGCAGATATTGGTGGTTGATGGTCATGTCATCAGTAAACGAATCAAGCAGTGGTGTAACTGATAATCATGCTGTTTTACCTGTAGGACACAAACTTGAGGGTGAAGAAATGACTTTTGAAAAACTTTATGAAGCCTGCAGTACAATGCATTCTAGAAAGGGAGCTAATAGCCAAGGGAGCAATACAGTTTAGAATGGTCTAATCAGTAAGACTGGAAAAAGATCCGTATTTGGAAATGTAAACTGATGTATCCTTGATACGCAAGCCACCCCTACATACAAAAAGATGAAATAAGGTAAAAGAGCAAGTCATTGTTAGCGTTTTTATGGGTAGTGATAATTACATGAAAGAGAGCTCTGGATGGGTATATGTGTGCTAGAACTCGCTTAATGTTAACATTTGGCGCGATAAGAATTACATGCGGCATCATTTGAATTTGAGACCCTGTATCGGCTGACACAGGTGTCACAAAAATTATATAACTAGAACGTCCTTTGAACACCGTGCTGCTCACCAGATTAAATCGACTGCAGAGCACGTGTACTTGATCCACCTAAAAGATTTCATTGGATCTGACTGCCACGCCAGCTCCTGTAGTGTTATGTACTCCCAGCTCCTGTAGTGTTATGTACTCCCAGCCCCGTAAGTCCTACAAGTGGGCAAAGACACTCATTAGCATTCCTTACGAAGTACATGTCGTAATGAGTCTTGAGAATCAACTCTTGACAAAGCAAAAGTTGTCTCGATGCTTATTCCTGTCGTCTAGTCCCTGTTTTGTCTTAACACATCGACATTGTCGTCTGTAGGTCTATGATGTTCATCGAGTGTTCCGAAACGTAAAATATGTCAGGTATTTCAATCTTTTTGTAACATCTGTTGGTGTCACGTGATCTAAACCGTTATTTGTTTACTTAACGGAAATGTTATATCATGCTCACCAAAGAATGTTTAAAGCCGGATTGAGCGACATATTTAGCCCTCCAGCACTGTCGCTAGTACCCTCAATTGCAAGCAGTCGTCTGTGTGTAGCCATTGTATTTTCTTTTGTGATTCAGTTATTGTATGCGTTCATAAATTCAAGTTATACAAACTGCTTGAGCAGTTCATAGAGCTCTTGTTTATTTATAATATCGGATTAGAGTGTTTATTTATAATACCGGATTAGAGTGTTTATTTATAATACCGGATTAGAGTGTTTATTTATAATATCGGATTAGAGTGTTTATTTATAATATCGGATTAGGGTGTTTATTTATAATATCGGATTAGAGTGTTTATTTATAATATCGGATTAGAGTGTTTATTTATAATATCGGATTAGAGTGTTTATTTATAATACCGGATTAGAGTGTTTATTTATAATATCGGATTAGAGTGTTTATTTATAATATCGGATTAGAATGTCTATTTATAATATCGGATTAGAGTGTTTATTTATAATATCGGATTAGAGTGTTTATTTATAATATCGGATTAGAGTGTTTATTTATAATATCGGATTAGAGTGTTTATTTATAATATCGGATTAGAGTGTTTATTTATCATACCGGATTAGAGTGTTTATTTATCATACCGGATTAGAGTGTTTATTTATAATATCGGATTAGAGTGTTTATTTATCATATCGGATTAGATTGTTTATTTATCATATCGGATTAGAGTGTTTATTTATAATATCGGATTAGAGTGTTTATTTATAATACCGGATTAGAGTGTTTGTTTATAATATCGGATTAGAGTGTTTGTTTATAATATCGGATTAGAGTGTTTATTTATAATATCGGATTAGAGTGTTTATTTATAATATCGGATTAGAGTGTTTATTTATAATATCGGATTAGAGTGTTTATTTATAATATCGGATTAGAGTGTTTCTTTATAATACCGGATTAGAGTGTTTATCTATAATATCGGATTAGAGTGTTTATTTATATTATCGGATTAGAGTGTTTATTTATAATATCGGATTAGAGTGTTTATTTATAATATCGGATTAGAGTGTTTATTTATAATATCGGATTAGAGTGTTTATTTATAATATCGGATTAGAGTGTTTATTTATAATATCGGATTAGAGTGTTTATTTATAATATCGGATTAGAGTGTTTATTTATCATACCGGATTAGAGTGTTTATTTATCATACCGGATTAGAGTGTTTATTTATAATATCGGATTAGAGTGTTTATTTATCATATCGGATTAGATTGTTTATTTATCATATCGGATTAGAGTGTTTATTTATCATATCGGATTAGATTGTTTATTTATCATATCGGATTAGAGTGTTTATTTATAATATCGGATTAGAGTGTTTATTTATAATACCGGATTAGAGTGTTTATTTATAATATCGGATTAGAGTGTTTGTTTATAATATCGGATTAGAGTGTTTATTTATAATATCGGATTAGAGTGTTTATTTATAATATCGGATTAGAGTGTTTATTTATAATATCGGATTAGAGTGTTTATTTATAATATCGGATTAGAGTGTTTCTTTATAATACCGGATTAGAGTGTTTATCTATAATATCGGATTAGAGTGTTTATTTATATTATCGGATTAGAGTGTTTATCTATAATATCGGATTAGAGTGTTTATTTATTATATCGGATTAGAGTGTTTATTTATTATATCGGATTAGAGTGTTTATTTATAATATCGGATTAGAGTGTTTATTTATAATACCGGATTAGAATGTTTATTTATAATACCGGATTAGAGTGTTTATTTATAATACCGGATTAGAGTGTTTATTTATATTACCGGATTAGAGTGTTTATTTATAATACGGGATTAGAGCAGCGAGTCAAAAGACTGAACTATCGGATTCTGAGTGGATTAGGCCAAGTAGTAGGTCATCTATCTGTACAGCGAAACTTTTGAGAAGATGCCCCCAATCCTTGCTAACTATACCAAAACCTTTAAACTTTTGCACAAGTTGAAATATATAAGTCCTCATCTTTTAACTCCTCAACGATCCTTCCCTCTTGATGTGTGTATTCCACAAGTTGCCAAACCGGAGTCTTTCTTATAAGTGGAAAGGATATGTATGCTTTGCTATGCTACTAGTCTGCCACGTTTTTGCTTTTTCATTTTTTGCAAGTTGTTTACCGATTTCAATATTTTGTCTCTAAGCACTTTCTTCTTCGGTTAGATGTTGGCTGATAATTCCTAAGGTCTCTCTGACGACACTTTTTTGTCGAACGTTCGTCCAAACATTTTTATTTGTTAGTCACTGAGCGCATTGTTCCACTGGTGGTAATCCAGTACCAATTCTGCTATATCCCCTTTTTCAAGCATAGTTGTAAAAGGCCTATGTTCCCTAGTTAATCAAGCATAGTTGTAAAACGCCTATTTTCCCTAGTTAATCAAGCATAGTTGTAAAACGCCTATTTTCCCTAGTTAATCAAGCATAGTTGTAAAACGCCTATTTTCCCTAGTTAATCAAGCATGGTATTATAGGGCCTATGTTCCCTAATTAATCAAGGCTCATCTAGTTCTTAGAATATCCAGTTTTCTTTTCACAATCATTTAAAGTATTTCGGTAATAAGTGTCAGAGGCGTCGGCTATGGCAGTTTGTTTTACTGATCCACTCCAAGTACCCTTTTTTAAGAATCCGCTCGTATTTTATGCCTATCCTCATCTATTTGTCCTAGTGTGTGTTGCTGTTGGTGTTCCAGTGTGTGTTGCTGTTGATGTTCCAAGAAGCGCAGCCCTTTGCAAAATGTAGTATTTGACATTTCACCAGCATTTTCGCGGCCTCACAGAAGTCGGAATAGGTCGTGTAATAGCGGAAAAAGCAGCGTCACAAAGTGGGGACTGCGGTCCCACTGCAGCAAGAACGTCAGTTTCGCGTTGTGGCGCAGCAATCAACATTATGCCCTCCCTTTTTCTTTCCAACAGCATTAGTTATGTCCATTATGTATGTATGTAGGTAGGTATATATGTATGTATGTATGTATGTATATATATATATATATATATATATATATATATATATATATATATATATATATATATATATATATATATATATATATATATATATATAAACTAATAATAATTCTGAATGCAGAGTAAAAAATAGGTTTTGATTAAATCATGTCATGAAATTAATAATTTTATTACTATTCGTTACTAATTTTCATTGGGACTGAGGAAGGGAAGTTCTAATTGGACAGCAAGATGAGTAGACTATTTTGCTGGGCATCCAGATTTTGCAGTCAAAAGGGCAGCCATGTTGTTTTTGAAAGTTGGCCCCTACTCTCTCTCTCCTCTCTCTCTCTCTCTCTCTCTCTCTCTCTCTCTCAACCAATAAGCTTGAGAGGAGATCTCACAGCTACTGGCAGCTACATAGTTCCATTCCAAGCGTCATTTGCCCCATTACACCTCAATTCATGTTGGTCCTAAACCTTATTTACAGTATTAAATATTTTAAAGATTCCATCACCCGTGAAGATACCAAAAGTCACGGGCATATGGAATGCTTTAGGCTTTGTTGCAAGTGCTTCATGTTTCAGCCAATTGACACAGTTCATCGAAGTGTTTGAAGAGACCAAGGTTGCTCTAACATGAACGCAGCTGAGATAAATGGCTACTAGTTTTGCGTTCATGGTGATGTGCTACATAGTTTTCAAGCAATATTGCTTATAGTAGAATTACAGGACAATCTTGCTTCCAATCGAACGCCTCAGTCTTGAAAAATACGTCCGATTTGAGGTAGGATTTGTCTCTAATTTTCCCATAAGCAATAGTATGTGAAAACAATGCATTTGATCCAAGACACCAAAGTATGAACAATTTGGCTCATCTGGGTTTTGTTTCTGAGCTGCTGTGATTTCTTCAAACATTTTCACCGATGGCTATAAAGCTTGATCAGACAAGCCCAGTGATTCGCGTTTTCATTAAATAGAGCGATAAGGGTGGTCAGACCACAAGAATTACATCATTACTACAAATGATACGTTACTTACGGTCCAAATTGTATCAAGATACGATAAGATAATGCTAAGACGTGGACTTTTCCTTATGAAATCAAATTATTTCCAAACTTTATAACAACTATTAAAATTTTGAATCACTCTCAACCCACTTTTATCTTGTCAAGTAAACAGAATAGACTTAACAACGGCACATGTACAAACAATCACTGCTTTCCCAGGTGTAGAGCTTACGATATGGAGACATACTGTTCAACGAGAAAGTAGTTTATTGCGGGAAATACATCGACAAATTATCCCGTCAAAAAAGTGCTAAAAAGGGCAAACTTAGGTAAATACCAAATATAATAAAATTGGTTTGTCAAAAACAGTTGGAGTGAGATACCTTTCTCTGGAACACAGCACGGCGGCCAACATGGCCTGATTTAGGCAGAATTCGAATCTACAAGCCCCGGTACGCTAACCACTGAGGTACCCGAGATCGAATAGGCTGTATCAATCAATCATGAATTATTTGTATCAATCAATCATGAATTATTACTAATGTTCATATGCGTATTATCTGATTTCAAAATTAAAGCCACTGTCAAACGCAGACACTTTAACTGCAATATGTAAAGTAATTATTTCTTGGCTGGAGCTTACTTTCAATGCACTTCTTTTGGTATCTATCCACGATTAGAAATGTTATTTCCGGGTTCACCTAAAATTATGTCTTCTCAGATTGTTGTCTTCTCTCTTTACATTTATAAGTTTTAGGGACGCTGTATTTGAACATTTCCATTCATGATCTTCCTAAAGACGCTGTAGTTGAACATTTCCATTCATGATCTTCCTAAAGACGTAGTATTGAACATTTCCATTCATGATCTTCCGAAAGATGCTGTATTTGAACATTTCCATTCATGGTCTTCCTAAATACGCTGTATTTGAACATTTCCACGCACGATCTTTCTAAAGAGGTTCATCTAAAGTTTGTAGCTTGACAAATGACGAGATAAAGTTTGTAAAATGTGTGCTGAGAACACTTTCTAACGAGCCTAATGGACAATTGGTGTAGGCAACCTTTTGATTTCTCAGTTCTATATCATGAAATGAGTGCGATAACACTTGCTTGTCATTTTTAGATTTGAAGTTTCGACACAGTTACCGCGTTGCGGATTTTATGACATGTGAGATTGGTGACTTTCACAAATCGTTTTTATTGATAAAAACTCTTTATCAAATGTTTAAACGGAGGTATTAATGACATTCAAAGACTGATGTCAAAATACGAAATCGACTTAAATAACCGGATAGTTTTCTTTCATTCACAAATAATCTCAAGATGCGTCGCTTCCAAATTATAAACTTGAACTTTAGAATCATATCCTACCAATGCTCTATTTCATTAGACATATAGATGGAAAATGGGTTTGATATGTACATACATACATACATACATACATACATACATACATACAGACAGACAGACATACCGATTGATAAATTGTGCTTTTAATCGATCTTCGAAACTCACGTAACCCATGACAAGTTATAATAATCAATGAAGAAGTAGCATAAAAAAAATATCTAAAAGCTACAAACAACAAAAGTAGGCTTAAAGGGAATTAACTCTTTCAATCGATATTCAGTGTCACCTATACTGTCTCGTATGCCTGTTAAACACAATGAAAAACGGTACAAGATTTTGGGGGAAAACTTTTTCTTAATAATAAAACAGTTTAATTAGCGATTTTACCTCCCATCAGAATCATGAGCATGTCTGAAAACGATGGAGAAATTACAAAGCGAAATTAAGTGACAATTGAAATTTAGGTACAGCATCTGTTACAAAATCCATGTTTGAATACAGAACTAAGCAAAATAAAGAACCAAAATCTTTATAGGTAAACTCGTAATTATTAAAATCTTTTGTTTACAGATATTACACTAAGAAGTTTGTCAGATACGACCGTTCTGTGATGATTCCACAGTACCCCCACCCTAACAATGTTGAATGTATCATTCGCGCAAGACCTGTGTTAACAAAAGTAAAAATATCTTCATTTTTGACGAATATTTTATTTGAGAAAATGCACAATTTTATACATTATATGTAAGAGCTAAATTTGTATAAAACAAATTCACTGTCCTAAACTTATTGTAAAATGTCGGAGCGTCTTGTCACCGATGTAGTAATGCAGAATAGAAACAACAATCCACGAAAATAGACGGTTATTTGCTTTCAAAATATATACTATAAAGAACCTCAAGTTGTTTTTTTTAAGAAGAGATATAAGGAAATATTTCATTCGTAAAGTGGAAATATTTTGTATTGACACTCGTAGCAATACTATTTTTCTACTTCACTCTTGAAATATTTTTGGACACTTGACCCTGTCAAATATAGCAAACACTTTAAACATATTAGAAACATTTAACACGTCAATAGTTTTCACTTTGTTTAACTTAATTCTGTTGCATATTTTAAAAATTAGTTTTATATTTGTATAGTATTTCCTTTAGCAAGTTGCTTACAGTAAAACAATCTTGGATATGTTATATCATTTTTAATTTCATGAGTCACACATTCTTACGGAAGCCCATTAGTGCCAAATAAAGTAACTGAGAAAAATAATTATATTGCAAATATTCGCAATATTTTTGCGAATATTTGCAATACTTTTGCGAATAAACGCAATACTTTTGTGAATAAACGCAATAATATTGCGAATATTTGCAATACTTTTGCGAATAAACACAATACTTTTGCGAATAAACGCAATATTTTTTTGAATAAACGCAATCGCATTGCGAATAAACGCAATACTGATTGGGAATATTTGCAATATTTTTGCGAATAAACGCAATACTTTTGTGAATAAACGCAATAACATTGCGATTAAACGCAATACTTATTGCTATTAAACGCAATACTTATTGCGAATAAAAGCAATTCTTATTGCAAATAAATGCAATACTTTTGGGAATATTCGCAATAGAATCTTACATGGCAAGACAGGAAATTGTTGCTTCTTAAGAGATTTGAGTACATGCAGGCAGGAATGGATTTTACGGCTTTTATTAAGTTGTATTTTTCCCTTGGATTAAGTTATTCAGAGATTATTTGCTGCTTGGCAGTCAATCACAGGATTGTTATCAGTATGAGGACATTAAAACGAAGGCTGTCAGAATTGAGATTGTACAGGAGGAAGTATCCATCAAACATTTTGAACGTGGCTTTATACTTAGCGGAGCAGATCAGTGAATCTGGCTGTCAAAATGGTTATCGCTGGATGCATCGAAAATGTTTGCTTGCAGGATTTCGAATTTCAAGATCAGATGTTGCAGCTTTGCTTTCCATTTTAGACCCTCAGGGGTGTGAACTTAGAAGGAGAAAAAGACTAGGACGAAGGAATTATTATGCCAAGGGGCCGAATTTTATCTGGCATCTGGATTCTTATGACAAACTGAAACAATACGGTTTGTGCATCAATGGCTGCATAGATGGATTTTCACGGAAAATCATTTCGTGCAAGGTAACGTGTTCAAGCAGTAATCCACGCATTATAGTCGGACATTACATTGATGCAATTGAACAACTCAGTGCATACCCAAATGCAGTAAGAGGCGACTGTGGAACCGAAAATAATCATGTTGCTGAAATGCATAACTTTCTGACTAATACACAGTCTTTCATATTTGGGCCTAGTACGGCTAACCAGCGGATAGAATCGTGGTGGCGGCAGTTACGGGTGGAATGTTGTCAGTTTTGGATAGATTTCTTCGGACTTATGAAAGAGACAGGCTATTTTGAAGGAGATGCGATAGACAAGAACCTTATACAGTTCGTCTTCATGTATATTCTGCAGGTAATAAACGCAGTTTACATCTCTTTAAATAGAGCAAGTATGACATCCTCATTTTAAAAACAATGTGTTGCATTCATTATATTATCCTGATGACTATCATCAAATTTTGAGCCTACATTTTTTTATATTTACTGCATAAGATGGCATAATCGTTCTGACATTGTTATAGGTCATTTTTTATATTTACTGCATAAGATGGCATAATCGTTCTGACATTGTTATAGGTCATTTGTTCCAAAATTGCAACATCAATGTATTGTGAGTAGCATAGCGGGAAAGACCAACTATTAATCGCACCGACCATTTATTAAAAAGCAGACTTCTTTTGGCATGACAACTTTAGGAATGTTTATCATAAGGGGCGTGTATATATATATATCATTATTTTGTTGGAAGTTTGAGGAGGCTTTGAACTAAATGGGTCATAAAACTTACAAGGGCAGATGTCCATAAACCTCTAATCAAAGACGTTTGCCAAATATTTGGATTTATGATTTATTGAACTCTGAGAAAATTAATAATTTCTGCATATCTTTTAGACAATGTCTATCGAACAACACAAACCCTAATATTACTTCTTTGTTTTTACCTGCTTTTATAGTCTGTTTTTTTCTAACTTTTAACTGCATTTATTTTTCACTTTCAATCCCCCTTCACAATGAACTGTTTTTACTCGTTCTGTTCACTAATAGGCTCAGATGTTAATCTACTATACATTCTCACGAGGGGATGCGGTATATATATAGATCCTGAAATTTTCTGAAGATCGAATTTATATCACATGGTTACTCGTCCACTGAATCGGTTGTTAATGCCCTTCCACTAATGAAGGGCCATAACGTGTAAACCATGCCCATCCTTCTGTACGTCCGTCCCACCTTGGTTAAATTTTGCGTTTATGTCACTGTGGATGGATATTCGTGTGCCATGAATACATTCATGGTCTATCGTGGATTTTTTTTTACGCGGATCAAACACTTTATGAACATATATATATATATATATATATATATATATATATATATATATATATATATATATATATATATATATATATATATATATATAGAGAGAGAGAGAGAGAGAGAGAGAGAGAGAGAGAGAGAGAGAGAGAGATAGTACATGTATGTATCAGTAAAGAAACCTCAATTTCTATGAAACCATTCAGCACTTACTCGAAATCTATTGGCATTTAAATACTTCAACAAAATTACTGCAGTTATATATGCGTGTTTAATTACAAGAAGACATTGACGAGGTTGTAGCAGTGTGGAATACTCATTGCATACGTCCGAGTAAAAACCAGAATGTACCCAGTGGCAGACCATGTGTGCTGTACACAATGCCCTTGCTGTATGGAACACAGGATTACGCAATAGATGTGGATCAGAACACCATCCATGTGTGTAAAGACGAATGCTTGCTTAACCAAAATATGCCATCAGATCCAGAACTGCAAGAACTCTTCCAGATTCTGATGGAAGAAAATAACATGGAAATTACGAGGAGTCCTGAAGATGCCCTCAACATTTATAAAACACTGCGAGGACTAGTTTTGCAGGCTCTGTACGAATGAACAGTGCAGATGAACCTTATAGTTTCTTTCTTTAAATTTATGAATAATGCAGTGAAAATATTAATGCAACATAGATAGCTAAACGTTTTCATTGCTGATTGACTCATTTACAACAGTATCGTTTTGGACGCACTCTTTCCCCCATCCCATCCCACCCCCATTTCCCTACAATGGGCAGAGAACCTGGGTTACGACCTGTAATTCATTATCTACACTAATAAAAAATGTGATAGTAATATAATCTGGCAGAATATCCAGAAAGAAAGATTCTATAAAAAATAGTATATTCTGGACCTTGCCTTCGTCTACCAGTCTGTCTCTCCATAATGGTCAAGGTCATCTGAAAATGACTACATGAAATAAAGTATAGAATCTTGAATAGTATCACAGGACTTTTGGAATTTTATGAAAATAGCAAAAAATATAAGAGCATTAGAGAGAGGAAGAGAAAAAAAACCCAACCTTTATTTTTTTGTTGACAAACACACACATACTATCAAATTTACTTAATGGCACTGTAAATATTACTGACATTTCCCACATATGACCTTGAATCCCTCCTATGGACCCAAGGGGAGGGAGCCAAAATGCCACCCCTTCTTGGACATGGATAATACTGGTATATGAACAGGAGCTTTGCACCTCTTATGTAAGATGCAAGCACTGTTATCAGTGTTCTCCATATACCAATAAGTTAAGCGGGACCCTCACAGCTTGGTGTCGGTTCCATTATTCTTCAACATCTTTTTCCAGTTATTACACCTTAATTGGTGAAGCCAAGTGCTACATTTTTCAAGGCTCCGTCATACAAAAAGATTTACTTTATTTGAGATTAATTTGACAATTTTTAAGGAGTTGTGTAAACACTTTTCCACATTTCTGAAAGAATATAAAAGGCTTTTATGAATATAACATGCAAAGTTGAATCTTTGGCAATTACAATACCAAACTGCTTCTTTGTGTACAAGTACACCTTCAAAACATTTCTGTTGACAAATCTCTACTTCAGGTTTCGTAACAGAGGCAGAATGGAAGTACAACATAGGTATTATGGAGCTAAGATCATAAGGAAAAAGAATGCATAAAATGTAGTAACAGTTACTTAGTTTTGGTACTGTGGTGTACTGTCTCTCAGGATGTATGCATATTTTCAATTAACATGACAGTACAGGCAAGGAGAAGAGATATGGGATTACAGCAGTGACAGAATGTTTCATCACAGCCTCCTCTTCATTGCTCGTTTAGCAAAAAAGCAAGAGCTTGGAATATGTGGACCTAATTGCACAAACTTAACAATTATTAATGCTAATGGTGACAATGATGTTGATTCCAACAGTATTAGGTATATGGAACTAAACTCTTGTGTACATTTGTGCAAGCAAGTGCGCGAAGACGTTCCTATCATAACTGTAAAAAAGCACTTGTAAGAAAAATCCATTTTCTTACAAATCATAATAACAATGTAATAATCTAGTGAAAGATATAACATCTAAAATAAATGAATGAACTCAAGACCAGGTGAAGTCTTATTTTATAAATTTATAGCAAATGCCATGAACACAAAAGAAGAATCACAACTTACAAGACTAGAAGCATCACTCAAGATGAACACAGTCTCTTTTCATAAAAGTATTTCAATATTTTTAAAATGAATTTTCTTCACTTAATCTTTCATGTACCTTATCATCAAAAATGTAAACAAAAGGTAAGTGTAACAATGAAACTGTAAACAACTTCCTAAAACATGAATGAAACTGTATCCTATTTCTTAGCTATAGACAAAGATGGGCTACAAACGTAAAAAAAATAGGACATGATCCTGTACCTTTTGGTTGGCTATGAAACAAACTAACAGAAATGTAAGTTTACATACAACTGACATCATTATGAAAGTGACTGTTTATTTTAACAGTATACCAAAACATAGTAGTACAAATCTGCCTATCTATTAATTCAATCAAACAGCACAGACCCAGATCTGCTGGCATTTACGCAGTAGATCACAGTATACGCCATCCACATTTGGGTGCACATAAATTTATGGTGAATACAGGTATTCAGTTTTTTTTAATGCTGCCACTGTGGACTTAAATTTTACCTCATTCTATGAAGATGTTACAAAAGGTAGTAAATACAAATATGACAAATTACGTAAAGTAATTGCTGGAGAAAAGAACAAGAACCTGCAGAATGTTTAAAACATATCACTTAAGTTTTAACTTGACTAATCCAGCTATATAAATTCCTCATTTAACTCATGTAATATTACCGGTAAGCGTATTAATGCTCTTATGATATTGATATGCTCTGATATCAATATTTTTATGGTCTTACTCTATACTGTATTGCCACTATGATATAGTGATGCACACAATCCAACATTAGTGATAAATGGTATTTTGTACTATTTTTAAAAAGCTGACACTCTCAAGTGAATGAAGTTATTAAAGGATATCTGTATAATTATATATATGATGTTGCAATACATGTGCATATATATATATATATGCACATGTATTGCAACATCAGTGGTAATATCCAATTTATGCCATTAAAGAACTTCAATAGTTTAAGTTCAATTGAAATGACATTTCATGCCTTCAGCAAAACTATTCCTAGTGAAAGGTCACTTTTTCTAAAATAATTGTTTCTTGTTTCACTTGATAGAAATGTTGAATGGTTATCAAAAACCTTTGCTACAACCAAATTTCAAATGCATATTACAGTATGTGTTCCACTAAAATCATCAGCTGATGCACAAACTTTAAAAAATCACTGAAACCTTACAAGTATGAAACCACTATATTATAGTGACTTGATCTTGAAATGATGTATACTGTGTATTATTCTAACTGTAACAAGGTCCAATCATTTTATAGGACAAAACATAATTAACTTTTAAAACCAATGATTTTTCCAATTACAAACTGTGATTATACATAGTGCAAGAAGCACTTTCTTTACTCTGTACCAGACCTCTTTACCTTGCATGATGAACCTATTTATAATTGTTCAATACTGGCTGAGGCCCTCATCTTGCACGAATGAACAAAAAGAAACTAGTATGAACAAAAGCAAAACAAAGGCATAATTGAGGTAGATAGATATAACAAACTTTAACTATATATTCTGGAATGTTGGGACCAACACTTTGTTCAAAATAAAAATGATCAAATATTATATAAAATAATCAACACAACTAAGTTATCATGCAATACACAACTTGGAATACTAGTATTTGAAGAATTATAGAGTCCTTTATACTTATTTGGTCTTGCACATAAAAAAAAAAAATTCAAAGAGAAAAAAATACAACTGGTACCTAAATATGAATCACATGATAAATACAATGGACTGATGACAAATTATAGGGAACCAACTTGCAGTCAAAATCAGATCGAACTATGTAAACTCTTTTTATATCTTATCAAAATACTCATTTTCATATCAGATCTGTATATCTCCCTAATTGCTTATGAAACTAACTCTATCTTCAGAAAATCACTTTTGGGAATCTCTAAATAATGTCCATTCTTAACATCTTGCTGTCTAAATAATTATCAAAATGCTCACGAAGAAGTAGAAAGTTGTCATAGCTGGTGGATAGTTCTGGTATACAGCCACATGTATGGGCAATTGGTCTAAGGGTAAATGCTGACATTGATGATGTAAATCTGACTTCAATTTGCTTGCCAATGATCAGATCGCTTCCAGTGCAAAATCCCAAGAATGCTGTCAGTTTGTCCTTACTACAACTTTTGATGTTCTGCCTCAAAGAATCAAGTGTGACCTTTTCTGCTTTTGAAATATCATCTGGTAATTGCAACAACTTCAAAACTTTTTTGTTTGTACATGCAAATCTCTGTACACCTCCTCAAGCCCTGTGTTGGGTAACAAAGATCTCAAATAACATTGAAGTAATGGTGACCAGCACTCTGTTACAAATGAAGGTTTCTGCACAATCTGATGGTGAGAAATGTCTCTAACTAGCTTTCTGATGCTGTCTTTTGTGGGTGTAATGCGTGTTTCATAGCTTGAAAATACATCCCAAAGATCCTCTTCATCCACACTATCAAAATCATTCAGTGCCATTTCAAAGATTTCCCTATCCATAGTGGGCAAAGAAGACAAAAAAGTATGCAACAGTTTCTCATCCTGGACATCCTTTCCATCAATACATCTCTGAAGAAAAACTTGTGATAGTTGAATGGGCAAGTATCCTTTCTGTTTATATCCACATATGAGAACTTTGGCCACTGCCTCCCAATATTCTCTCCTCATGATATGTACAGTTGTTGGAATTTTGATATCAGACTCAACTGTATGTTTAATATAGAAGGTCTCCCAGAATTCAGATACAACATCTCTGAAAACACCCCCAGCATCTTCACCTCTTTCAGATACTAGTTCTACCTGTAAATGATCTATTCTAGGATCAAAGTTGGCTTCCAGAAAATAATTCATCATGTCATAAAACACATGACCTCTCTTAACAGTTACTTTTTTAACACTCTCATTCAAAGAAACTGTGTCATCTAGTTCTATTCTGGTATTTAAATGGTCATCCCCTGGGTGAAAAAATATTTCAGTATCACAACTGTGCAGGTCTAATATAGAATCCACTACAACAGAAGCCATAATGGTATTTTGTGGACAGTTTTCACACATGTTGGTGGAACATGCATGCTGAAGTGCATGAATGGGGGTGCTAAGGCTTTCAACAGATTCAAATAAAGACTCAGTAACTGGCTGTGACTGTGTGGGTGTGACTTTGGGCACTGGCTCAATTGAAAACTCTCCCTTTGACTGAACATGTATTGTTGTTGCTACATGCAAAGGACATTTCATCAGAATGCTTTCAGCTAGTTCACAATCTGATTCTGTGAGGTTTCTATTCATAAACTTTATGGGTGGTTCATGAAAGGACTCTAAGCCATGATGTAATTTTTCTGGTAATCTTGTGGTATTCTCTTTAGTAAGTGGCTCCGAAAGTATCATTATTTGATCTTCAAGAGTGAGACTTTCTGTGCTGACTGAATTTTTTTTCTCTGTGACCATATAAAGTCGCAGCAAACTTAGCTTTGAAGATTCATATAATTCTTCAATTGTTTCATCTTGGATTTTTCTGTTTGAAAAGTCTGTTAATTTAAATGTAAAAAATCGACAATACTCCCCAGTGGGGCATGATTGACGGGGAAAAAAATTGCTTTAGCTTTATCCAAGACTTCTTTTTTCCTGCTATTTCTTGGCAATGCAATTTTGCGAGTTCCTCCTCCTTTTGCTGTTCTTACTTACTTTCCATCATTTATCCATCCCAACTCCACCTTTCTTTCTTCTTTAAAGGCATTTCTGTTGCCATGTCTTGCCATAGCTTTTTTCCTCCAGTTCAAAGAAGACTCTGAAGTACATGTAGCATTATCATCTGCTGGAACTGAATCATGACAATGTCTAGTTTTCAAGGTGCCCAACTTTGCACGTAAAGTTTGAATTAGCTTTGTTTTTTTTCTTTCCCTTGAGATCGTGTTTCCTGCTTCTTCTTAATTTCCTCGTCTACAAATAATTTCAGTGCTATTCTGTCACCAATCTTTGGCAAAAACTGGACCAAGTCATCGTCACACATATAGTTGATTACTGTAAGATTCAACTGTAAAAAGAAATAAAATGGAATGAAAATATGAAGACAATTTAAAAAATCTACAGTGTATCAGCTTCATACAGACATAGAAAGGGATGTAGAAATGTGGACATAATTGGAAATAGGACACAGAACACTTAACCCTCCCCTGCAATTGTTTTCATTGAATTGTGCAAGCATAAATCTCTGGCACAATGCATGCATGTATGTATGATCATGTAAAAGAACATTTAAAAACATCATTGAAGTCTGATGACAGAACAGGTTCACCTGATGTCATTGACATGTGCACAATTTGTGGGATTACATGCACAGATAAGAATTGTGATATATAAATATATATATATATATATATATATATATATATATATATATATATATATATATATATATATATATATATATATATAAAATACATTTAAAGGTTAAGTTCAATATATATATATATATATATATATATATATATATATATATATATATATATATATATATATATATAAAATACATTTAAAGGTTAAGTTCAATATATATATATATATATATATATATATATATATATATATATATATATATATATATATATATATATATATATATATATATATATATAATACATTTAAAGGTTAAGTTCAGTGTATATACAACCTATATTACAGGAGCTCCTTGGGCTGTAAATATATTATTCTTTCATGATATGGTTTAATTCATCCAAAAGATAGAGCATGTCTTTTACACAGAGTTTTACCCACAACTGAACTGGGAGTTTATATTTAATCCTGGTATGCTGAATGTGTGTGATGTCATTGGTGCCAAAAGGCAATCTTTTATTGTGATCTTCTATATTGAGGTAAGCATCTTCCTGTGTAGCAATGACTTGTTCCAATCAACAAATATGAGATTAGCACAAATGTGAAGATAAATGATATCTTGAACCTGCGACTTTGTGATAAAAATTATCCTTGATCACTTAAAAGAAATGATCTTTCAGTAAATTGACTATGAAGTGCACCAGAATAGTATTCTTCATATACAGCATATTAATTGTTATATTAATCCCTTTAAGGAATAAAAAATGAATCTGTCAAGCTGCTTTGTGACCTTGTAGAAATTCTTGACTACATCCATAAAATTGTATCATTCTTTGCGAGAAATCTTTAGTTGTGAAAAGTGATTCTCATTTAGTAAAAGATAAAAAAATTGAGACAAACTTCTATGTCATTTTCTGGATGGCAATAAGACATAGTTGGTTAGGAAAAACGTTATTTACTGTGGAGAGACAGATGGAAGTATTAATTATTAATAATTGACTTTGTATTAATTATTTTAACTTCAATTGCTATTAATGATCTAATTAATAATATCTGCAATTTCATCAGTTATCCTTTAAATTAATATGAATTATAAAAGGAATCCAGAAACAAATGAATAAACAGCCATTGGAGCAGAGAGAAGTAACAAATAAGAATGAATGAATGAATAAATAAATTAATGTATAAGAATAGTGACAAACAGGAGAATAACAAAATATATCCATGCACAAACAAATAAGAATAAACAAGAAGAAGTGAAATACAGTTGTTAGGTATAAATTAAAAGAATGATGAATATTAATTTTGAATAAGAGTTTTCATTAGATGGAGCAATAAACCAATTATATAATCTTCTCGCCTTCAAGTGCACAAAATAAACTTTGACAAGTCACTAATCTATCTTAATTAGAGGACTAGAGACAATCAAATAGGTCTTCATTTCATTTGATTTGCAACTTCGGGTGTTTGATTTAAACAGCCACATCTGGTGTTTATTTTAGCTTTGTATATTTTTTGTACATGCTGCAATTTAAAATAGTGAAAAGACATCATGGGTGTGGGAATGTGGGAATGATCTGAATAGAAATAGTTTCTTTACAGTATTAAACTGGCAAGAGTAAAATACTTTATTATAATTCTGACAAGCTGTTGCTTACTACTACTATCCTCTCTCTCTGATATATATATATATATATATATATATATATATATATATATATATATATATATATATATATACATAAATGGGCAATTTGTAAAAAAAAAAATCGCTTAAAATGACCATCAGTTTCCTGTATGAGTTTCATGTTAGCTTAATGAACATGTTACAGACTGGTACTTTAAAAAATAGTCTGTTAGGAAGAAAGATACACACAAAAAATCCAGGAATAAACGGTATGGACAAAATGAGCGCCCAAATTTGAAAGCATCTAAAATTGAAGTCTTTTATTTACAACTGATGTCCTGAAAGTAAGTTGACATTAGGAGATATAATTACCAGTTGAAATAAGCAGTGATAATTGCTAAATGAAGAGTGGCACCAATAACACGAACCTAACAACAGTAACTCTACTAGTCTTTACTTAAACTCAGCTGTGTTTTCCTTGCAGAGTAGGCAGACATTATTTAAAATCGTAATGAAACTATTATTTTACATTTACTAAACCAAATGACCAAGTGAATGTGTGTAATAAGATATTATGGTATTTTCTAGTAAACTTTACTTCATAAAATTTGACCAAACTTGAATTTTAACACAAGAAAGGATGTAAAACTCTGGAAAATCCAGCAGAGAGTGACGGTTTGGGTTTTTATGGCGCATCAACAAAAGTAATGTATTTAGTACAGAGGCAACTGGAGTAAAGTCCCTTGTCACTATGGTAACCGACCCAGCCTGATCCAATGGTAGGATTCAAACCCACACCCTTTAGGTTATGAGTACAGCATGCTAACAACATAGCCACCATCGCTCCTGTCTCCATTAGTTTCCTCTTACAACATGTGGGATGGCACATCGGGTATATTCTACATCCCTGAGCATGCAGGGGGTCAGAGCATAATGAAAACACAACATGTCCATACTGACTTTGTAACAATAATGTCTGCCAAGTTTTATTGCAAATCATCAAAAGTTGTGGGACTAGTTGCACACACAACATGTAATCTCATTTAAGGAAGCCCAAGGGACCACAAAAATCATTTAATTATATCAGTTCATTTTAGCAGAGGAAAACTATTATATACAACACTGAATGTGGTATGCTTCATACTATCTGATATTTCATCACGTGATTCCATTATGACTGGAGTTTGCTGTATATAGTATCTACAATTAACACCCAAAATGGGCATAACTCCAGAAAAATGAATCAGAGTGTTAAAACAGAATTATATTTGCATATTGAGCTCATTTCAATATCTTCAAAGTTTCAAAACAGTACAAGGACAGATGCAGAATTAGTTGCACACACAAGAATTTTGGGACATATGTATGTACATTAAGGACATATGTACAGATGGACAAGCGAACACTATATGACCCTGTTCCTGCCATTCATGGCAGGGGCATAAAAAAACATGAGGCCCAAGTGGGTCTAACATTGCACACAACTTTTATCAAAATCGAATTAGATACTGAGTTTCCAGACAGGCTACAAGCTCAGTTAATGAGATGCAACATAACTTTATTAATATGTTCAGATCTCACTTATTATAGAACCTTTGTAATACCGTCATGATTAAACTGATTTAGCAAGTTAGCAATGTATCTTCAGAATGCTAATGCACTGAACCAATCAGATACAATAGTACCTAATTAAGGTGTAGATCTTGCTCATAATCAAAGTCATCCAATATTCTGATGATATAAGACTAAGGAACAAGTTGGATCAAAATCTGTTCAGAAATAGAGATCCCAGTGTTGACAAATGCAGCTAATCAGATGCAACATCACCTCATTAATATGCTTGCATCTCACTCATAATTGTACTCATCCAAGATCTTGATAACGTAAGCCTGCCAGTATTTTCCAAGTTTGATGAGAATCCTTTAAAAATAAACTCTTTAGGGTATTTACAATCTCAGCCAATCAGATGCAAGATCACCTCATTAATATGCATAGGTCTCATTCATAATAAAAATCATCGAACATATTGATAATATTAGCCTATATACCAAGTTTGATCACAACTGTCTGAAACACTGTCTCTTGAGTGGTAGGAAGCTCAGTCAATGAAATGTAAGATAAGTTCATTAATAAGAATGGATCTTGCTTATTATAAAACCCATCTGAGATCTTGATGATATAAGCCCATATTCCAACTTTTATCCAAATTGGATAAGAATTATAGTTTCCATTGTGGTAATAAGCAATTGTTGATGGACAGATGATGGACAGACACCTTATGGCCAGGAGAACTACAAACACACACAGAAATCTAGCCTACATTCCACTGTGGCCATTACAAAAGTGATCAAAGCTGAAGTTGAATGTGCTGCAGAATGAACAGTCACTTTCATAGATTAATTTAGCCCAGTTAGTAACATTATCCAATTTCCAAGTGAAAGTGGGTAACAGTGATCTGAATGATGGCATGTGGTGTGCTGATGATGGGAAGAACACACTGGCACATTTAATTTAGTGCCTGTTAAACTTTCTTAAGGTGAGATAGAGCTGACAATACAATGATAATATATATATATATATATATATATATATATATATATATATATATATATATATATATATATATATATATATATATATATATATATATATATATATATATATTGAATTTATAATATGTGCCCATGAGGTAAGTTGTACTTTAATGGTAATTTTGTAAACAACAAGTTTACTGCATTTTAGTTCGAGGTTGGACTTGTTTACCTAGCATTTAGTACTTAGACTGGAATTTTCCATATCCTGACATGAGAAAAATCAGCTACACCAGCAAAATTCCATTTAGAGTTACTCATATTCTAGAATATTCTGTCAGGTGACTTGTCTTATAATTAAATAGCATTTGATAAACAAGATTCCATTCCTATACTAAACTTCATATTATTAAGATCAGTCTATTAGAGAATTAATTTTAGTAATCACATGTAACAGTTGTGAAAATCAGAGCAAATTCAGAGAGAGGAATTATTTATTTGAAATATTCATTGGATTTAGTAAAAGTGCTCATTCTTATTTTGGATTAATACTTGCCTTTCGGATTAATGTGAATTTATTCAAAGATATTCTGGATTACATCATTCAGGCACATCAGAACATTAAATATTACTGGCACATCAGGACATTCAAGCTACTGAAATTCATTTGGAACATTCTGTATTTATGACTTGTGATTAAGGCACTTAGGATTATTGGATTATTTGGATTTTAATTCACGTTACTGTAAGTGTCTTTTGAATTTTCATTTTAATTGTCTAGAAATAAATTGTTTGTTGATTTTACATACATTGTTGGTTTCACTTTCTTTCTGTTACAGTATTTTAAGATCTAGAGTCATAACTATATATATATATATAGAGAGAGACAGACAGACAGACAGACAGAGAGACAGAGACTGACAGACAGATGGATGCTATTATTCCTGAAAGAACTGTTCCAATAGGTCAAATTTAGGATTGATCCCAATTACTTGTAATTAAATAAGCTAATCCTCTCTAGATATTTCTGTCTAATGTAAAGCTGATTATTCTCACATCTTTGATGTTAAAAAACACCTTGTTTTAACAAAGATCAATCTTAAAGTACATAGTCTCATAGAAGAGCCTGAGTTTCATAAGTAGAGAAGTTGTGTGTATTGTGAAGGTGATTCAGCTGCCTAATTTTCTTCAATTAATAAGAAGTTACCATGAGTATGGTGAAAGTTCCCTATGACCCTGCTGCCAAAAGGCTGAATGTAAACTTGGTGTAAAATCCTAATGTTTAAATGAACAAAGTCAATTATGGGGAATAATGATATAAACCTGGTCAAAATAATTCTTACAATTGCAATCAACAGACTCCAAGATCCAGCTAATATGAAGCTTCATGGTAAATTTAAGTTTTAAGAAAATGATTGGCACTGATGGACAGACGTATGCTGACTATCTGGCCTAAACAGCATGGAACAATTGAATGCTTTTACCCTTTTTTTTCATGTAATGGTAATGTTGTATCAGGATGCTTATGATGAAAATGAGTAATAATTCAATGTAAATCTTTTAAATCGTATGTATGTATGTATGTATGTATGTATGTATGTATGTATGTATGTATGTATGTATGTATGTATGTATGTATGTATGTATAGGGTTTAATGGCTCATCAGCACAATGATAGCTATATAGCACTGAGCAAAAGTTAGTACCAATGGTAAAGGTAACATTTCTAAATCTTAAGATAAACCCTTCTGAATAAATGTAAACATGTCTCCATAAAATATAATATATAAAAGGTAGAGATCTAAAAGTTTTAAACATGAAACAAAAGATCAAGTTAAAGCAAGGTAAAATCATTAAAATAATGGGAACTATTTTGAAGAATAATTTGTGGTTGTGTCAAAAAGGGTTCTGCATTCTACAACACTCATTAGTGTTGAATAGGGCATTATGTATTTATTATAGTGCCAGCAGGATAATCCATATCTGAGATATTATTTATGCTGAGCTAGTGAAAATATTAACAAAACTTTGTTTGATTGCAAATGAAGTCAGCATTACAAGGAAGATGTCCCTTGCTATAATCCAATTATATACTGCTAAATTCACCCATACCAGTACAAGCAAGTTGCCCTTGTGGATATGTGTTTTAGAATGGGCATTTCAGTGTTTTAGGGCATTTTTTGGGCATTTCAGTTCAATTCAGGTAGAAGGGCAACAACTGCCTCTACATACAATATTTGAAAATGCATCTATTTGAGTTTTAAAAAAATACAAACAAAATCTTTCACATGAATATTTATACAAGATCTTTCAAGAAAATTGGGAATTATCACATTTTAAATTCTTCTCATATCCTTTATGTTTTAATTCTTTACTCTGCTATAGTGGCTTACTGTATATTAGAAAACTGATATTTTGTAAAGTTATGCTCAAGACTCTGATAGGAAGTTGGCTTATTTTGCCACCATGCATTTGTAATTTGGAAAAACTTACCTTTTGTATGGTACTAGACCTTTTTACAGCGACATTATCTGCTAGAGTACATCTACTCTAACCAAATGCATACTTTTGTTGATGCAGAAGAGGGTGTTGAATAAAGTAGACCGAGGGCTTTTTGCTAACAAAAATGTTGTAAATTCTATTCACCTACTCTAACTAGTGGTTTGGTTTTCCACACATGTACTTCCTTGCTTCACATTTGTATGGTTTTGGTATTGTGTTTCTAACTGCTTTTATTAACCAAATCGCCAACAAATAAGTACAAATATTCCACATTCCTATGGTTCCTAATGGCTGACATTCTAGAACTATTTTTTATAAATATGTATTTGCTGGGAAAACGTGTATGAAATTGAAAGCAGACAACATTTTGATGGATCTAGATGTTAATGTTGGGTTGGAGGAAAAACGTCGAATTTATTGCTGATCTATTTTACCCTGAAATACCTTTTCCTGCTCCATTTTTTCAATAGCCTCATGGCATCCAAGATTGATTATAAAGTCTCTTAATTCTGGCTCCATGGTCAGTCGTTTCCTGAAATGAAATATTCAAGATTTATTGAACCTGAAGCCAAGTTAAGCTGGTACAAATTTGATCTCGTGGCGGCACTGGTTCTGCGAATGTCGATAGTGTACTCTGCCTGGAGTACACTAGAAATAATTGTGGGTCGAGGTGCTGTACTCAGGTCCAGTGGCGTAGCGAGGCAAAGTGTCGCCCAGGGCCAACTACCAAAATTACGCCCCCACTCCATTCGTATTATTTATGATATATACGGTACTCTTACCAAATTGCGCCCCCTAGAAAGCGCCTTGGGCCCCCCCCCCCCCCCCCCCCCCCGCTACGCCACTGCTCAGATCTGCCCAACTATTTTTTTGGAGTTTTCATTGTCAAAATTTATGAATATATATTGATCCGTTTGCTCTAATCTACCGATTGTACAAAGTTACAGATGTTTCTTAAATGGCTCTCCCTAAAAAAAATAGATGTCCCAATACTTTTGCTCTGCTATGTCCTTCTGCCTTCCATACCTTCTTCTTCAACAATAAATTGTTGAACGAACCTAAATTTACTTGAATAGATTAGGAAAAAAATAATAATCTTGGCATTTTCACTTACGAATGGAAAATAGTACATCCATACTCACCAATATACGCAGAGGGTTTGACGACGATAGAAATCCAAAATGTCTTCTTCAGGTTGAATATAAGGAAGAGGATTGCCCAAATTCAAAACTTTTTTGGTCTTATTGTGAATATTTGCAAAAGTATTGCGTTTATTCGCAATAAGTATTGCGTTTATTCGCAATATCATTGCGTTTATTCACAAAAGTATTGCGTTTATTTTCAAAAGTATTGCGTTTATTCGCAAAAGTATTGCGAATATTCGCAATAAGTATAGCGTTTATTCGCAATAAGTATTGCGTTTATTCGCAATATACTTGCGTTTATTCACAAAAAGTATTGAGTTTATTCGCAAAAGTTTTGCGTTTATTCGCAATAAATATTTTTTTCTGTCTGACACGATTTTGCACTAATGGGCTTCTGTACATTCTCGACTGCTCGTTGATAATAATCTAATCATGATACTTTTTTGATGGCTGATCTTGTTATCATAACCAACAGTTTTTTTTATGCCATTTTTACCTTCCCATATTTTGAACTGACTAATTTTATACCGTCATATTTCAGATGAATTAATTCATTCATGAGCACCAGTCATATTTCAGATGAATTAATTCATTCATGAGCACCAGTCATATTTCAGATGAATTAATTCATTCATGAGCACCAGTCATATTTCAGATGAATTAATTCATTCATGAGCACCAGTCATATTAAGTCTGTTAAATAATATAAGGAGGATATTTGCTTGAATCGAGTGAATAACGGATATATTTCATTTAGTGAATAACGGATATATTTCATCGAGTGAATAACGGATATATTTCATCGAGTGAATAACGGATATATTTCATCGAGTGAATAACGGATATATTTCATCGAGTGAATAACGGATATATTTCATCGAGTGAATAACGGATATATTTCATCGAATGGATGAAAAACTCTGTATAATACTTAAGTTTTTCAATCCAGAGATGAAATATATCCATTATTCACTCGGATCAAGCAAATTTTCTTTTTGTTTTATGCTCAAACGTATTGTCTAGCAATTTGTATAACAGACTCAAGTAGCAGATTTCTTACTGTATCCCGCGCGATAATGTCAGCGGTTTATCGTTTATGTTCTGCTCTGTTTTGTGTATATTTGCACATAAATTATCAGTAGTAGCATAATGTTCCTTCCCAATTCAAGGTAAAACAGCAGATAAAAACAAAATGAAGAAAAAATATATATATATTTAGTCATTGGTGGATTTGAACCCTGTTCTTCTTGAGGCGGTCATATTTACCTTTACACCACGCAAGCTTCGTTTTAAGAAATTTCTTAGTCGAAATTTCTTAGTCATAATGTTATCAATGTCTATTGACGGCCAGTGAAAAAAAAATATGATATTTTTCACTCCAGTGAAATATCACAATTATTTCACTCGGAAAATCCAGTAATTCACGGCCTAGCATAAAATAAATATATGTAACTATTCAATTACCATTGAGTTGATTATTTTAGATAGCAACCTGTCCATCAGCTTTATATATGCATACATTTTGCGTAGTTTCTTTTGTACACATACCATCATTACCTTCAGTCGTAATTTTTATGAAATGAATTAATTATGATACTTGGCACTATTGTTTTAGAAGGGATTTCCATGGTTATACAATCTAAGAATGCTTTACCATTTGTGCATCTATCAAACACTGACTGATAAATTGGTTATGCTTCTCTAACTATTTCTTGCTTTTTCAGTCTAATTTGAGTTTAAATCCAAAAAGAATTCATCTAATTTTTTTGTTGTTGTTTTTTTTTTTTGCATAATGTGCAATGCAATATAAGTTTAAAATATACATGAATAAATTAATAAAACCCAGAAATTTGTTTGCACTTCATATATATCTTTATTTTGATATAGTCAATACAATTTTGGCAATACTTTTCCTTAAATCCAAAAAGTAAATCCAATATTCTCGGTGTTATTTTATTATATAAAACTATATATATTATATTTGGTTGGAAACTAATCCGTTGTGTGTCCAAATTTATATAAGAGCCTTTTATTACACATGTATCCAGAAATATAGTTCCATATTTCATATTATCATTTTATTTCCTAGTTCATTTTTAAATTCACAATCTGATGTGCTACTTTTCGTTTAATATTATTTATTGTATTGTAATATTCCTGTAATATGCTAAGATGATTTTTCTTCCTGATTGCACAGCTACATTTCGTGCTTTATTTCTAATAGCAAATTTTCTTTCCTCAATCAATATGATTTTTCTATCATTATAATTCCAAAAGTAACAATGTTGATTCATTCGTTTTAATATTCAGATACGAAAGTGAAAAGTCGTTAATTTAATTGACTAATTTTTTTAAAATATTTTTTAATTTTATTGAATAAGTTTATATTAAAAAAATCAAACTTGTTATTAATATCATCAACTGATTTCTTAATTTATATATACTGATGTTCTTTCTTGCAAGTGGTAATGGCTTTTTATTTTGTTGTTTCTGTTTGTTGCAACAATTTCATTTTCCAGTTTAGTACATCAGTTATACGTGCTTAATGTACGATCAAAATTTCCTTATTCGGGTCTTTTTAAAATTCATCAATTATTGTTTTCAGGGAATAGCATTTGTCTGTTGTTTAAACTTATGCTTCTGGTCTGCCTGCTTTGTCACTGCCGTTCGCTTCGCTGTGTTTGTAAATTCTTAACAGCTTTTGCTAATATTTTAAATCTTTTCGACAATTAACTTTGAACATCGTTTATCAGTTTTGTGTTATCCTTAATTGTGTTTTTTTGTGTGTGTTTTGTTTTGTAAAGCAGTAATCATGTGCTATTTAGTAGAATATTCATAGTCATTGTTGGGCCATCAATGTATGTCTCTAAGTCTCTGGTAACATATATAACCATATGTCATACACATATTTGGCCATCAATGTATGTCTCTAAGTCCCTGGTAAAATATATAACCATATGTCATACACATGTTGGACCATCGATGTATGTCTCTAAGTCCCTGGTAAAATATATAACAATATGCCATACACATATGTCATACACATATTGAACCATCAATGTATGTCTGTATGTCCCTGGTAAAATATATAACTATATGTCATACACATATGTCATACACATATTGGGCCATCAATGTATGTCTCTAAGTCCCTGGTAAAATATATAACTATAGGTCATACACATACGTCATACACATGTTGGGCCATCAATGTATGTCTCTAAGTCCCTGGTAAAATATATAACTATATGTCATACACATGTTGGGCCATCAATGTATGTCTCTAAGTCCCTGGTAAAATATATAACCATATGTCATACACATGTTGGGTCATCAACGTATGTCTAAGTCCCTGGTAAAATATATAACTGCATGTCATACACATGTTGGGCCATCGATGTATGTCTGTAAGTCCCTGGTAAAATATATAACTGTATGTCATACACTTGTTGGGCCATCAATCTATGTCTGTAAGTCCCTGGTAAAATATATAACTATGTATTACACATGTTGGGCCATCAATGTATGTCTGTAAGTCCCTGGTAAAATATATAAATATATGTCATACACATATGTCCGAGTATTTCCTGGCTGTAGCATCAGATTTTCTCATGATTCATCTAAATGTGTTATACTAAAGTTATTAACATCTGTATTAGATTCTATGTGACTCCGTTGTAGTTGAATTGATGGATTTTGCACAATTATAGGTTGCCTCATATCTGCTAAAATAGAACCACATAGTGAAATCATGTATTATTTAATAATTCTGATACAAAAATTCAGCATTCTATATTTCTTTACCATTTTCATCTTTCATGTTAATGGTTTCTTTTTTTGTTTAACTTTTCAATTAACCTTTTCATGTTACAATTTGCCCAGGACAAAATATTACATTCCTGTTTAAACATGCAATAAAACTTATCACCTGAAGATGCGCGTTTCAACTAATCACTTTCCTCCAACAGATTTTGCTAGAGTTATTGCCCTGTTAATTTTGCAGCTTAATACAGTGTATAACACAATCTCGTTAGCGCAACTATTTTCGCAGACCTTATATTTATTATTTAATTTTTTGCTGTGAAACTCGGTACATACTATGGACGTCATCTAAACTACACATATTTAGTAATAATCATGCTCGCATGATTTTTGTTAGAGTTATTGAGCTTTTTTTTTACATACAACTAAATGCAGTGCAAGACGGAATCTTGTAAATGCGTCTACTCTTGCAGTTTTTCTGTGGATTGTTGTGAACAGTAGTATATATTATGGTCATAACCAGAATATATACATGCTGATCAATTATTGTACTCGGTATTTTCAGGCAGTGTTATGACCTTGTTTACCTATAAATTCATCTGTATCGTGGCTTAAGACGGGGCAGGCGGGGGTATATTTATGTGAGCATATTGCTCATAATTCCGCTACTTTAACATTGCTATTTGCATAATAGGAAATAAATTCTCCATGGAGGTTATTTTTAGCAGGTAGAGACGCAAGCACACTTGGAAAGTTAACATTCAACATAGTTTCTTTTAACTCTAACCGGTCAATATTAAAGTACAATATTGGGGATTGTAAAAACCACAAAAGTATCAGATAAGTTCGAATTCATTGATTGTGTTGGGGTTCGTTTTGTGTGTGTGATTTAGTTTCTCTTTTTGAAAAACCAAAAAAGTGTTACGTTCAGTGATATATACAGTATGGTTCCCATTGTAACAAGATAACCGGGTTGGATTTCGGATTTATAACAGAACACTGTTGATGGTGATAAATATGCAATGTTTATTGATGAATGACTTGAATGGGAAGAAGGGTTATGATTAATACGTGCGTGTATAGGGTCCAAATATTGGACAAATGAACATAATCCGCACGAACCTAATAATGTAACCCAAATATGAATACAAATAAATAAATACACAGTGCAATGATAAAGGCTAATGATTCACAGTAATCTCAGACGACGAAAAGAATGATGTGTTTTACTCAGATAGCAAAAATGATGTATTTTACTCATATAGCAAAAATGTATACCCTCAAATAATGAAACATGAGGAACTTTATTCAAATAATAAAATGTGATGCAAGCAAATGGGATAGATATCAAGCAAAATATCTTTACACTCCCAAACCACTGGGTATCACAAAAACCCAAAATTAGCCCACGGCTAAAAGATTACATATATGGAGTGACTCAAAAACACTCCGTCACTAGCATGCTTGGCTGCCAGTCGCACTGGTAAATCAAGCGATCCACGCCCACCAATGGGTCAGCAACGCCCGATCACCTGGTATCAAAGCAACACACTGTTTATTCAGCTCTACGGCTGCTATGGTTAGCTTTACATCTGCTATAGTCAACTTCTATTGTCCCCTCTATAGCTGTGACCTCGTCGACTCTGATCAGCTGAAAATAAATCTGACACCGTGTAGTATGATTGACACGGGCATATACGATAACACGTAATGACGTTATATACGGTAAGTTATACAAATTACATTATCGGCACAACATTACAAAGCAATAAACAAGTTCAGAAGTGAAACTACACGTGTCCGATAAGAATCTTATGGTACTAAACGTTTCCTAAAAATGCCACTTTATATTGCTAATATAAAGCTCTTATTAAGAACAAACAAGAATAGAAAATATTTGCATTGTACTACGCAAGTCGAAGCTACATAGAAAATATACACCATAAATTAATAAATAATTTACGTACCTCTACAGCTGAAGACGTGCAAATCCTTACGTAGACTGCTCACTGACAAGACGTTCCGTAATGTAAAGATTTAGTCTTACGGTGAGGCATTTATACACAGACGATGCATCTCTACATCGTCCGTACGCTTGATGCATTCGGTTTTTCCCATCGAAAGCACTTCGCACGTGCGCCATGGGGTGAACCGAACTCACTGTTTCGAAATATTGTAAAATATACATAACTCACTCTCGGTTATCGTTGTTACACTGAAAAACGAAACCCGAGTACATGTTATTTAATAAAAGGGATTTATACAATTCCGTGACACCCATGCCATCTTGAACCATGCTTACATATGAATCAATGTTGTAATATACATCACATATCTGAATCACTTTCCGTTCATTTTTGTTACTCAAAATAATAACATGTTGTGTTTTAACTACTTTGATACATTGTAATACCTAGCAATACAATATATTATTTGCAATGGTATGGACAAATTTCCATCACTGATATCAGTTTGTGATGAAAAAAAAAATAGATTATCACTGTTGGTAGTTTTAGATGCGTCAGTTTTCTCACCCAGAGATTAGTTCATTTATTTCTATGCTAAATTGATATTTTACCCTGTTAGTTTCTTTGAGTTTTTGTAACTTGTCATCTTCATTAAGTATCAATGCAAATTCTTCATATCTGTTTATTCCATTCTTGATGGTTTTGCTTAACAATGCATCAGCTGTACGTAATTTGCTAATGACAGATGTTGTATATTTGATCATATTATGCATATGTTATTCCCTTTTTAACCATCCACATTGCTGTTCACCAGACAGCCACAAATGTTAATGGAAAATGTAACTAAGTAACTACACCTGCTATGCCATAGGATTTAGATGCAATTAAAACACTGGCAGCTATATCTGGAGATAAGTGGTTTGTAATGGTTACTGTCTTCAACCAAATCTTCTTTCAGAATTTTCTATGTAAGCCAATCTAAGTGTTTCACTTGTCCTTATATTATTTTGTACCAGTATCCATTTATATGTTTGCAAATTTCTCAAGTTGCATATATTTGGTTGTGACAGGCGTTTTAGGTGCATCATTTTTTAGAAGTAATTTTTTTGATAGAATACACTTTTTTGGTATTCACTCGAATTTTTTTTTTTCTACCCATAGATTGTTTCACATGACTTTTTTCTTTCATTTTTATACCAAATATTTTTCTCTGATCAAATAGCTTAACAATTTGGTGAATAACGTATCCATCAAACCGTGGCAAACTGTTTTAACATATTTTGTTTGCTTGAGTTTAAAATATTCATTGAATTACTTTTTCTGGCAACGCATATTTAAGTAAACACTTATTTTCATAATGACATTTGAAGCTGCAAAAAAAACAAAACAACAATAATAGATTTAAATTGCCTTCTGTTCATGGTTCATATTTAAATCCAGGCATTTATTTCGATCATAGTCAATGAAGTAGAACATATAATAGAGTTGTATAGTACCTTTTTTTTCATTGCCTCGTTCCCTGATAATTCAAATATATTAACAGGTTCAATTCTGGCCATAGTTGGTCTCATTGATATTGTCCTTTGCAGAGCTTTATTTAATGGTGAAATGTTATTGCATTTGGTGAATGTCACATAATTTATTATTTCTTTCATAGACTGGTTTGGGTGATTTTGTAACAGATTGTTGCATTCTTGGGTGTTGGCTTAGTGATACTTTGAAAGATTTTGAATGCTCAAAAACGACAGCTACTAATGTTGACATGCTAGATGCAAGATACATGAATATTTTGTTAAATATCTTTCATTCAATTTTATATCATCATAAATTGTCATGTATTGTGACAATCTTTCTTTATTTTGCTGTTTCTAAAACTTTTTCATTTTTCCAAGTTCTTTACCAACACCAACCATTTTGGGGTATTTTCGATCTTTTGTTGCTGTTATTGTTCATGTTCGTTTGATATTGATTCTTTTTTTTTTTTTTTTTTTATCTGTGTCTATTTTTTGTTAAAACACGTTGAACTTATGTTAAAAGATAATTTAACATAAACTTAACATAATATTACAATATGTTAAATTCAATTTTTTTTAAAAATTGCATCATTCTTGTAAAATATAATACTTAGCTTACATGGATTTTATGTACATGTAATATATCTATCCATATATATATATATATATATATATATATATATATATATATATATATATATATATATATATATATATATATATATATATATATACACAAAGTGTTGTGAAATAAATACAAGGAAATTGGGTATTGTAATGAAATAAATTTCCGTAAAAAGTATGTTTCAAGTATCGGTGTGTCGCTTATCAAATCATACAATATTTAACATTTTGCTAACAATTTAAATTAGCAAAATCTGGAATATGGCTTGGATTAAGAATAATAAAAAAAGGAAAAGTCTTTGGAACTAATTGGTGTTTCATCATGGGATGATTATCAAAAATGGTTATCTTTCACAAACTATTCTCAAAGTATTGATGGTAATGATGCTCACATTGAACACATAGTACCTATTGGAAGATTTGATTGATCTGACCCTGACCAACTAAAACTATGTTTCAATTGGAAATCTGCCATGTACGTTGATGCAATATATCTATTCTCAGATAACTACACGAGATAATGATCTTTATAAATGAGACTGTGAAGTTTATCATACCCAGGCAATAGGAGCTAACTTTGTATAGTGGTCTTCTGGCATTGACAAATGCTTCATAAGTTTTCTTGAACTTGTCCTTATTCATTTTTAAAATTCGTTTGCTTATTATGTTTGGCTAACAGTTTCTGTGTATATTCCACGTAAAGCTGCTATTGTTACTTATTATACTAACAGCTTCTGTGTATATTCCACGTAAAGTTGCTATTGTTAGTTATTATTTACAAACATTTAGCTGTTCATCAACCTGCTCATGTTTCTCACCAATAAAGGGAAGCTCCATTTCTCATTGATTTGGAACCATTTATTAAAAAATGAAATAATGAAAAAAAAATATTGGACCTTTAGAAACCTAAACACACCTAGGAAAACAATTCAGGTTTCAGGTGATAAATTTGATAAAAGTAACTCATTCCTCATTCCTTTCTACCGGACAAATAAACTGCCCTATATGATAATAATACAACTTATATGTTAAATTTGGCCTTAGAGTTCTGTGATATTACATTTACACTTTTTAAAAAAAAGAAAAGCAGTATAGCTGTATAACGGTGGATTGCATGCACAAAGGTGGCTAAATGAAGCAATATTAGATTTAGGAAATATTTATTCATTGGTTAGTGAATTTATTATCGTAGAGCCGGATGGTACAGAAATAAAACTGAAGCTGTGTTGTCAGGAATCAAACCAATCGAATTAATCCTGATGTTATTATAAAAAATCTAAAAATAAGGTGTAAAATTGATCAGCCATCAAATTTAAATCTGAGAGAAGCAATTAATGGAAGATTGTCATTTACTAATCAGCTAGACGAGGCAGGCATACTATGAATAATGGATATTACCAGGAAAAAAAAAACAACATGTAGTTAATCTGATGCAACTAAAGTTGTAATATCGAAATGGAATCGCATATATATTGACACGAACATAATACATATATAAAGGATTTAACAGATTTAATTAAGGAATAGTGTTCCTAACAGTTGTGAAAACTGGGGTTATTTGTACTCTCAATGTCTCAAAATTGGGGGAGCAGCACCAAAACCTGGAGATGCAAATTTGCGGCTAGGAAAATAATGCAAACAAGGCTGAACAATACAGTGTCTAAAACTAACACTTATTTGTAAAGAAAGAAGATATAAGTACTAATTTAAACAAAGTTAAAAGATTGATCTGTACTAAGCATAAACACAGCAGATTACTGTAACAGATTTTAAATCGCTCTTTGACGGGTCCTCTAAACCACCTCATCCTCTTTTAACTCCATTTGATTTATTATCATTATCATTATTATTATTATTATTATTATTATTATTATTATTCCACAGCATTGATTTGTTGTTATAATAATATTCTTCCTGTTCATAGTTGGCTCAAATTATCTGAAATATGAGTATTTTCATCAGATATATCTTTCAAATAAAATACTTAAATATTGTCTATCTGAAAGTCTATAAGGCTTCAAAACTTCCTGTTAGGTATGTTGTCTTTTGTCATCCATAGTATCGTTCTAAGCTGAACCTAGAAGATGGGCCGTGTTCTCTGCTATGCACTTCTTGGTGGTGTCCATATATAGCTTTTGTGACTTGTTTTGCATGGCAGTAATGTGATCATCTGAATGTTTGGTGTCTTAGCAGGGCAGACAGTTTGTAATTTGTAGGATCCCGAAGAAAAGGGTGATCGGGAAGCTGATGATTTATTGTTAGTTGAGTGTTGTTTGCACACAAGACAATGCATTCCTTCATCGTCGGCATGTAACCAACTGAACTCTTCTAACCAACTTTCATGGAACTTTTTTAAAAATCTTGGCATTATGGCTTTATATTGATCATCGGCATTTTGTTTTGTGTCCGCCTATTTCCCCTGTTGACAAGCAGACGAACTTTTAAAACTTGAAAACCAATTATGTGCAAGGTGACTTGCGCCATTTTGTATTCATGCATGTAGTTGTTTATGCTACAATAGGTGTGATCCCAAGTGAAGAGGATTGGTCGAAACTGTTTGAGATTACCATACTGCGACATGGGAATTCCCAGCAATACACACTGCATACACGAGCTCGCGGAATTAGGGATTAAATTCTAGTGTGAAATACACATTTTCTGTGCTTACAATGTAACATAATTGATCAAATTATTTTACGTACAAGATGTTATTTATGCGTGATTCACGTACACATTTACGTGAATAGGAACAATGAATGAAGCTCAAAAGGTTAAATTGTTGATAACAGGGACCAGATCAACGCATTGGCAGAAAGGTTACGAGTTGAAAATAATGACAAAAATAAAATTTGAAGAGATTGGAGAAAAAATAAAATGATGAGTGATATCATAAATATCATAAGCACCATTAACCCTGTAATAGAAAAACAAATTACAAATAGACAGAAGAATAAAACATTATTTTAATAAGTAAAACATTGCAACAATGTTTGTTACTTTTGCGATAATGATTAGTGTATGGGCCATTTGAATTAAAAATGTGATCAGCGGAATAACAGGTGTAAGTTAGATAGGTAGATTGATAGACAATTAGCTAGATAGACAATTAGCTAGATAGACAATTAGATAGATAGACAATTAGCTAGATAGACAATTAGATAGATATACAATTAGCTAGATAGACAATTAGATAGATAGACAATTAGCTAGATAGACAATTAGATAGATAGACAATTAGCTAGATAGACAATTAGATAGATAGACAATTAGCTAGATAGACAGATCTGCGAAAAAAGGTATTGATATAATTGCCAGGAATAATTGAAGTATTATCAGTTCGTTCTTTACAAGCGCAGGACACGTTCCTTCATTTCTAACAGATCACGCTGTGTTATTTATTTTGTGTGCCGTTAGTATGGTGTAAGCAATTATTTACTGTCAAATCAGACAAACAAGAGAAAAAAAGTATTAAACTAAAACCAAATAAAAGATAGCACCTATGTCAGTGATCACCAATATATAAACGCCTATGTCAGTGATCACCAATATATAAACACCTATGTCAGTGATCACCAATATATAAACACCTAACTTTGTATAGTGGTCTGATAGTATTGTTTTTCTTATATCTGCATCAGTTTTAAAAACTCATTTAATAACTTTAGTTGCTGATGGAATTAATGCTGGTGACTTTGTCTCATCAGTTGCTTTTAGCATTAGTTGTTATATAATCCGTTTCTAATTTGCTGGTGAAATCACGATGTTCATCAGTTTGTATATATATATATATATATATATATATATATATATATATATATATATATATATATATATATATATAGTCTTGATGCATATTATCTTTGTTTGGATGAACTATATGCTTTTGTTTTCCTTCCACTATTTCTCTTTTCTGCCATAGTAATCTGGTGTATAATTTTATCGTTTTTAACATTATTGTTATAACCTAATTTAAATCATGTGTTAATGTTATGCAATTATTGCTACACCTCTAATGATTCATGTTTTGTAATCATATTGCTTTGACCTAGTTGTATGTTATCACCATCAATTTCATGCTGTAATCTTAAGAAAGTCAGCTGCACTAAGTTTTAATACATTAAATTGTAAATACAGAGAGAGACTTGCCTAAAGACAAGCGATCTGATAAGACCTTTTCTAGACTTGAATTTGTATGTAAACCGCGAAACTACATTTCTAATAGTGAATTCATAGCAAGAAATGTGTCTATTGAAAATTATCTCCAAATCACAACTAATTACTGTATATTTTAAAATTGAGCAGTCTAGTTTTGTTCCTTACATTAAGTCTCAAATCGGATAATGCCTATACAACGATAACATTAACTTTGCAGTAAGATATGCCTATACAAAGATAACATTAACTTTGAAGTAAGATAATGTCTATACAAAGATAACATTAACTTTGAAGTAATATAATGTCTATACAAGGATAACATTAATTAATGGTTTTATAAAACAATGATCTGATTAATACAGCCTATCATAGTAGTTTCCAAGCTTGACTAGTAACCAGGAGAGCACAGGTTCAAATTCTGCCTAGAGAGGCATAGTAGGGTGCCGTGGTGTGTCCTGGGACAAGACACTTCACTCCAATTGTCTTGGCGAGATATACTCGTTTGTGTGCTAACATGGCTTTAACAACAAACAATCAAGCAAACAAATGGGCCAGATACCATTTTCACCATTTTGAAGTCGAAAGTCATATTTGTTGTTTAGATTGTCCTGCTACAAATATTTTCTCCAGAAATCTTTGAGGATGAAGTAGCGAACGTACAGGCAGCTTGACCTTGAAACACTTAAGAGCCTATGTAACTTCAAGCATTTATTAAAGCACTGTCTCTTTTCACATAAATGGATCTTAATCTGTTTAGCATTTATTAAAGCACTGTCTCTTTTCATATAAATGGATCTAAATCTGTTACATATATTTTAAAATGTAATTTGTATACTCTGATGAATCTTAACTCCATATTAACTTGCAGATCCTTTTAATCTTTTCCTAAAAAGCTAAAATTCCCAGCTGAATGAAACAATCGGTCGAAGTTTTCGGAGTAGGCCGAGCAGCTCAGATTGAAAATCTAGCTGATACACATTGCTGCTAGTGTTATGTCTTTGGTGTGGTACATCGTTTTCACCTAATATTGCATATGGGGAAATTAAGGCAAACTCTTAATTTGACGTGTTTTTCAAGATTACGTCCTACAGTCTTAGCCTGTAGTTTTATTATGAGCAATCTTTCTCAAAGTATGATCTAGCACCCAAGACACTAAAGTAGTATATATTGTATTACATGTAAAGTGTTGTAAGTCATTTTGTGTATTGTATTCAGATAATTCATGTTCAGAAATTTTAAAACTTTATAACGCGTTACTTGTTGAAATTAAGCGGTACTTTTTTATAGAATATATAAAAGGAAGGCGGTCTTTTTTCAATCTTGACATCAACGGCCTTTCCTTCTAGACCACCCGTATTACCTTAGACGTTTTATTAGTAAATAGTAAAAAATTAAGACATAATAGGCTGTATCATACCCAGGCAATAGGAGCTAAGTGCCATTCCCGAGGTCACGGTGAAGTGTATCATACCCAGGCAATAGGAGCTAAGTGCCATTCCCGAGGTCACGGTGAAGTGTATCATACCCAGGCAATAGGAGCTAAGTGCCATTCCCGAGGTCACGGTGAAGTGTATCATACCCAGGCAATAGGAGCTAAGTGCCATTCCCGAGGTCACGGTGAAGTGTATCATACCCAGGCAATAGGAGCTAAGTGCCATTCCCGAGGTCACGGTGAAGTGTATCATACCCAGGCAATAGGAGCTAAGTGCCATTCCCGAGGTCACGGTGAAGTGTATCATACCCAGGCAATAGGAGCTAAGTGCCATTCCCGAGGTCACGGTGAAGTCAAGTAAAGTGAGGAATACAATATGAAGGTAGAAGTCACTCATCACTGGTGTAAAATGAGCATTGTCTCGCCACTCTCATTCTTTCGTTTATGACTAGATTTTCTTTTACAAGATTATCAGTTTACACGAACTAAAAAACGTTTTCAATCTATAATCTTTCATGGATAGTTATCTGTTTTTTGTATAAATAAAAATATATCATATTTATTGCGCAGCTTGCAAATTACCACCGTTTGAATAAAATAGAAGAAAAGAATATCGATAAATATCTTATTTTCCTAAAAATAGAGCATTTTCCCACAAATACACAAATAGTGCATTTTTATACAATAGTGCTTTTTTACACAAATACACAAATAGTGCATTTTCACACAAATACACAAATAAAGTATTTTCACTCAAATACACAAATAGTGCCTTTTTACACAAATACACAAATTGTTACATATTTACACAAATAGTGCATTTTCACACAATACACAAATAGTGCATTTTCACAAAATACACAAATAGTGCATTTCTACACAAATACACAAATTGTGCATTTTCACACAAATAAACAAATAAAGCATTTTCACACAAATAGAGCATTTTTACACAAATACACAAATTGTGCATTTTTACACAAACACACAAATAGAGCATTTTTACACAAATACACAATAGTGCATTTTTACACAAATACACAAATAGTGCATTTTCACAAAATACACAAATAGTGCATTTTTACACAAATAAACAAATAAAGAATTTTCACACAAATAGAGCATTTTTACACCAATACACAAATTTGTGCATTTTCACAAATAAACAAATAAAGCATTTTCACAGAAATAGAGCATTTTCACACAAATACACAAATAGAGCATTTTCACACAAGTACACAAATAGTGCATTTTTACACAAATTCGCAAATTGTGCATTTTCACACAAATAAACAAATAAAGTATTTTCACACAAATAGAGCATTTTTACACAAATACACAAATTTGTGCATTTTCACACAAATAAACAAATAAAGCATTTTCACACAAATAGAGCATTCTCACACAAATACACAAATAGAGCATTTTCACACAAGTACACAAATAGTGCATTTTAACAAAATACACAAATAGTGCATTTGTACACAAATACACAAATTGTGCATTTTCACACAATAAACAAATAAAGCATTTTCACACAAATACACAATTTGTGCATTTTTACACAAACACACAAATAGAGCATTTTTACACAAATACACAATAGCGCATTTCTACACAAATACACATATAGTGCATTTTCACAAAATACACAAATAGTGCATTTTTACACAAATAAACAAATAAAGTATTTTCACACAAATAGAGCATTTTTACACAAATACACAAATTTTTGCATTTTCACACAAATAAACAAATAAAGCATTTTCACACAAGTACACAAATAGTGCATTTTTACACAAATACACAAATAGTGCATTTCTACACAAATTGTGCATTTTTACACAAATACACAAATTGTGCATTTTCACACAGATAGAGCATTTTCACACAAGTACACAAATTGTGCATTTTTAAACAAACACACAAATAGAGCATTTTTACACAAATACACAAATTGAGCATTTTCACACAAATAAACAAATAAAGCATTTTCACTCAATACACAAATAGAGCATTTTTACACAAATACACAAATTGTGCATTTTCACATAAATAGAGCATTTTTACACCAATACACAAATTGTGCATTTTTACACAAACACAAATAGAGCATTTTCACACAAATACACAAAAAGTGCATTTTTACACAAATACACAAATAGTGCATTTTTACACAAATACATAAATTGTGCATTTTCACACAAATAAACAAATAAAGCATTTTCACTCAATACACAAATAGAGCATTTTTACACAAATACGCAAATTGTGCATTTTCACACAAATAGTGCATTTTTACACAAATACACAAATAGTGCAATTTTACACAAATGGTGCATTTTTAAACAAAAGGTGCCTTTTATACAAATAGTGCATTTTTACACCAATAGAGCATTTTTACACAAATAGTGTATTTTTACACAAATACACAAATAGTGCATTTTTACGCAAATAGTACTTTTAATACAAATAGTGCATTTTACACAAATAGTGCTTTTTATACAAATAGTGCATTTTTACACAAATAGTGCAAATATACACAAACACACAAATAGAGCAGTTTACACAAATAGTGCATTTTTACACAAATAGAGTATTTACACACAAATAGTTCATTTGCACACAAATAGTGCATGTGCACACAAATAGTCTATGTGCACACAAATAATGCATTTTCACACAGCATTTTTACACAAATAGAGTATTTGCACACAAATAGAGTATTTGCACACAAATAGAGCATTTTTACACAAATAGTGCATTTTTAGAGAAATAGAGTATTTGCACATACATAGTGCATTTGCACACAAATAGTGCATTTTCACACAAATAGATGATTTTCACACAAATAGAGTATTTACACACAAATGGATCATTTTCACACATAGAAATAATATCGACATTATTGTCGGGTTTCTTTTTCTTCTCCAATTCGAATGGCACTTAATTTGACAGTTTATAGGTTCTGTACAGTCTTGTCAATAAATAAGGTGTATTTAATGTCAGTCGTTGTAATTTGGTACAGGTATAAAGCAGAGACTAATCCCTGTATAATGTATACCAGTTTTGTTTGTTCTGTGGGTTTAAAGCCATTTTTCAGCAGATGAGGAAGAATACGGGAAAACCCCGGGAAGAACCACAGACCCTCGGGAAACTACTGGTAAGCTTTCTCACATACCCATGTTAGCCGAGCCGTGACTCGAACCCACGCGGAGAGCTACCCGGGTCCCCTAACGTGTCCCAGAGTCACGTAAATGTTATTGTAAGTTTAGTATAATAACAAATAGCATACAACTGGAATAATATTTTACTCTCTATCTGGCACTAACATGCTAAATGTATATTAACCCCAGCTGTTTACGGACCTCATTTTATAGTTTTTCGATCCTTTGACTGCGCGCTAAATCAAAGTAAGTAAGCGAGAGACAACACTGTCGAGAGAGAAATGGGGAGAGGGTGTGGTTTCAATACAAAAATGAAAAAGATCTATGTCCGATAAAGAGTAAAACACAAGAATAATAAATAAAAATAAAATAAAAAAAAACAACAAACAAAACAGACGTTCCAAGCTGGCGGAATTGGAGCCGCAAAATTCACAAGAAATTTAGAGATCCCTGCTTAATATATATTGTTACGACTCTATGGTCTAAGAAAAATGTAACAGAAAGAAAGTGAAACCAACAAATCAAGTAAAAATCAACAAGCAATTTATTACTAGATAATTAAAATGAAAAATCAAAAAGTCACTTACAGTAATGTGTTTTGAAATCCTAATAATCCAAAAAGAATGATTGTTCTAATCACAAGTCCTAAATATAGAATGTTCCGAATTCACGGCTGTGTCCTTGAATGTTATGATGTGCTAATGGTCTCCAAAGTCCTGATGTACTAGAAATCTTGATGTGCTGATGTCAAAATGAAGTATTCCAAAATATCTGAATAAGTTCACATAAATTCCAAATTCATCAATTGAAAATCCAAAATCCAAAAGTTTATGAGCACTGTTATAATCCAATGAATATTTAAAATAATTCCTCTCTTAGAATTTGGAATGAATTTTCACAACTGTAATAGCTCTTTACAAGACTGATGGTAATGTCAAAACTGAAAAAATGTCCACCAAACATGATATATATAAAGATTGGTCACATGACAGAATGTTCTAGAATATGAGTCATCTTAATGGAATTCTAACTGTAAACAAAATTCAACCTTGACCTTCAAATTGAGAAAACATATTGATCAAAACAACCCAATTCAAGGACACTAGTTAAACATGTTTTTCCTGATAACATTAAGATTTAAGCAAATATTAAAGTGAAGAAACATTTATAATTTCCTAAAATATTTATAATATTATATAAACATCATACATAACAATATATATATGATGTAAGATGTTGACGAAGAGCTTCTTTAGCTAGAACGTTGGGAAACTGTTTTGTATTTGCGCTGTTATCACTTTTTGTACCAACACACACACACACACACACACACACACACACAGATATATATATATATATATATATATATATATATATATATATATATATATATATATATATATATATATATATAATGTTTTGGTAATTCCAACAATCTGAATGTAATTTGGTAACATCTTTGGAAAAACTTTCACTCTCTTTCTCTCTCTCTTTCTCTCTCAACCTATCATATTTCCATAAATATTTTCAGATGGGACAGGCAACCATTACACTTAGTCAAAAGTCATTTTGTTCAAATCCATTTTTATTTTTTTGTCATAACTTTCCCAGTTCCTTTTAGCATAAGCAGAGTTGTTTTCAGATAGAAAATATAACTTGAATTCCTTCTTAGAATGAGAAACATTACGTAGTTCAGTAAGAATGAGAAACATTGCGTAGTTCAGTAAGAATGAGAAACATTACGTAGTTCAGAAAGAATGAGAAACATTACGTAGTTCAGTAAGAATGAGAAACATTACGTGGTTCAGTAAGAATGAGAAACATTACGTAGTTCAGTAAGAATGAGAAACATTACGTAGTTCGGTAAGAATGAGAAACATTATGTAGCTCAGTTCGAATTAGAAACATTACGAAGTTCAGTTAGAATTAGAAACATTACGTAGTTCAGAAAGAATGAGAAACATTACGAAGTTAGGTAAGAAGGAGAAACATTACGTAGTTAGGTAAGAGTGAGAAACATTACGTAGTTAGGTAAGAATGAGAAACATTACATAATTCAGTAAGAATGAGAAACATTACGTAGTTAGGTAAGAATGAGAAACATTACGTAGTTCAGTATGAATGAGAAACATTACGTAATTCAGTAAGAATGAGAAACATTACGTAGTTCATTACGTAATTCAGTAATAAATGTACTGCTATAAAGATATTGCTTCTTTGAGGAAATAAATAAATTAATAAAATATCATATTATTGTTTTTCATCGATGATTCCAAGCACACTCTAACTGTTGCCAAGAACCTAGGAAGACTCTGTTGTTGTGATGCAGTGAGGCTTATGTTTATGCTTATATATATATATATATATATATATATATATATATATATATATATATATATATATATATATATTGGTGCCGATCATAATGAAAACACTATTGGTAGTAGAATAGATGCCATTCATTTTGTGGAGGCAAACTAAAAATGTGAGTCACAATGACCTTCTTTTGTTGTAACATAGCTTGAGAAATAAACTTAAGACACAAAATTTAACCAAAGTCAGTGAAACCTGTAATATGGATGACAGTAACCTATCTTTGTGATGAGGATGTAGTACTCTTCAAGATGAGGGTGTTGTACTCTTGGAGATGAGGATGTAGTACTCTTCAAGATGAGAGTGTGGTACTCATCAATATGAGGTTGTTGTACTCTTCAAGATGAAGGTGTAGTACTCGTCAAGATGAGAATGTAGTACTCTTCAAGATGAGGGTGTAGTACTTCAGGATGAAGGTGTAGTACTCTTCAAGATGAGATTTTGTACTCTTCAAGATGTCAGTGTAGTGCTCTTCAAGATGAAGATGTAGTACTCTTCAGGATTAGGGTGTAGCACTCTTCAAGATGATGTATTACCTCACCAACTTTCATGATTCTAGGTGTATATATATATATATATATATATATATATATATATATTTATATATATATATATATATATATATATATATAGGGTGCGACAAACCTGAGCTAAATGCAAATACTTAACAATTTTATTTTTGTTAACACATTTCTTGTGTGGATTGATACAGTGATCAACCAATGATGGGGTGGGGATACTGTAAAAGCATCACAGAGCGGTCGTATCTGACAGATTTCAGAGCATAGCATCTCTAAAAAAAGATTTTAGCGATTGTGCGTTTATTTGAATGGATTTTTTAAAAATTTTACTTTATTCATTTCTGCATTCAAACGTGCATTTTTGGCCTTAGTAAACTTGGAGTCTAGTTCGATAAAAATAATGGTATTGGGTACATGGTAATTGCCGCAAAACCAAGTTTGAATGGTGAACTTGCATATAGAGATTACCTGTGTACAGGCCATTAGTCCTTGACTGGTGTTACGACTCTATGGCTCGAGCAAACGTAACAAAAAGAAAGTGAAACCAACAATGTTTGTAAAAATCAACAAAAAATTTATTCTAAATAATTAATGTGAAAATCAAAGTACACTTACAGTATCGTGTATTATAATCCAAATAATCTAACAATTATTAGCGTCATAATCACAAGTCTTGTATATATATATATATATATATATATATATATATATATATATATATATATATAGAAACTATAAAATGTCCCAAATGAATGAATGTTCCAAGTTAATGAATATATAGAAACTATGAAATGTTCCAAATGAATGAATGTTCCAAGTTAATGAATGCTCCAAATGAATCTTCGTAATGAACGAATGTTCCGAATGAGTCTTCGTAATGGACAAATGTTCCGAATGAATGAGTCTGTAATGTTCCGATGTACCAACGATAATATAATCCAGATCATCTTTAAGAATGTTGACAGGCATCCGACAAAGTCCTAAATATAACTCCAGGTAGCTCTGATGAATAGTCCAATAAATAATTCTTTCGAATTATTTATACAGCATGGCATTACAGCATTACAGGATTCCAGCACGGCTATTATTTCAAACAATCTGATGATTCAAAAAGCTGATCGTAAAAACAAATCTTTTCAACTCAAGATTTAAAATGGAATGGAAATAATTCGTATATTCAGGTCTTTTATACAACTTGCAAATAGCACATTTCACAATAGGAAACGTGTCATATTACAACCTAGAATGCAATAATAAATGCGTCTATTTCATGAAAAAGTACTCCAGGTACAGTAAACAGCTCTGACCTTGAACAAAAGGTCAGTAAACATGTTGTTATTTGATTAATAGTACAACTAAACCCAACTTAAATATGACTCACTATTTGACACAATTTTAAAGTAGAGTCATATGCCAACAGTTTAGGTACATTATAGATTCCATATACATAATTCCGTAACACTGGTGTGACTGTATTTTTTATTTGAATCACTGGAACATATTATTGTACGTGTGTGTGTGTGTGTGTGTGTGTGTGTGTGTGTGTGTGTGTGTGTAAGAGAGAGAGAGAGAGAGAGAGTTCTCCAGAAATACATATGCTAACGAGTAGGCGGAGCTTTCCACATGTTTTTGAGAGATCAATAGGTTAATAAACAAGTTGGAATTTTTCCAAGAGCCGATAACTCGTTTATGTATGGTAACAAACTAACCTAGCTCACGCAGAACCAAGTCCTACCTTCATGAATGATTGACAGCATGATAACGTCATTATTGGAAGTTATACTGCTGGTACTGCCAATATAATAGCCCTAGTCATATTGTGAATTGGAAAAGGACTATTGTATTTTGTTATCAAGTGTCTAACCAAAGCCAGAGTAAATGGTCATTTATATAGGAAAGTTCCTTCTTTTAATTAGAACTGTATCAAGCTTATTTCTCACAAACCAGCTTTCAACAGTGGAACTTCAAGTGGTCAAAATAGAGAAGTTTTTAAGGTGAAAAAGTAAGATGGCACAAATGATGAATACCAAGGCTTTGAATCACGGACTTTTGTTGTGATATAAGATTTAAGTTGAATTAATTTGTCTAATGTTAAACATTTTTAAATATATCTCTATTGCATTGCCTTTAACGCACACTTCGAAATGTTCGCGAGGAAAATCGAACAAGAGATCTACCTCTCTATCTATCTATCTATCTATCTATCTATCTATCTATCTATCTATCTATCTATCTATCTATATATATATATATATATATATATATATATATATATATATATATATATATATATATATAAATATATATATATATATATATATATATACAAAAATCATGTAAAATAGCAGTCGAGCAAAAACAAACCCGATTTGTTGAAATTGTGAATTGAATGGCTGTAAGCTGTGTGATGTTCAGATAAATTCAGACAGAGTACAAATCTTCAAAACAACTAGAAATGTAAAAAAAAACACATCTTACATACGATAAGCATGATGTATCTAGTGATTTTTTAAAGCTATGACAATCTACATGCAATATGTAGGGGAAACAGAAACAGAAAAATATGTTTTAGTATGGAAGAGCAATTTTTGGACATATGACTGCAAAAGACAAATAAAACATCTATCTTAACATTTTAGTTCAAACTGTAGTAAATATCGTTTGAGAGTGTTTGTCGTTGAGTACAACATCTGCTGGTCAAAATCAGCTAGAAGAAAAAGAGAGAATTCTGGATTAGGAGCTGAAATTAATTTTGAAATTCCAGCGATGGTGTAATCTCGATCGTTGTCTTGTGCATGCTTATTTTTATTTTCGTTATTTCTTTTATCTCTTTCTTCAAATAATTTTATTCTTTTCTTTTTCTTTTTCTTTTATGTTCATTTGTACTAAGCATCGACATGGATATATTAAGTCGCATCGGTCTATCTATCTATCTATCTATCTATCTATCTATCTATCTATCTATCTATCTATCTATCTATCTATACAACAAACACCACGTGGCAAATTACAGTTTTGCGAGATGCACTGTATCTCAAGACGCAACCTTAGTCATCGTGATTTTCTCCCTTGTTATGTGTATTGAATCAATAATGTATGCTTAACCTAGTCCATATAGTAAGTCACATTTTAAGTTTTAGTTGTCAGCAAGGTACTTACTGACATTTGAGTTCAAAGCCAGTTTTGTTGACAATTATTTACAACTAGTTTGACGTTTTTCCATAAGAAAGACGGAAGTTCTGTTGCATTGTGGGTCATTAGAATATGTGTATATAATAGGTGCTTGATACGCATTTATTCATTCCTGTTTTAAAATCAGTCCCTGGGAATCTATTTATTATCAGAGTTTATAGTTGTGCTGTAGACATAATTCGGAAGGAATGGTTTAGTTAAACATTCATTGGAATTACCATAAAGTGCTCATTGATTTTGGGATTTATATATACGACTTTTGGATATTTGTGGACATTCTTAAAGATATTCTGGATTGTATCGTTGTGGTATGTCAGAACAGTCAAGACTATTCATTCATTCGGAATATTCTATAATTTCGGACTTATGTTTATGACATTTAGGATTATTTGAAATTTAATTCACAAATTGTAAGTGCCGTTTTGAATTTTCATTTTTAATTACAGAGAAATAAATTGTTTGTTGATTGCACATACATTGTTGGTTTCACTTTCTTTCTGTTACATTATATTAAGACCTAGAGTCGTAACACCCTGTATTGTCACTTATTGTTATTCTATTTTCATGATATATCCATTATATCCATGTGACGGAATAGATTTCATTTCACTTCAACAGGAAACTCTACATCCATTTTTTCCATCTAGGGCCTTTGCTTGGCCTTTTGTAGCATCATGATGGCGGTAGATATATATCGAAAAAGCATCCATCATGATGGTGATGACGCAAAAGCGCTAGATGGAATAAAGAATGGAGATGTTACTGGTTCCTTTTGACCTGAACATAAGATTGCTTGTCTGTATGTGTGTGTGAGCTCTCCCCAAGCCAATCAGCTTTACCGGGACCCTAACTACTTCATATCAGTCTCATTGTTCATTCTTAATTGCGTGCTTGTATGTGTGTGTGAGCTCTCCCCAAGCCAATCAGCTCTACTGGGACTCTAACAACTTCATATCAGTCTCATAGTTCATTGTTAATTGCGTGTCTGTATGTGTGTGTGAGCTCTCCCCAAGTCAATCAGCTTTACCGGGACCCTAACTACTTCATATCAGTCTCATAGTTCATTATTAATTGCGTGTCTATATGTATGTGTGAGCTCTTCCCAAGCCAATCAGCTTTACCGGGACTCTAACAACTTCATATCAGTCTCATAGTTCATTATTAATTGCGTGTCTGTATGTGTATGTGAGCTCTCCCCAAGATAGTCAGCTCTACCGGGACTCTAACAACTTCATATCAGTCTCATAGTTCATTATTAATTGCGTGTCTATATGTGTGTGTGAGCTCTCCCCAAGATAGTCAGCTTTACTGGGACTCTAACAACTTCATATCAGTATCATAGTTCATTATTAATTGTGTGTCTGTATGTGTGTGTGAGCTCTCCCCAAGTCAATCAGCTTTACCGGGACCCTAACTACTTCATATCAGTCTCATAGTTCATTATTAATTGCGTGTCTATATGTATGTGTGAGCTCTTCCCAAGATAGTCAGCTTTACCGGGACTCTAACAACATCATATCAGTCTCATAGTTCATTATTAATTGCGTGTCTGTATGTGTTTCTGTCTGTTCTCTCCCCAAGCCAATCAGCTTTAACGGGACTATAACAACTTCATATCAGTCTCCTAGCTCATTATTAATTGTGTGTCTGTATGTGTGTGTGAATTCTCCCCAAGCCAATCAGCTTTACCGGGACTCTAACAACTTCATATCAGTCTCATAGTTCATTATTAATTGTGTGTCTGTATGTGTGTGTGTGCTCTCCCCAAGCCAATCAGCTTTACCGGGACCCTAACTACTTCATATCAGTCTCATAGTTCATTATTAATTGTGTGTTTGTATGTGTGTGTAAGCTCTCCCCAAGCCAATCAGCTTTACCGGGACTCTAACAACTTCATATCAGTCTCATAGTTCATTATTAATTGATGTTGCTACCAAACCCTTATTTCTCAACTGCATTTCTTGGAGGTTCTATCACCAATGTTGACAACCTAAGTCGCGGGAATGTTGAACGTTTCGGTCTTAGTGAATTGACTTTATGTCTCAGCTGATTGACTCAATTGATGAATGTGTTTGAATAAATCACAGCCGTTCTAAAACTGATTCAGCTGAGATAATAGTTGGAATTTTTCCTCTGACTTTCCTCACCCAGAATTCGCCTAATCCACGGTAGAGGTACGTGTATGTTTAAATAAGTGCTAACAAAATTAAGCGACACTGAATTGAACCCTGCCAGCTTGATATCGATAAATATAATATGCATCCTCTGATTCATGACACCTAAAACTTATTTCGTCTCTTTACTTAGCCGAAACATGCGTCAAACGTAGAGTTTATAAAGCTGTCAGGGTTCAATTCAGTGTCGTTTAATTTTGTTAACTCGGCCTGCTCAAGTTAGGATTGGAAAGTTGCATATTCCTGGACACGAGTTCGGCTCTGTAAGCCACTAAAATACCACGGCTGCAATAAGCTATTTTCATCAGAATATTTTTTAAATCACGAATTATTACTATGTTCTATTCTAGGTCATACTCCGAAGCATCATGACCTACCGATTACTCCTTCTCGGCCTAGTGCTGCTTGTTCAGTCACATCGTATTCAAACACGAGATGAGATTACCAAAATGAAGAATAAATGCGGAAGATGACCTGTCTTTCTTACTGCGTGACAATGTTCGAGATATATCTGAGGAGAAGGACAGCTATACCCCTGGTAACACCAAGTGTCGTGATGACCACAAGTGCGTATATCATGATGGCACATCTTACAGCTGGTACTACACGGATGACAGGAATAATTGGGATTACTGCTGCACTGGAGCGTGCGTAAAACATCAAACTCACAACGTTATGAGATGTGCTACTGGAAACAGATTTACATATTGTGGTAATCCTGGTCTGAGACATCGTATGGGAGGAGGAAAATGTCTGTCTTCACATCCATGTGGTCTTCACGGAATGTCGTTGACAACTCTAGGTGAGATGTATTGGTGCTATGTAGATGACAACAAAAACTGGGAGTATTGTTGTAACCCGCTTGACACATGCTCTGATAAAGAAGGCTATGGCTACAGTTGGTGCTATGTCAGTGTTAGTATAGGGAAAGTCTTCAGTAGCTGGGAATCGTGTGCACCTGAAGAATAGAAGAGCAGTGTTTAATAATTTATGTATACCTACTGTCTGTAAGTCACATCAAAGCAAAGTATATACACCAAGCATGAACTTTTGTCATTTGATTACACATATACTTACGATATATATGATATGACTATTTTAATAGCGGTTGCCTTGTAATTTACAACCTAAAGTATATTTAAATCCTTGGAGCTTGATTGTAATTCTTATTAATTAACTGCTTGAGTCTTGACAAAAGATTCTGCCCTTTCCCACCATTATTTGTTCTGATTTTCTCTAAGAATGGAAGTGAACAACAAATTCATAACATTTTTCCATTGTTAAAAGCATTTATAAAAGAACATGCAGTCATTAATTTTTTCTATCCATTATCCACTTCGTGGAGTCATATTTCTAAATCTAACTTATTTCTAATGCAACAAAGTTTATTGAAGAAATTGTCGCAATGTATGTCAAGAGTTTACTTTGATCAATAAATGCTTTATGAGCAAACAAATTTGTATTGTGTTTCTCTGTAACGGAGGAAATATATACGATCAATATATATTTGTGCTGCTGTAAATAAAGTATACCTGAGTAGCAGGTCTGGAATCAGTTGCATACCTACCTTGTCTTTGTGGATAACTTAAAGAATGTCATGGTAAAAGATTACAGAGGAGGTATGACAATGGTTGATATATACTTGTTACAGATTCTTATGTATGTATGTGTGTATGTATGTATGTATGTATGTATGTATGTATGTATGTATGTATGTATGTATGTGTGTATGTATGTATGTATGTATGTATGTATGTATGTATGTATGTATGTATGTATGTATCAGGGCTTAACGGCATGTCAGCACAATACTGATTGTAAGATACTGATTAAAAGAAAATTTCAAAAATGTATTAGATACGATCAAGCGTAATTAAGAAGGTATTAGCATAAATCAATATGTTTCATGCCTTGATATGATTCCAAAGGTTTACTGATGGCAGAGAAATCGTTAGCATGAGGAATACAGAGTCAAAACTTGTCACCCGCTGTACTTTCATCCGTCCGCTGTACTTCCATCCGTTCATTTTTGATGCCTCTACGAATTGTATTGCCCACAAATATCTAGATGTATGACGGGTGACTTCAAAGCTGCATTCTCTAGCAAAATATCGCGCATCTCAATGATGGCATACCACAATTTAGTGGTTCTTACCATGAAGAATAATATCAAATATTTTTCGTAAAATGAACAAATGACTGTAGAAAAATGGGACGGGAATCATCGGAACCAGTCAAATCGGCCACATGAGATAATAAGTAGATAAGCTAGAGTGATTCCAGTAAAGTTCTTTTTCATACACGCGTATCACACTGTAAAACCACAACAGGCAAATAGGTAAAAACAATGGCACGTTCAACTGTGCATAGCCCATCGATAATTATCTGGAGAGTTTCCAATGCAAAGTGTGCAGTGCGTCCCATTGTTTCAGTATCGCTCTAACGTGATTTGTGCCCGACCTAAAACCTGTTGTACCTGATCATACGTGTAATAGAGAAAATTAACAAGAGATCCACGTAGGCATGGGATCGCTCATCTGTTTGATGTCTGCCTAATACCTAAATGCAAGAGAAGTTTGCCAAGAAATCGGGATCAGCTGGATGCTAGTTGTATAAATTTCTTCATATCCTGTTTATGAAAACAACTGTTTTAAGATTTCTCTGGTTTTTATATCTTCATCCCTATTTAGTGTCACATTATCATGATTTACTAAAAATGGAAAGGATTCAATGCCAGTATGCTTTCTCTCAAAGTTATTTGAAAAATGTTAAGTGTTTTTATATTTTACGTAAGCCGTTTATATGGTGTTGTTTTGTTATATTCTTAATCAAAGCGCCCAAGTTATTGTAGATTTTTAGTAACTGCCGCCATATTAGATGGTGGATTGCCATCATTTGTACTAATTTAAAAAAGTCCTACATGCTAGGATGCTTTCTGTCAAATGCGGTCAAAATTCGGTGGAGAGTTTATAGAGAAGTCACTTAAAAAGATTTTCTATACTTTTATTAACGATTTCGATCATTTGTACAAATGTTTAAGACCTTCATGTCAGATTGCTTTCTGTTAAATTAGGCCAAATCCTGCTAATATATTTGTAGTTGCTTACACATTTTATTTTTAGTAACAGTGACTATATTTATTGGTGTATTGGCATCATTTTCACGAATAAAAATGCTTTCATGTCAGAATTCTTTCTATCAAGCTTGGTCAAATTCTGTTCAGGGCGTTTGAAAAAGATGGGGTTTATTTTCTTTTTCTTTCTAGTAACAACGGTCATATCTTGATATTGGATAGGCATGAATGGTATCAATATATGGACGTAATTATTGATATTGGATAGGCATGAATGGTATCAATATATGGACGTAATTATTGATATTGGATAGGCATGAATGGTGTAAATATATGGACGTAATTATTGATATTGGATAGACATGAACGGTGTAAATATATGGACGTAATTATTGGTATTGGATAGGCATGAATGGTATCAATATATGGACGTAATTATTGATATTGGATAGGCATGAACGGTGTAAATATATGGACGTAATTATTGGTATTGGATAGGCATGAATGGTATCAATATATGGACGTAATTATTGATATTGGATAGACATGAATGGTATCAATATATGGACGTAATTATTGATATTGGATAGACATGAATGGTATCAATATATGGACGCAATAAATACCCGTGGGTTTTTTTATGTCAAATTCGGTCAAATTCATTTGTGCGGTCTTTGCGAAGAAGGTTCAATGTTTTTATGCTTCTACAAATTTCTGCCGTATTGACAACTTCATATCAGTCTCATAGTTCATTATTAATTGTGTGTCTGTGTGTGTGTGTGAGCTCTCCCCAAGCCAATCAGCTTTACCGGGACCCTAACTACTTCATATCAGTATCATAGTTCATTATTAATTGTGTGTTTGTATGTGTGTGTAAGCTCTCCCCAAGCCAATCAGCTTTACCGGGACTCTAACAACTTCATATCAGTCTCATAGTTCATTATTAATTGATGTTGCTACCAAACCCTTATTTCTCAACTGCATTTCTTGGAGGTTCTATCACCAATGTTGACAACCTAAGTCGCGGGAATGTTGAACGTTTCGGTCTTAGTGAATTGACTTTATGTCTCAGCTGATTGACTCAATTGATGAATGTGTTTGAATAAATCACAGCCGTTCTAAAACTGATTCAGCTGAGATAATAGTTGGAATTTTTCCTCTGACTTTTCTCACCCGGAATTCGCCGAATCCACGGTAGAGGTACGTGTATGTTTAAATAAGTGCTAACAAAATTAAGCGACACTGAATTGAACCCTGCCAGCTTGATATCGATAAATATAATATGCATCCTCTGATTCATGACACCTAAAACTTATTTCGTCTCTTTACTTAGCCGAAACATGCGTCAAACGTAGAGTTTACATAGCTATCCGGGTTCAATTCAGTGTCGTTTAATTTTGTTAACTCGGCCTGCTCAAGTTAGGATTGGAAAGTTGCATATTCCTGGACACGAGTTCGGCTCTGTAAGCCACTAAAATACCACGGCTGCAATAAGCTATTTTCATCAGAATATTTTTTAAATCACGAATTATTACTATGTTCTATTCTAGGTCATACTCCGAAGCATCATGACCTACCGATTACTCCTTCTCGGCCTAGTGCTGCTTGTTCAGTCACATCGTATTCAAACACGAGATGAGATTACCAAAATGAAGAATAAATGCGGAAGATGACCTGTCTTTCTTACTGCGTGACAATGTTCGAGATATATCTGAGGAGAAGGACAGCTATACCCCTGGTAACACCAAGTGTCGTGATGACCACAAGTGCGTATATCATGATGGCACATCTTACAGCTGGTACTACACGGATGACAGGAATAATTGGGATTACTGCTGCACTGGAGCGTGCGTAAAACATCAAACTCACAACGTTATGAGATGTGCTACTGGAAACAGATTTACATATTGTGGTAATCCTGGTCTGAGACATCGTATGGGAGGAGGAAAATGTCTGTCTTCACATCCATGTGGTCTTCACGGAATGTCGTTGACAACTCTAGGTGAGATGTATTGGTGCTATGTAGATGACAACAAAAACTGGGAGTATTGTTGTAACCCGCTTGACACATGCTCTGATAAAGAAGGCTATGGCTACAGTTGGTGCTATGTCAGTGTTAGTATAGGGAAAGTCTTCAGTAGCTGGGAATCGTGTGCACCTGAAGAATAGAAGAGCAGTGTTTAATAATTTATGTATACCTACTGTCTGTAAGTCACATCAAAGCAAAGTATATACACCAAGCATGAACTTTTGTCATTTGATTACACATATACTTAGGATATATATCATATGACTATTTTAATAGCGGTTGCCTTGTAATTTACAACCTAAAGTATATTTAAATCCTTGGAGCTTGATTGTAATTCTTATTAATTAACTGCTTGAGTCTTGACAAAAGATTCTGCCCTTTCCCACCATTATTTGTTCTGATTTTCTCTAAGAATGGAAGTGAACAACAAATTCATAACATTTTTCCATTGTTAAAAGCATTTATAAAAGAACATGCAGTCATTAATTTTTTCTATCCATTATCCACTTCGTGGAGTCATATTTCTAAATCTAACTTATTTCTAATGCAACAAAGTTTATTGAAGAAATTGTCGCAATGTATGTCAAGAGTTTACTTTGATCAATAAATGCTTTATGAGCAAACAAATTTGTATTGTGTTTCTCTGTAACGGAGGAAATATATACGATCAATATATATTTGTGCTGCTGTAAATAAAGTATACCTGAGTAGCAGGTCTGGAATCAGTTGCATACCTACCTTGTCTTTGTGGATAACTTAAAGAATGTCATGGTAAAAGATTACAGAGGAGGTATGACAATGGTTGATATATACTTGTTACAGATTCTTATGTATGTATGTGTGTATGTATGTATGTATGTATGTATGTATGTATGTATGTATGTGTGTATGTATGTATGTATGTATGTATGTATGTATGTATGTATGTATGTATGTATGTATGTATGTATGTATGTATCAGGGCTTAACGGCATGTCAGCACAATACTGATTGTAAGATACTGATTAAAAGAAAATTTCAAAAATGTATTAGATACGATCAAGCGTAATTAAGAAGGTATTAGCATAAATCAATATGTTTCATGCCTTGATATGATTCCAAAGGTTTATTGATGGCAGAGAAATCGTTAGCATGAGGAATACAGAGTCAAAACTTGTCACCCGCTGTACTTTCATCCGTCCGCTGTACTTCCATCCGTTCATTTTTGATGCCTCTACGAATTGTATTGCCCACAAATATCTAGATGTATGACGGGTGACTTCAAAGCTGCATTCTCTAGCAAAATATCGCGCATCTCAATGATGGCATACCACAATTTAGTGGTTCTTACCATGAAGAATAATATCAAATATTTTTCGTAAAATGAACAAATGACTGTAGAAAAATGGGACGGGAATCATCGGAACCAGTCAAATCGGCCACATGAGATAATAAGTAGATAAGCTAGAGTGATTCCAGTAAAGTTCTTTTTCATACACGCGTATCACACTGTAAAACCACAACAGGCAAATAGGTAAAAACAATGGCACGTTCAACTGTGCATAGCCCATCGATAATTATCTGGAGAGTTTCCAATGCAAAGTGTGCAGTGCGTCCCATTGTTTCAGTATCGCTCTAACGTGATTTGTGCCCGACCTAAAACCTGTTGTACCTGATCATACGTGTAATAGAGAAAATTAACAAGAGATCCACGTAGGCATGGGATCGCTCATCTGTTTGATGTCTGCCTAATACCTAAATGCAAGAGAAGTTTGCCAAGAAATCGGGATCAGCTGGATGCTAGTTGTATAAATTTCTTCATATCCTGTTTATGAAAACAACTGTTTTAAGATTTCTCTGGTTTTTATATCTTCATCCCTATTTAGTGTCACATTATCATGATTTACTAAAAATGGAAAGGATTCAATGCCAGTATGCTTTCTCTCAAAGTTATTTGAAAAATGTTAAGTGTTTTTATATTTTACGTAAGCCGTTTATATGGTGTTGTTTTGTTATATTCTTAATCAAAGCGCCCAAGTTATTGTAGATTTTTAGTAACTGCCGCCATATTAGATGGTGGATTGCCATCATTTGTACTAATTTAAAAAAGTCCTACATGCTAGGATGCTTTCTGTCAAATGCGGTCAAAATTCGGTGGAGAGTTTATAGAGAAGTCACTTAAAAGATTTTCTATACTTTTATTAACGATTTCGATCATTTGTACAAATGTTTAAGACCTTCATGTCAGATTGCTTTCTGTTAAATTAGGCCAAATCCTGCTAATATATTTGTAGTTGCTTACACATTTTATTTTTAGTAACAGTGACTATATTTATTGGTGTATTGGCATCATTTTCACGAATAAAAATGCTTTCATGTCAGAATTCTTTCTATCAAGCTTGGTCAAATTCTGTTCAGGGCGTTTGAAAAAGATGGGGTTTATTTTCTTTTTCTTTCTAGTAACAACGGTCATATCTTGATATTGGATAGGCATGAATGGTATCAATATATGGACGTAATTATTGATATTGGATAGGCATGAATGGTATCAATATATGGACGTAATTATTGATATTGGATAGGCATGAATGGTGTAAATATATGGACGTAATTATTGATATTGGATAGACATGAATGGTGTAAATATATGGACGTAATTATTGGTATTGGATAGGCATGAATGGTATCAATATATGGACGTAATTATTGATATTGGATAGGCATGAACGGTGTAAATATATGGACGTAATTATTGGTATTGGATAGGCATGAATGGTATCAATATATGGACGTAATTATTGATATTGGATAGACATGAATGGTGTAAATATATGGACGTAATTATTGATATTGGATAGACATGAATGGTATCAATATATGGACGCAATAAATACCCGTGGGTTTTTTTATGTCAAATTCGGTCAAATTCATTTGTGCGGTCTTTGCGAAGAAGGTTCAATGTTTTTATGCTTCTACAAATTTCTGCCGTATTGACAACTTCATATCAGTCTCATAGTTCATTATTAATTGTGTGTCTGTATGTGTGTGTGAGCTCTCCCCAAGCCAATCAGCTTTACCGGGACCCTAACTACTTCATATCAGTATCATAGTTCATTATTAATTGTGTGTTTGTATGTGTGTGTAAGCTCTCCCCAAGCCAATCAGCTTTACCGGGACTCTAACAACTTCATATCAGTCTCATAGTTCATTATTAATTGATGTTGCTACCAAACCCTTATTTCTCAACTGCATTTCTGGAGGTTCTATCACCAATGTTGACAACCTAAGTCGCGGGAATGTTGAACGTTTCGGTCTTAGTGAATTGACTTTATGTCTCAGCTGATTGACTCAATTGATGAATGTGTTTGAATAAATCACAGCCGTTCTAAAACTGATTCAGCTGAGATAATAGTTGGAATTTTTCCTCTGACTTTTCTCACCCGGAATTCGCCGAATCCACGGTAGAGGTATGTGTATGTTTAAATAAGTGCTAACAAAATAAAGCGACACTGAATTGAACCCTGCCAGCTTGATATCGATAAATATAATATTCATCCTCTGATTCATGACACCTAAAACTTATTTCGTCTCTTTACTTAGCCGAAACATGCGTCAAACGTAGAGTTTACATAGCTATCCGGGTTCAATTCAGTGTCGTTTAATTTTGTTAACTCGGCCTGCTCAAGTTAGGATTGGAAAGTTGCATATTCCTGGACACGAGTTCGGCTCTGTAAGCCACTAAAATACCACGGCTGCAATAAGCTATTTTCATCAGAATATTTTTTAAATCACGAATTATTACTATGTTCTATTCTAGGTCATACTCCGAAGCATCATGACCTACCGATTACTCCTTCTCGGCCTAGTGCTGCTTGTTCAGTCACATCGTATTCAAACACGAGATGAGATTACCAAAATGAAGAATAAATGCGGAAGATGACCTGTCTTTCTTACTGCGTGACAATGTTCGAGATATATCTGAGGAGAAGGACAGCTATACCCCTGGTAACACCAAGTGTCGTGATGACCACAAGTGCGTATATCATGATGGCACATCTTACAGCTGGTACTACACGGATGACAGGAATAATTGGGATTACTGCTGCACTGGAGCGTGCGTAAAACATCAAACTCACAACGTTATGAGATGTGCTACTGGAAACAGATTTACATATTGTGGTAATCCTGGTCTGAGACATCGTATGGGAGGAGGAAAATGTCTGTCTTCACATCCATGTGGTCTTCACGGAATGTCGTTGACAACTCTAGGTGAGATGTATTGGTGCTATGTAGATGACAACAAAAACTGGGAGTATTGTTGTAACCCGCTTGACACATGCTCTGATAAAGAAGGCTATGGCTACAGTTGGTGCTATGTCAGTGTTAGTATAGGGAAAGTCTTCAGTAGCTGGGAATCGTGTGCACCTGAAGAATAGAAGAGCAGTGTTTAATAATTTATGTATACCTACTGTCTGTAAGTCACATCAAAGCAAAGTATATACACCAAGCATGAACTTTTGTCATTTGATTACACATATACTTAGGATATATATCATATGACTATTTTAATAGCGGTTGCCTTGTAATTTACAACCTAAAGTATATTTAAATCCTTGGAGCTTGATTGTAATTCTTATTAATTAACTGCTTGAGTCTTGACAAAAGATTCTGCCCTTTCCCACCATTATTTGTTCTGATTTTCTCTAAGAATGGAAGTGAACAACAAATTCATAACATTTTTCCATTGTTAAAAGCATTTATAAAAGAACATGCAGTCATTAATTTTTTCTATCCATTATCCACTTCGTGGAGTCATATTTCTAAATCTAACTTATTTCTAATGCAACAAAGTTTATTGAAGAAATTGTCGCAATGTATGTCAAGAGTTTACTTTGATCAATAAATGCTTTATGAGCAAACAAATTTGTATTGTGTTTCTCTGTAACGGAGGAAATATATACGATCAATATATATTTGTGCTGCTGTAAATAAAGTATACCTGAGTAGCAGGTCTGGAATCAGTTGCATACCTACCTTGTCTTTGTGGATAACTTAAAGAATGTCATGGTAAAAGATTACAGAGGAGGTATGACAATGGTTGATATATACTTGTTACAGATTCTTATGTATGTATGTGTGTATGTATGTATGTATGTATGTATGTATGTATGTATGTATGTATGTGTGTATGTATGTATGTATGTATGTATGTATGTATGTATGTATGTATGTATGTATGTATGTATGTATGTATGTATCAGGGCTTAACGGCATGTCAGCACAATACTGATTGTAAGATACTGATTAAAAGAAAATTTCAAAAATGTATTAGATACGATCAAGCGTAATTAAGAAGGTATTAGCATAAATCAATATGTTTCATGCCTTGATATGATTCCAAAGGTTTATTGATGGCAGAGAAATCGTTAGCATGAGGAATACAGAGTCAAAACTTGTCACCCGCTGTACTTTCATCCGTCCGCTGTACTTCCATCCGTTCATTTTTGATGCCTCTACGAATTGTATTGCCCACAAATATCTAGATGTATGACGGGTGACTTCAAAGCTGCATTCTCTAGCAAAATATCGCGCATCTCAATGATGGCATACCACAATTTAGTGGTTCTTACCATGAAGAATAATATCAAATATTTTTCGTAAAATGAACAAATGACTGTAGAAAAATGGGACGGGAATCATCGGAACCAGTCAAATCGGCCACATGAGATAATAAGTAGATAAGCTAGAGTGATTCCAGTAAAGTTCTTTTTCATACACGCGTATCACACTGTAAAACCACAACAGGCAAATAGGTAAAAACAATGGCACGTTCAACTGTGCATAGCCCATCGATAATTATCTGGAGAGTTTCCAATGCAAAGTGTGCAGTGCGTCCCATTGTTTCAGTATCGCTCTAACGTGATTTGTGCCCGACCTAAAACCTGTTGTACCTGATCATACGTGTAATAGAGAAAATTAACAAGAGATCCACGTAGGCATGGGATCGCTCATCTGTTTGATGTCTGCCTAATACCTAAATGCAAGAGAAGTTTGCCAAGAAATCGGGATCAGCTGGATGCTAGTTGTATAAATTTCTTCATATCCTGTTTATGAAAACAACTGTTTTAAGATTTCTCTGGTTTTTATATCTTCATCCCTATTTAGTGTCACATTATCATGATTTACTAAAAATGGAAAGGATTCAATGCCAGTATGCTTTCTCTCAAAGTTATTTGAAAAATGTTAAGTGTTTTTATATTTTACGTAAGCCGTTTATATGGTGTTGTTTTGTTATATTCTTAATCAAAGCGCCCAAGTTATTGTAGATTTTTAGTAACTGCCGCCATATTAGATGGTGGATTGCCATCATTTGTACTAATTTAAAAAAGTCCTACATGCTAGGATGCTTTCTGTCAAATGCGGTCAAAATTCGGTGGAGAGTTTATAGAGAAGTCACTTAAAAGATTTTCTATACTTTTATTAACGATTTCGATCATTTGTACAAATGTTTAAGACCTTCATGTCAGATTGCTTTCTGTTAAATTAGGCCAAATCCTGCTAATATATTTGTAGTTGCTTACACATTTTATTTTTAGTAACAGTGACTATATTTATTGGTGTATTGGCATCATTTTCACGAATAAAAATGCTTTCATGTCAGAATTCTTTCTATCAAGCTTGGTCAAATTCTGTTCAGGGCGTTTGAAAAAGATGGGGTTTATTTTCTTTTTCTTTCTAGTAACAACGGTCATATCTTGATATTGGATAGGCATGAATGGTATCAATATATGGACGTAATTATTGATATTGGATAGGCATGAATGGTGTAAATATATGGACGTAATTATTGATATTGGATAGGCATGAATGGTATCAATATATGGACGTAATTATTGATATTGGATAGGCATGAATGGTATCAATATATGGACGTAATTATTGATATTGGATAGGCATGAATGGTGTAAATATATGGACGTAATTATTGATATTGGATAGGCATGAATGGTGTAAATATATGGACGTAATTATTGATATTGGATAGGCATGAATGGTATCAATATATGGACGTAATTATTGATATTGGATAGGCATGAATGGTGTAAATATATGGACGTAATTATTGATATTGGATAGACATGAATGGTGTAAATGTATGGACGTAATTATTGATATTGGATAGGCATGAATGGTATCAATATATGGACGTAATTATTGATATTGGATAGGCATGAACGGTGTAAATATATGGACGTAATTATTGGTATTGGATAGGCATGAATGGTATAAATATATGGACGTAATTATTGATATTGGATAGGCATGAATGGTATCAATATATGGACGTAATTATTGATATTGGATAGGCATGAATGGTATCAATATATGGACGTAATTATTGGTATTGGATAGGCATGAATGGTATAAATATATGGACGTAATTATTGATATTGGATAGACATGAATGGTATCAATATATGGACGCAATAAATACCCGTGGTTTTTTTATGTCAAATTCGGTCAAATTCATTTGTGCGGTCTTTGCGAAGAAGGTTCAATGTTTTTATGCTTCTACAAATTTCTGCCGTATTGATGGCGGAACGGCATTATTTATTTAAACGTGAAAGACTTTCAGCCAGAAATGCCAAGTTGAAATTGTTTTAGTGTTTTTTTTGTGAAGTAGTCGGAGATGCACGACTTACGCAGACCTAAAATTCAAATCATATAGTGCATGTTTTTAACTAGTGAAAAATTGTCTTGTCTTTAAAACTTCAACTTCACTGAGTGTAATCAATGCTATATTTAATTTGTAACGCATTTAAATTATCAAAAACTAAGGGACTTAAAAGGAGGATCAAGGTGGATATTTAAGGTAAGACAAGCATTGTATATATGCATAAGTTTCTAAAACCCTGCTCAAAGCTTCTAAGAACCGTGAAAAAATGAAAGCGAATACAACTTTAAAGTAAAATAACATGGGCAGGATTTACTACTTTTCCACATGGCTGAAGAGGCAGATTATAAAAGAACCCAAAAATGTCCAGTCAATAAACTCTTCTGGATCATCATTTTCATCATCATGGTGGTTGGCTCTATGACATCAAAATAGGAGACTGCATATAATTTGTGCTCCAAGAATATTAATATTCACAATTTCAAGACAACTGTATTGTTATGACAGTGATCCTGACAAAAGGAATTAGAAAAAAAGAAACTTCGTACAATTTAAAATTGTGCATTTAAAAAAGATTTTTTTTCCTTTTTCGCAAGGTGCAAATAACTTCTTTAGATTCGTATGTTTATCTATCTTTTCTCTCTCTCTCTCTCTCTCTCTCTCTCTCTCTCTCTCTCTCTCTCTCTCTATATATATATATATATATATATATATATATATATATATATATATATATACGCACACGCAAAGACAGTTGCAAGATTAATACAAACCATCAAACATGCAACTCAGTCCATGATAAAAATATAGATAAACAAATTATATAGTAAAATCGGACACAGAGCAATCTCTTCAAATTTTTATCAAATCAACTACATTACAGACATCCACTCAATACAGGCCCTCAACCTAGTGCAATGAAAGTGTATCTAAGGTCTTGATGCAACGTACAAAGTATTACATAATAATTAGAACAAAGTATAATTTTTGAAATTCACTCAGTGTAAGCAATTTACTGTTGCATTATGAAAATGTATCAATGCCTTGATACAATGTATCAAGTATCCTATAACAAGCAAATTTTTTTGAACCATCACAGTAATACTCTATTTGTTCAATGAAAACTTGGTAACCCTTTTTTTTTTTTTTTTTTTTTATCTTCGATGCAACATGTTTGTGATCTTATAGAAAATAAAATCGGTACAAAAGTTTTTATTTGAATTTATATAATATGTAATACCACTATCTCCAATTAAATCTGTCTTAGAGGACACACCACGCAAAAACATCTGTTATTAAGGAGAGCACGTTTGATACATCGCATAAAAAATCATTTGAACAAAAAAATTAAAACATGATGAAACCGGGTGGGATTAGATCTAGCGAAGACAATTAACACAATCACTTAAATGAGATGTTTATTTATAATGCAAATTAATAATGATTGAATCTCTGACACCCTAGCTCACACCTTTACTTCCATGCTAAGAGTCTAAACTATAACAACTGAAAACCGTACCCTACTCATGCGCACAAAGTTTAACAACGAATATTACAAAATAAATATATGTCATCGTCATCAACATATATGCCGATGTTATCTCGTAGCATCCAGGAGATGAATACGAATACTTCCGATTGACAAATGGTTAAGGAAATGACCTCGTGTGGTGCGCTCCACCAAACAGTTGAAAGATCCACCCGGATCCTTCCTGCCCCAGAGACTCTTTGGTCCACAGCCTGTGGCACCTCGCACTGAGTTAACTAGCATCGTCAGTGGAACCAACGTCGCTATTGGTCCCATTATTCAGGTTACACAACTCCTCTGAGTTCTATGACTCCCCGTAACAGCTAAAATAATATAATAACTGAACTGTGTCATACATGAGACACGTTTAAGTGCGAATACAGTGATATACATTACGCGTGCGTGCACATGAACTGACTTCGTTAGACATAAAATTATTTCATAAGAACGACTGTATGAGATTTTTGTTATAATAGCCAGGTTCGTACATGAGTCTGTCTACGACAGGAGTAATCGCACTAAATTATAAAATCTTGAACGTTTCTCATTGTTAAGCGCGTACAACATATAGTAGAATTCAACTTGTCTGTTGAGCTATAAAATGTATAACCTGAAAAAGAATATATTCTAGCATGACGTTATGTGACATATGTCTGACTTTCTAAAAAAAATTGAATAAATTCCGAAATACTCAATATATAAAACAATTTTTCCATCACATAGAACGGACAGCAAGAATGAACAGAGTTTTTCATTCTCACATAACTCTACATCTGAAGATTGTTTCATTAAATAGAGTTGACATCTTCCTGACAAGACACAGTAGCATTTTGACGATATTTAGAAGAAAAAAAACCCAGCAATATAAGTAAAATGAACATTGTCAAATCTACGGCCAGAGAACTCGAGATAAAAAAGGGCAACGCAGACACATCCCCCACTTCCTGAGCTTTATGCGTGCTACAGTGATCGAACAGAAGTCACTATTTCGAAATCGCCAAAGCTGAAGCTATACACCGTGGATAAAGATGTACGCTGCAGGAAAATCCTTCTGCATTTATGTTCACCTAAAATACAACTGTATTTTTGTCCACGCAGTTTCGTCACAAAAATATTTCATTTTAAAATTTATAATAAAGAAAATAAAATAAGAAAGAGAATGACGGTACACTAACAGCAAGAAAGAAATAAGAGATATCAGATTATTGAAGGTTAATAAACATTGCCATATCTCTTGAAGGAATCTACATCCTCAGTAACGAGTATGTCCTGAATTTATTTGTGTCTCTTTCCCCACAAAATCACGTGCAAATTGCATAACAAAATTAAGGAACCAATCCAAATATCAGTGAAATGGGCATGATCATATATAGCTTTAACATTTGCAGGCACCTTCTTTCAACAAAATAATTCCAGAAATTGTACAATTGCTTTTCCTTGAGATAAAGTTCAAGATTTCCCTAATCTCTATCACTACTGACCAATTCCACGAACTGTCAAATTTATATCCTTATTGATAAAGTTCAACATTTACCTAATATCTATCACCACTGAGCAATTCCAGGAACCGCCAAATCTCTACTCTACCTATGTTGATAAAGTCCAAGATTTGCCAAAATCTCTATCACCGCTGACCAATTCCACAAACTGTCAAATCTCTATCCCTATTGATAAAGTCCAAGATTTGCATAATCTCTATCACCACTGGCCAATTCCACGAACTGTCAAATCTCTACAGCAATTGACAAAGTCCAAGATTTGCATAATCTCTATCACCTCTGACCAATTCCACGAACTGTCAAAATTCTATCCCTACTGATAAAGTCCAAAATTTGCCCAATATCTATAACCACTGAGCAATTCCAGTAACCTCCAAATCTCTGCCTCTGTTGATAAAGTCCAAGATTTGCCAAAATCTCTATCACCACTGACCAATTCCATGAACTGCCCGATCTCTACCATTATTGATAAAGTCCAAGATTTGCCCAATCTCTATCACTGACCAATTCCACGAGTTGCCAAATCTCTATCCTTATTGATAAAGTTAACGAATTGTCCAATCTCCGTCCATACTGATAATTTCCACGCACCGTCAAATCTCTACCCGTGCTGACCCTGTTTATCTCGTAATTTAGCCAATACTTACCTTCGCGAAAGAGGCTCTAGGGAAACCTCTTAGTGATATAGTATTTTACCTGCTGAAAATTGAACTTAGCATGCTAAGTTGTATTTTCAAGATGGTGAGTAGGATTATCAACATATTGAGAGGAATTCGAGAGATAGTTATTGGAATTCTCGAAATGATAAGTTGAATTTCCAGCAACCGAAGTTGAATTGTCCATCTAGCAAGTAGAATTTTCAACATACTAACTTGAATTTTCGAGACAGTGAGTTGAATGGTCAACATAATACGTTTACATTTGGAAATAGTAAGATTGATTTTTCAAGATAACAAGTTGAATTTTCGTGATAGTAAGCTTCAAGTTCGAGACAGCAAGTTGCATCTTCAGCATAATGAATGGTATTCTCGAAACAGTGAGTTCAATTGTCAATACACTTAACTGACTTTACAGATAATGAGTTTAATTGTCAACATACTAGTAAGTTGAATTGTCTAGAGAGTGTGTCCAATATCTAGATAGTGAGTGAAATTATTTACATAATAAGTTGATTTTCTGAGACAGTGGGATGATTTTTCAACACGCTAAGTTGATTTCTGGAGATGTAAAGTTGCATTTTCAACGTATTAGGTTGAATTATCGGGACAGCGATTTGCTGTTTCAACATACTAATTTGACTTGTGGAGATTGTGAGTTGAATTTGCAACATACTAACACGAAGGTTCGAGATACTAAGTTGAAGGTTCGATATAGTAAATTACATTTACGAGATAGTAAGTTGAATTTTCAAGATACTAAGATACATTTTCAAGATAGTGCGTTGAACTTTCAGCATGCTAAGTTGGAGATAGTGCTTTGAACTTTCAGCATGCTAAGTTGGATATTGAGTTGGACATTGAGTTCAATTATCAACATAATAAGTTGATTTTTCGAGACAGTGGGTTCAATTGTCAACTAATACACTGAAGTTTCCAGATAGTGAGTTGAGTTCTGAACATACTAATTTGGATTTTTGAGGCAGTGAGTTAAATGTTCAACATACTATATTGAATTTTAGAGATAGCGAGTTGAATAGTTAACATACTAAGTTTAATTTTCGAGACACTGAGTTGAATTGTCAACATGCTAAATTGAAATTTCTAGAAAGCGATTTGAATTGTGATAAGAGGAATCTTTGAAATAGTTGCATTGTCAATATATTATGTTGGATTTTGGAGATAGCAAGTTAACATGTCAACATATTATGTTTCTTGTACCCAGACAGTTCAGTAGAATTGTTGGTGCATGGAATGAGACACATCAGCTTCGAGATAACGACTTGAATGTTTATATTACTAAGTTGAATTGTGGAGTCAATATGATGAATTCTAAACATGCTATGTTGAATTTTTTTTTAAAAAGTTTTAATCATGGTTATCAATGGTGACTTGTATTCGTAGAAGTCAAAGACACACCGTCTGCCTGTTAACAGAAGAATGTTGATTCGACAAGCATGGCGGTAAAGTTGGTGTGCCTTTGATCGACACTAATTTGCAAAGCAAGTTGTTTTGCATGCAAACACCAAAGTCCAGTAAATCAATTAACTAGAAGAATTGCAATGTCCTGTAGACGCAAATCACTACGCTCTCCACCGCTTATTTAAATCTTACTCAATCCAGCCCCTCTACACAAGAGAGTGACTGAGAAGATTAAAACGAAAAAGCGTCGTCCATTGGACTTTTGATAACTTCCCTGGGATTCCATGTCCGGAATACAATAAACAGTCATTTCAGAGATGGTCACCACAGAGGCAAAACTAACTACAAAGTTCGTAAATTTCCACCGAGCGGTTAAGGAGATATGTAACGGACAGAGAGATGAATGGACTGACAGATTAAAGGAGTGTAACACAATATCCCCCATGCTATTTACAACGTATCGGGGTACAAAATATATAATGGTAATGATGCAACTTATTTATGGTATGATAATCATGCAAAGGACATGCTGCATGCATTTATATTGCTGACATTT
>JAQPZY010000824.1:380000-531107 GCA_029931535.1 Margaritifera margaritifera
ACCAACTTCTTTAGCAAATCCTTTGATTTCTCATTCTTCCTAAAATGTATACAATCTGTTGTGTTTGCATCTCTGAACATCTTTTAATAGAATTCATCTATCATTCTTAGTGCTTATCTCATCTGCTAGTATATTGATTCTTTTGTATATATTGTTTGCATTTCTATTTACTCTGGTACGGTTATCTGTTGTCTTTATGTAACAGTAGGTTCCAGTGGTTGTCTATCTCAGAGTTAATCTAATATGTCTTGGAATTCTTCTGTTATCGTTGATGTTGGCACTAATTTAGGATTTGTTTTTCGTCTGTGTCACCTTCATATGCTGAGTTATCAATTTTTTTGGGGTGGGTGGGGTGGGTGGGGGGTGGGAGAGTTTATCTAGTTTTGTCCTTTAATGAATATGAGTTGTTTTTGCTTTCTATAACAGCCAAACTATACAAAGCTGTATCCAATGTTACCATCTTGGCTGTAACAACTCATGTGAGTAAATTTCTAACAGTTGATAATCTATACTCTTTGAGAATAGAAGAAAAGAATGGTAATATGATATCTATTGGTATTGATTATTTCACGGACTTGATATTGTTCAAGCTTGGCAAACCTTTGTCAGCTTTAAGTGTTAGGTTGATAGCTCTCAAACGCATTAATAATGAACAGGAAATAAAGGCAAAGGTTATAGAGATTGTAGGATAAATGACGAATTTTAAAAATACTTTCTTACCGCGATATTTCTGTTGTAATTATCCAGACTACTAAATTTGCACTAACTATTATGCAGTTGATGGTTTCGTACAATTTACAACAGTATTTGTATGCAGTATTGCTGTCTGCATTATCATTTTGCTGCTTTATTAAATCTGTGTCAACCCTCCTACTTAAGAAGACGATGGAAACGGTGAATCAAAACCTCCAAGATAGTCTGTTAATGCACTAACATTTCTGTCTCTTGTTTTCTGATGTAGTCTGTAATTTGTGGAATTCAGGCGCTTGTTTCTGTACTATTCATTTTAGTGCTCTCTGTTTTGTTTACGCCAATTTATATAATAGTTCTTATTTTGTTCCCTCTTATCTTTCATGGGCATATTATGAGTCTATATTGTTATCTCTTATCTTTCATGGGCATATTATGAGTCTATATTGTTATCTCTTATCTTTCATGGGCATATTATGAGTCTATATTGTTATCTCTCCACTGTTTATTGTATTTACTTCTACAAGGTTTGCAGTATCTACTGGCTTTTGTCAAACGTATTAAAACATTCATCAATCTGACATTGTGAACATGTCTTAGCATCCATTTGTCCAATGTGGATAATTTCAGTATAATTCAACTGATATCCGTCGTTATTTTGTAAATTAAAAATGGAAGGTAAGCAGGTGATGCTCGAAGATGAAATGTGGGTTGAACAGTTAAACTCGCCGAATATTTAAAACCTCCACGAAAAGTTGAACCTGGCAGAAAACGTGATAAGTGTTCGTAAGAATACAAGAGAGCTAAGCAAATACATTTAAAGATAATAGTGATGGAAAAGGTCGAATAAGTTAAGCCTTATGAAGGGATGACAGCTAACTCAAATATGTACAACTATCTGGGTGGTGCAGCAATTAGAGTTACCATTTTGGCATACATTAACATGAGAAATTATGGTTCTGTGAAATTAGTACAATCTGCACCACATACTATACAACATGTGAGAAATGAAAATCCCTTACCAGGGATATTATGAAGTATCAGACTATCAAATTATCAGGGTATCAGTGTCCAATTATGAAAATTTCAAAATGCTTTCTTCAGACTTTTTTGATTACCTCTCTTTACTTCCGGAGGTATAAAAGTGTTCGTGAGGTTTATACATTTTTTTTAAAAAAATACTTCAATAAATGAGCGAGACTAATAGTATAATTAGTATAAATAATATCTCTATAGTTGTGGATGGTTACTGAAAGCTACTGAACAAGGTACTAACATTTAAAATTGGTCCAGCAACCAAGATGCACGTTGAAGAAATTATCAAATTATTTATACCTGTATATTTGTCGGAGTTTACATTGGACTACCTCGTGAGATCTGGTGTCTAACCCAATACAAGTGTTACATAATTAAATGAACGCTCGTGGACCAAAGGACTACATTTCTTTTTTGAAAATCAAACCCATGAAAGTTAAGAAAGTAACTGTTAGATGTATCATACCTAAACCACCATCTGAACCAGAAGAGTCATCATCATATAATCCCAGCCAATATTTAATCTATCACTTTCATATCTTTGAATGAAAGAAAAGATAATATAGTCACCATATTTCCAATAATAGATGATACATTAGGTATAACTTTCAGATTGAAAAAGATTAATGAGATTACGAATGATTTGATTAAAGAGGACGAGCATTATAGATGTGTGAGAAAAACGTGTAAGGCTGCATATACATTTGTAGATTGGGTAGAGGTAAGATGTCAACTATATATACTGGAATGGGTATAACAGCTGCTGATTTAGGAGTAGCAGGAAAAACAACCGGAATTATTATTACTTTAGCTTTTAGAGTGTTAGGTGCAACTGCTTTAGGGTTTACTGCTAAGATTGCATCGCTTCCATGATGTATCCTTGCATGCAACATTTTGTGTGGATCAGATTAAAAGAAATGGTCCGGACGATGGAAGTTTACATGCGAATGCTTTTCCAGATGTAGTTAAAACATCGCATGGGCAATGGAGGCTTGTATGCAAAATCATGTCCGAAACTTGTCAGAAATATGGTTCAGAAAATGGAAGATTACAAATAGGTCAGCTACTTTAAGTGTCATGTACCAAACACAAATACAACTACCAACCCCCCTCCCCCCCCCCAACAAAAAAAATGGAACAGGAACATTTCCGGTGTGTTATAATTGTTTTTCCTCCGCTACTTACGATAGTCTCAGAGGTAAGATGGTTAACCACACGATAATTAAACACGATCAGAAAGTTATCTCTGCCATTAGTAAATTAAACATTATAAGGATGTGGTAAGCGAGGCGATGAGTGACAATACGATAAATTATGGAGAATTTAATCTAAACATCAATGAAAACAATCATCATAAGGAGATGAAGAATCATATTAGAATCACTTGTCTAAAATCCCAACATAGAAAAGCTAAATAAGACTACTTAGAAGCGATGAAGAAATTGAGACAAAAAGAGAAATATATATTAGACAATTCCTGAGACAATCAGTAACAAACATAGCATTACAAGTCCGAAGGTGAGTCTCCAACACTTGTTTGTTTATACTTCAACCGTTTCAATTTGTATTACGTAAATTGAAACCTATATAAGCACAGAAGATCAGACATTGAGAGAGATATATGTCGCCAACCCTATTGACAACATGTCTGGTATATCCTTACAGAGAATATATTTTGTCGGAGGTTACTACAACATTTGCAAAGATTAAAAGAAAAGTATATTCTGCGACATCAAAAATAAGAATGAAACCAAGATCATATTAGCATATGAAGTTTTCGATAATCTGGAAATGTGTATGAACAAAGTCAAGAGGGAATGACGGTTAATAGCTAAAGCAAAGAAAGCATAGATAATGAATGTCAGGAACATAACTTTAAAGTATTGGTTACTCCCAGCAACAATTATACCATTTACATAACCAGCTATAATGCTAAATTGCTAGGTTTTAATACGGTGGTTTGTACAGTTACGAGCTACTGAATCGGATACAGTTTGTGTGTTTTTTAAACCAAAGCATTTGTATATTTTCCTTGGTCAAGTAAGGCGCACAAAGAATTACTATAAAAGCTCTTATTCTACCCAGTTAGAGTCTCAACCTGTTAAATTATATTTCTGGGTGACTTCACTTCATGTGCTGGAAAAGGTCCATACAAACATTTGGAAAGAGGTACAATAAATAGCCTGAATATCACAATTAAAGACTAAGAAGGAAAAGTAATCGATTTTTATGACATTCCAGTAGCATATGTTTTTCACGTGAAGTAAATGGGATGGATGGGATAAATATCATTAAGAGCTCCTAGTGGGTTTGGTCTTGAATCAATAAATAGTGAGCTAATCTGAATCAACAAATGTATCATTAGATGATTATGTACGTGTAATTGGAGCAGCTAATCATCTATTTGTACAGAGTCATATTGGCACTGATATACGTACGGCCTCAGACGAAAATAATTTAAAAGATATCACAACGAGAACAAGTTAATAGTAATCTGAGAACCATGGAACAAAAGTTCAAATGATATATCAATCAATCACGAAGCCATATAAACAGATGGACGATAACCATAGCAATAAGATTTGAGTTGTTCAAGATTTATTTATCAAACGACTGAATACTATTTCCACCGCTTTTCAGTCTTTTCAGGCTGATAGAGATAGACCAGGAACAATACCAAATTGACAACAGTACATACAACCAGTTGAGTAGAGGATAAATGATGACATATTTGCTGTAGAGACTGATATGTTCAAAATCAGAAATTCTATACAGAATTTCAATGTAAAGAAGATGGAGCATGATTGGTTACGATTTTAAATGCAAAAATGTAATTTTAGAAGATATACCAACTGCTCTAATCAATAATGTTCAGTAATTACAGAAGCAGAACGACTTCGAAGAAGTTAATATAAAGACAGCAGACAAGAATAAGAAAGCAGTGGAAAGTGTTTTCGATAAAAATACTCTGGCACCATCAGAAATAAAAGAAAAAAAATTACAACGTTAAAAGAGAACAAGAGAGACAAATTATTGATGAGACTACAACGTTAAAAGAGAACAAGAGAGACAAATTATTGATGAGACTACAACGTTAAAAGAGAACAAGAGAGACAAATTATTGATGAGACTACAATATCCATTTAATAAGTCAAGAATAGTATGATATATTTCATTTGTTAACACGCATTATTTTCACCAGTCAAGATTCTGTAAATATTTTGCCAATATATTTCTTCATTGTGGACTTACATAAATGTAACGTTCTATATTTTTTATTTTTGATCTGATCTATATTTCTTTATGCAGCAGGAACTTTTCTAATGCTCTGATTTGTACGACAATTTAAATGACTAGAGGGTAAGGTATTTATTTTATCCACTAAATGGAGTTTATCATCGAAGAAGATCATGTGATCTTATTATTTGTCACATTAAGCAATTCATGATTATATGTGCGTATTAAATTCATACTTTGATAATTTATCTTCTGATCAAACTGACAACTTCTGTACATTTCAAATTTGTAATTTTATATCACTGCCTTTTAAATACTCTTGCAAACTTTCTTATTTTATTTAGTCTCTCCCAAAAGAGTATTGTTTACTTCTTAACTGACATAATTTCTGGATAAGAATACCACATATCTCGACTTTACGAAAGTCTTGAACTTTCTTTTTTACCAATAATCACTTGTATCTTTCCAAATTATGTTTTGTTTCAAATCCTCGTAACAATTATAAATTTGAATTGTTAGGCATAATGAATGCGAATCTGAACTATTGAGTGTGATACGATATCCATACTTACTATTGAGTGTAATACGATATCCATACTTACTATTGAGTGTGATACGATATCCATACTTACTATTGAATGTGATACGATATCCATGCTTACTATTGAGTGTGATACGATATCCATGCTTACTATTGAGTGTGATACGATATCCATACTTACTATTTAGTGTGATACGATATCCATACCTACTATTGAGTGTGATACGATATCCATACTTATTCTTTAGCTTATTGTAGGAAAGATCATACATTATTGCTTCACTTAACTCTAGAATTGTAAATCCGCCATAGATTGCTTTGCGTAATCTAACCTTCGTATTTTTCTTCCTACCATATCTTAACTTTAGTTCTCTTTCTTAAATGTTCCTTCCGCTTACCAAATACATTATTTATCAATTTGAAGAAGTTCTTTTCAAACGCGTGTGTATCCTTTGTCCTTAATTGAGTATTTAGCTCGATATATGACAGTAAAAAGTTTAGGTGGACATCTTAGTCGAAAATATTAATTATTTATCATAGATAAGTGGAAAAAGATAAACTCAGTAAAACTGAACTGTATTCACAAATGTCGAGAATATATTACACTTAAACCAGGACACCAGTTTGTTTTTCCAAAGGAAACCATGATTTGGTTTTAGGGTCAATGTAATGAAGTGTTTGTTATTAACTGATGGCAGACATTTTAGAGCTGACATTTTATGTAGACGCGTCTCCATTTAAGTATGATTATTATATACGCTTCATGGTCAGTATAATAATATAAATAATAATAATAACAGTCACACCTGGCTTGAACGACGTAATTAGGAAATACACAATGTGGTCTCTGATGACAGGTGGTTGATTAAAAAAGGCACATTCTGCCAAATATATCTTTTAGGTCATCTAAAAAAATCTTGCCGCTTAACACTCTTGATTGATTCATACAGGCGACCTTTAAAATGGGTTTAGTGTATACATTTTTGTTTGATAAATTGGATTTATATGGGAAATAGAAAGATACAAAAAAGGTGGTGCATACAGGGAAGACTTTTGTATAAACGGCCACGTTAAATATGTAGATATATATCGATGGTGATTGTATCTTATTAATGGAAAGTGGAAAAACCCTCAGTTTGTAGAGTAGAATACATTTTAAAAGTCAAATGCGTAAGACCCCTGAAGGAATATTTAGTTAAATGCGGCTGTATGCCGCTTCGGCTATTGGCATGGTTGAAGTAAGGGATGGTCTACTGTTTCGACATAATTTATTTTTCATAAAGAGGCCGAAGCGACTTCATAATCAGAACACATGTGTTGTACCGTTAGGGGCTCCTGTGGAGAAAACGATGAGAACGCTTTTTATACTTAATCACAAAATCTGATCATTTCAATGGACCAGATTCGTTCCTGCATAATTTGAGTGCATTATGTCATCCTTTTGTAAGATATATTTAAAGGTGATAGGAGACATATATCATTTTACATTAAATATATCGTTAAGAAGATACATGTATTTACATTATCGTTAAATATCAGTTACAACAATTGTTCACCAAAGGGTTCAGCATAATCAGACTAACCATTTATTTGATTGCAAACTGAACTTGCTTGTTACAATAAAACTATCCTCAAGGTATCAGTCTTTTCTGGGATTATATTTCTTTTCAGACATAGATATTATTGATATTTAAGGAAACAATTAAGATGTTTACTTAATAACAAAGTCTCCTTCAGTTCAAGACATTCAAACGTAGCTAAAGACTATCCTATCCTTCTCTGTCTTCATGGATATTTCGATTCGAGACTGAACACATCCAATATCCATTCATCTATCTCAAAAATAAAGCCAGTGGCATAAATAAAGGCTCTTCAAGGTGGGTACGTATTGAAATAAATAAATGACCACAAATACATAACAAAGTACAACTTAGTAAATGCTACACTCTTTATCATATGCTGTAACCTAATTCTTTTTTTTCAACCAGAAGAAGGTGTACAAAGAGTAAAGATTTTTTTGTGCGAATTGAAAAATGTAAATGGAGCCTTACTAGTGTTGGACTCTCAAACACGTCATATGCACAGAGAGAGAGAGAGAGAGAGAGAGAGAGAGAGAGAGAGAGAGAGAGAGAGAGAGAGAGAGAGAGAGTGTGTGACTGTGTGTGTGTGTGTGTGCAGGACAGAGAGAGAATGTGGGACGGAGAGTGCGGAACAGAGTGTGAGAGATACAGAGAGACAGCGAGCGCTGGCCATGGTGCAGTACAGGGTGGGAGTGCTGGAGAGAGAGAGAGAGAGAGAGAGAGAGAGAGAGAGAGAGAGAGAGAGAGAGAGAGAGAGAGAGAGAGAGAGAGAGAGAGAGAGAGAAAGAATGCACACCTAACCCGCTAAGAAACAAATCTGTGAAATACTTTTTGCATATATTTTGGATGGTAAGTTTTACTGGTAATCTGATAGAAAACCACAAGTGACAACGTTGGTTTAGAACAACTAATGCCAACTGTTCAAATGGTCAAATATTATTAGAACCTAAAAATTCGTCGCTGATCAGATGACTGACAATTTTATATCATATAACTCATGCACTTCTATAAGGTTACAAATGAAAATATTATCGTCGATAAACATGTGCAAAAACGTATTTAAACAAATTTTAGCAAGGCAACTGGGTACATGCAGCCGTAATCGACAGAGGCGTTCGATTATATGCAAAATTATTTGCAATTTTACCCCCAACCACTTCCACAGCACCACTACAAAACCGTTCGGCTATTTATACGTAGGAAACTGTATTCATTGTTAGCTAAATTATCCTAATAGTTTGCTATTATGTGTATATTTTCCAATACTTCATACTAACACCATAAGTATAATAGTTTGCTATTATGTGTATATTTTCCAATACTTCATACTAACACCATAAGTATAATAGTTTGCTATTATGTGTATATTTTCCAATACTTCATACTAACATCATAAGTATAATAGTTTGCTATTATGTGTATATTTTCCAATACTTCATAATAACACCATAAGTATTGTCAAACTACTCTTAGGTTACACTTAACTTCTTGTTTTGATTAATCATATTTATTATGTCTCTTTTAATTCATTTTTGATTCCATTACAGTTATTCCATTACAGTTATTTCACGTTGCATTTCTATCATCTGTTAATTTATATTTAACGAACCTTTGCTCATTTGTATACATATCCTTTCGTTTATGCTGAATAGCCATGTTCTGCACAATCAGGGACTCAGCTTTTGCCTGGAAGCGTTTAGAACGTCACTTTCAAAGGCAAATGAACACACAGGATATGCAATTTTGCAATTGTAAGTGAGGTCAGCATATTTTGAATTATGTCCACTCTAATTGTGTTTGACATCTCAGAAACAGGATTATATGAATTTTATCTGGAAGTTCAGAAGTATGATAAAACTCCTTTCTTGATGTTTCACCCGTTCATGCATACAGAGACGTAACTACCGCCCCACCCCCAACCCCGGCCCCTGAAATGCGTGGGGTCCCATTCAAGAAGGGAGCCCAATATCTAATTTGTTTTCTTTTCGAAGGGGTACACTGTGGCATTTTTGAAAGGGGGGGGGGGGTAAAAGTTCAAGTTAGGCCAGTGCATGCACCCAGATCGCTGTCATTTGCGGTCAAAAAGGTCACTACCGCCAGAGTGTTGACCTCAGACAACAATTATGTTTTTTGTTTCTTCTTTTTTCATGTAAACAGCATGCCACTGCTACCAAAGCTTGTACACCTCTATCGCTTTTTCATATACATTATCCCACCTTAGTTCAATAAATCCTGCAAGGTTTCATCAGAGGTCGGCCAGCTTGTTTTTGTGTATTACTAATGTAAACAGAACTAACGTAGAAGAAGTAAGCAGATAACGTCTGCATGACCCAGAAAACTGGGACATTTGACATCTTACTCTTTTCATTAAACAACAAGTAGATGCAACTTTCTTTATAACATGCATGTGCAACTTATGGCACGCGGTTTAATCCGGTTAAATTTACATCATACGATGTTGTTTTAAAAATTTCTCTCGGGCCCGCATCCTGGATGAAGTAGCACATACCTTCTGAACAATTTCATAAAAATGAATCTCTACCCTTTTATAATTATTAAAATAAGGAACAATGCAAACAAGGCACTATTTTTTTCAGGAAATCTTCCTAATTTTAAATAACAGCAATGGAGAATCGGGACGGGTGGGGAAGGGGTTTGTTATCTGAGGCCTGATAACCGCATACCGCAAAACCTTTCAGGGGGGATGGCTTACGGCGGGTCCATTTTCGGTCAACACCCTGATCAGGATAAACGTTCTCTAAAAGACACACTGAAATGATATGTATTCACCTCATCATTTATGGTTAGCATTTAGTATGAATTGTATTTAGATTAAAGTTTCTTTAAATCAGTCATTCCATTTTAGGTATGATACGACAACGGGATATAGTTGTGAGTAGGTATGATACGACAACGGGATATAGTTGTGAGTAGTGGTATGATACGACAACGGGATATAGTTGTGAGTACGTATGATACGACAACGGGATATAGTTGTGAGTAGTGGTATGATACGACAACGGGATATAGTTGTGAGTAGGTATGATACGACAACGGGATATAGTTGTGAGTAGTGGTATGATACGACAACGGGATATAGTTGTGAGTAGTGGTATGATACGACAACGGGATATAGTTGTGAGTAGTTGAAAATATACCAGCTGTTATTGCACTAAATCTAATTGAGACTGAATACAAAGATTTTTCGATTACATCGCTATCATATGTCCATCATTTCTGTGCCGTAAGATTTACGATTAATAGTGATCACTTAGTTTGGAATCTATTGATCTATGATACAAGTTTGTATTCTCTTTATTTAACTAGCAATTTGAATATACACTTCACTACTAATTGTTTGAGTTTGTGTAGAACAAGATATAAAGCTTGTATTGATATTGAAGGGCAGCAAGAATAAAAACTAGGTTTGTTATCAGTCCAATGAAAAAAAATTCCATTTATATCAATCAATTTCCCATTCATGATTTACTTGTGTCCTTTATGATTACGTGTTCACCCTAGACAGGTGTCAGTTATGAGCATATGATTACCTTGAGGATGTGTCCGTTATGATTTAGTGTATGTTGTAAAACAAATGTTAATATAAGCATCGCTTAAGATCATACTGTTTACTCAAAATAAAATGAATTAGTTTCAGTTTTTATCCAACTGATATTTTTATCCAACTGATATTTTTTACATTGAGCTTTAAGTTGTCTACACAAACTATATGTTTGTGTAAGAATGTGAATGCTAGTGGCATGTCTTAATGCTAGTGGCATGTCTTAATGCTAGTGGCATGTCTTAATGCTAGTGGCATGTCTGAATGCTAGTGGCATGTCTTAATGCTAGTGGCATGTCTTAATGCTAGTGGCATGTCTGAATGCTAGTGGCATGTCTTAATGCTAGTGGCATGTCTGAATGCTAGTGGCATGTCTTAATGCTAGTGGCATGTCTTAATGCTAGTGGCATGTCTTAATGCTAGTGGCATGTCTTTCTCATAAGGTCCTATGTTAGAGTTGGAGAGTTTTTATATCTTTAGGTAATACCCAACTTTTGCTTGCCAACCGAAAAGGTACGGCTTTATTACATAATGAACCTCTTAAAATAAAAAAAAACATGACGCCTGTCATGTACTTCAAAAAGGCTGTGTGGTAAACTTTGATATTGTTAATTTAAATGGCGTAACACTACACTCTTACTTGGCTATGGTGAATTAGCGCTATAGAAATTCCCTGCAACAAGTATATGTGTGAGTTTACTTTATATATATATATATATATATATATATATATATATATATATATATATATATATATATATATATATACATATATATGTGTGTGTGTGTGTGTGTAAGCCTCAATTCAAAATCTTTCCTCTCACTTTTATACATTTTTCTATCACTATGAGAAAGATTTCTAAAGCTATATATTTCAGCTATTCAAACATACAAATATAATTCGCTAGTTAAATATATTGAACTTGATTTCTATACAGTTACCAGCAAATTATGCCTACTTTGTTGACAAATAGACAAAATAAATAAATTAACTGTGTTGTACTGAACAAATTGAATGTGAAATACTAATCCTGATCCTTTTCAATTGACATATGTTGACGACCTGTAGCAACGCCCTTAAGAAATGTGGCTAATGAAATTCGAGAAAATGGACTGAATATCATGCTATTTATACAGTTAAACTGTTATTTAGTTTCGAATGCAAGCGAAAAGAAATCGCGGAAATGCTTGGGCGCAGAAATACCAATCGCACCTAATAATTATTTGTTAAGTTTATTTGACTCAATTTAAATACAATACAGCTTTGTTCCACATTTTTATACTGTGTAAGAAAAATGAAATTATTTTGTACTCTACCTAATGCACAATCAAGAGATTAGAATGGATCTAGGAACGTTGAGTATTTTTTATTTTATAGCAAATATGCGTGTTCCAGGTTTTTCTAGGGTTGTGAATAAATTGATAGTGGTGTTTGAATTTACGGAAATGTTTCCATGCATCTAAATTTTCTGGTGGGTGGAAGACGGTGCCAAAATGATTTCACTGTTTAAATCTTATAAGTCGTCAAGTCCTGTCAATTTACTTACTACTTATTTCATAATTTGGCAATAACAAAAGAAGCAGTCCTTGCAACTTTTCTGTACGAGAATTCATCGTTCATCATACGAATGGTTTCTGATGTTTTCTAACGCTCCTTATATCATTGACATGAGATGACAAATCATTTACCTCAATTCATTGAGACTATGTAAGTGAAAGCAATACAATATCTATTTTCAAGTCACCAAGTAAATATATAATTTTTGATCAAAGTTGAAGGGTAAAATATATATTTCTCTCCAACTCCTTACACCATCGTACCTGTCTGTATCTGTTTTCATGTTTATTTACTGAAAAAAAGTTACTTTTCGTTCGTATTAATCATGTATTTGATCCTGTATTAATTTATTCGTGCCTTTAGCTCGTTCACTCAATGGAATTTTTCACTGGACATAAATTAATAAAGAAACAGTGTTTGGTCACCAAACTAAGCCTCGGTCTACGTGTTTGCGCAACAATCTAAGTTAGTAATAGTCAGAGTGTAAAAAATAATACGCCTTTGTCGAGAGGGTGGGAGGCTGATTTCCGTTGACACATACAAAACAGAGGTAGCATTAAGAAACACTGATGGAGAAATCGAAAAATGAAAATAAAAGAGAGGCGGATTTGTAAGGATGAAGAAGTCAAAACATCAGCGAGAAGAGACAAGAGAAATTATGTGGATAACCTTACAACTGAAGCTGAGACTGCAGCAGCTCTCCAAAACATGAAAAAGTCTCAAAAATTACCACGAGACTCAAAGGGAACAATGGGCTACACCATAAACGTCAAGTAAATGATACATAAAACAAAATCATCTCCAATGAAAAAGAAAAACTGGAAAGTTGGAAGCAGCACTTTAAAAGCATATTCAACAGAAATGACCCCATTACAATTGCAGACACCCTCGAAGTTGAAGAAGACCTCGATATCTGCCTTGATGACACCACGGAAGAAGAGGTGAGTGAAGCAATCAAGAGTTTGAAAAATGGAAAAGCAGCTGGAGAAGACGTAGTTTGTGCAGAAATTCTTAAAGCAGGTGAGGAAACCCCAAAGATCCTGTGCCAGATTCTCCAGAAGATATGGAACAGCTAACATATTTGCAAGGAATGGAAAAACAGCTCCCAAAGAAAGGTGACCTTGGAAACTGCAATAATTGGATAGTGATCACCCTATTGTCTTTCATCTGCAAAGACTTCAGCTGCGTTATCTTAAAAACAATTTCAGCCACCGTTGAAAATCACATCAGCCAAGAGCAGGCGGCATTCCGAAAAGGCAATGCATACATAATCCAAATCTTTGTACTGAGGCAGAATCTTGAACCATGCAGTGAACAGACACCACGGAAAAAAGGAAAAAGAGACAGTCCAAATGAAACATGGCGACGGAAAACAGGGAAAGATCTCAAAAGCAGTGGCCTGGCTTAGGAAACAGCACAAATGGTGGCTGCTGACTGGCATCAGTTGTGCTCCCTCAACGCCGCCTCAATTATCGTCCGGTGCGGAGATGATTGAGTGAGTGGGATTTGTAAAAAAGTCTTATTTGTAACGAAATTGTAATACTTTTAGGGGTTGAACTGACGGTGTGGCTAACAATATTGTATTTCAAAGTGCATGATTCTGGAAACTAAATGTATATCCGTATATGAGAACCCGCCCTCCCCCACACCCCACCCGTATATATTTTCAGCACGTTTAATCCTGATATATAAAAATTGACCCTGATTTCAGTCATCTTTGTCCACTATTTTTTTTTTTTTTTTTTTGTTAAAACTTTGTGGGCATATAATGATTAAGTATATTGTAAAGGAAACATGAAAGATTACACGTATGCTAATGAGTTGTTACTAACTTCATTCCTTGACATTCATTAACATACTGTGCTGGAAACTGAAACCCTGTCAATATAACTAGCAGCTCAACTTAAGTTTGCGATCATAGAAGTAGATGTCCTGCTCACGTGCCATTTTCTATGGACTGCATAGATCGACTACTTGTGTAATTTATCCGCGTTAATTAACGCGTCAGGGCAGCGTGCAGAGCGCGTAAGAAATCTGAGTACTTTAAAAAAGATAAGGTCCAGCTGGCTGGCGGGGCTCAGCCCAGAAAGCTCCTTCACGCTCCCAGTCCGTGTATGTGGTAAAGGTCAGCGGCCCAAAAGAACACAAACCCAATACTAAATAACTGCCTGTAAAAGAAGACAAACTACATTTTTCTTTTTCTTTTCTTTGCGTAGTCTGATCATTTACTCTGTGTTAAACTGGCTATTTATTTATGGAAACACCATAACCTAGGCTGCCCGGCACATGTCATATGTTCGTCTATCGGTCACAGCATGATGGTGTCATTATTGAAAATATAAGAAGCCCAGTCAATGCTAGAATTTCAGATAGAGAATCGCAGCGGGGCGGTTGGCATTGTTCTAAAGTATCTATATCAAGTCAGTGTAAATATAACATAGCATATACAAAAGTGCCTCATTTCGATCAAGCTGTGCCACGTGAATAGCTTACAAATAGTATCCCAGCAGTGGTAACTTCAAGTGGTCAAAGTTGGTAAGTAAGTTTTTAAAGTGAAAAAGGAAAGTGGCTCAAATGAAGAATTTGATGATTTTGTTGTTATAAGTAGTCCTATAATAAGGTAGGAAATTTATAAACCACCAAATTTAAATCTGCCAGGAACATATATCGAAAGCTTATCATTTACTTATCATTTAGAAGAAGCAGACAAATTATGAATAATGGATATTTCCAGAGAAAAAGGGAATTGGGTCGTTATTTTGATGCGGTGAAAGTTGTAATATGAAAATGGGATCGCATATATATTGAAATTAGCATCATTAATATATAAAAAATTTAATAGATTTTATTAAGGAACTTTAAAAGGTTACAATGTAGATAACAGGATACTATGGGCTATTTTAGTTATAAATATGATCAGCAGAATAATAGGCGTGGGTTCATCAACACAATCAATAGGTTCACTTGTTCCACCAGAAAAATGATGAGGATTTGTTGATAAAGTCAAGCGTAACTTAAAAGGCATGGAAAAATATTTTTTTCTGTTTAAATCTGCGAGAAAAGGTATTGACATCATTGCAGCTCGTTCTTAAAAACTGCACGTCGTGCTGATTATTTTTCTAACAGATCATGTTGTGTCTTTTTTTTTTTTTTTTTTTTGGGGGGGGGGGTGTTTTTTGTGCGGTTTGTTTGGTTTTAGCGATTATTTATTTTAAATCAGACAAACAACAGAAAACAATATTCAAATTGAAACCAAATAACAAACAGCACCTATGTCGCTGCTCACCAATATATAAACACCTAAATTTGTATAGTGTTCCGATGGTGTTGTTTCTATTGTCTCAGCATAACTTATTGAAAATAAAAACGTTTTTTAATAACTTCATTTGCTGATGGAATTAGTGCTGGTAGCTTTGTGGCAACAGTTGTTGTAGCATCATTTTTACATCATCGTTTGCTAATTTGCTAGTGAAATCATGATAGATTTGTAACCTTATGTTCATCAGTTTGTGTATCTATATAGTTCTGATGAATATTATCTTTGTTTTGATCTTCTATATGTTTTTGTTATCCTTCGACACTATCTTATTCTGGCTTAGGAATCTGGTGTATAATTTTCTCGTTTTCAACATATATAACTCTCTGCGAACAATACTCGACAGTATATTGACTGACGACATTATCATGTCCAATGTATCTAGATGTGAAATAATTGATGAAGGGAGCATTCCCACAACATCATATAACTTACTTATATTTTCCTCAATCCAGACACAAAAGAGTGTACCCGCGGAGTTAACCAAAGCACAAAATATAACGGCATGATACAAAGTTGACAAAACTCGACCTGGGCTTTTTTGCTTTCACTTTATGTCTCAGTAATTTGATACAGGTGATGGAAGTGTTTGAATAGATCACAGGTATTCTAAAACTAATTCAGCTGAGATAATAGTTGGAATTTTTTTCCTCTGAACTCTCCGAATCCACGCGATAGAGGCATGTGTAGTCGCTTTAAATAAATGTTAGCACAATTAAGCGACACTGAATCGAATGTTACCTGCCTGATATCGATAAATACAATATTTATCCTCTGATTAATAACAACTACAACTTATTTAGTCTCTTTAATAAGCCGACGCACGCGCCAAATATAGAGTTTACAAAGCTGACACCGTACTTGATCGTTTCTTACCTTGCATAGTCACGTGATCCAAATGTCAAGGCCTGCATTTTTCTTAACGGCAGAGATCAAACGATCACGTGATGCTAACAATCTAAGTAGAGAAAAGCCGATTGTGATGTAATATTTGATGCCGCGAGATTTAGCGCTTATGTTATTAGGCAATGCTGCGTGGAACAATTTACTATTCGTAAATAATCGGCTCATTTTTCGGCTTATTAAAGTTACAAATTAGGTCTTAATTGCTATGTCTGAGAAGCAATGTATTCTACTGATTGATATAAGGCAAGTACGGTTCAAAACAATGTCTCTTAATTTACCAACCGTATTTAAAGCGACTACTCCATGCCGCTACCTCATGGTTTCAGCGCATTCCATGATTTCGACAGGGAACACGCTCTGACCTCTTACTCCAACATAACTGTCAAAATATCTAACAAATATGGCGATATCTTGTGCATCGGGAAAGTCGTCGATTCCGGTAAAGATTTTGAGAAATCATCCCGTACAAAGTTCTAACAAGCACAACTTCGGTTATACAGAAGTTTCCTCACATTTTGCATTCGATAAAATAGGTTCGTCACAAGTGGTTCGTTTTTCTGTAAGATATATGTAGCAAATTATTTAGATCACTTGATATGATAAATAGCTGTTTGCCATTTCCATAAGAACATGTGCTACTTTTATGGATGCTATTCGTAAAACGGACCCTTAGACGGCTACAAGACCAATGTACATCCACTACACTATCCTCAAAACATTCTAAGGCAAGCTTTTGTATCAGGACACTGTTACCAGCATATATTAATTGGGCTTCAAATTGAGGAAATTGGTTTTGAAGTCTTTGTTTCATTATTTTATTTCTCTTGTTATTTTTATTTTTTTCTTCTTCCTTTTTTTACCGCACATGAACACCCGAAAGAATGTATAGGGCCGAGGTAATTGGAGTGAAGTGACTTGCCCCATGACATACTACGGCGGCTGACTCGGCCTACTCAGGTTAGGATTGGAAAGTTGCATACTCTTGGACCATAGTTCGGCACGGTAACCACTGAAAAACCACGGCTGAAATAAGCATTTTTAATCAGAACATTTTTTAAACACTAATTATTATTATGTTCTATTCTAGGTCTTACTCCAAAGCATCATGACCTACCAATTACTCCTTCTCGGCCTAGTGCTGCTTGCTCAGTCACATTGTATTCAAACACGGAATGAGATTGCCAACAAGAAGAATGATGCGGAAGATGACCCGTCTGTCTTACGGCGTGACAATGTTCGAGATAAATCTGAGGAGAAGGACAGCTATACCCCTGGTAACACAAAATGTAGGTCTGACCACAAGTGCGGATATCATGATGGAACATCCTACAGCTGCTGCTACACAGACGACATCAATAATTGGTATTATTGTTGTACTGGAGAATGCGTAAAACATAAAATTCGCGACATTATGATATGTACTACTGGAAACACATTTCCGTTTTGTGGTAATCCTAGTCCGAGACATCGTATGGGAGGAAAATGTCTGTCTTCACATCCATGTGGTTCTCACGGAATATCGTTCAGTCTAGTTGAGACGTATTGGTGTTATGTAGATGAGAACAAAAACTGGGAGTATTGTTGTAACCCGCTTGACACATGCTCTGATAAAGAAGGCTATGGCTACAGTTGGTGCTATGTCAGTGTTGAGATGGGCAAAAGCTTGAGTAGCTGGGGATCTTGTGCACCTGAAGCATAGAAGAGTAGTGTTTAATAATTAATGTATACCTACTGTCTGTAAGTCACATCAAAGTAAAGTATACTCACCAAGCATAAACTTTCTTTACTTGATTACAGATATATTTGAACTTAGGATCTATATGGTATGACTATTTGAATATTAAAGTTCCCTATTTAGCACTTGCCTTGTCATTTACAACCTAAACTATATTTAAATGCTTGGAGCTTGATTGTAGTCCCTATTAGCACTTGCCTTGTCATTTACAACCTAAACTATATTTAAATGCTTGGAGCTTGATTGTAGTCCCTATTAGCACTTGCCTTGTCATTTACAACCTAAACTATATTTAAATGCTTGGAGCTTGATTGTAGTCCCTATTATTGAACTGTTTGAGTCTTGATTGAAGATTTTGTCTTTTCTGTCGTTATTTGTTCTGATTTTCTCTAAGAATGGAAGTGAACAACAAATTCGTAACGTTTTGACATTGTTGCAAATAAAAGCATATTTAAAGCATATTTAAAGCATCACAAAAAGGTAGTATTTATAACATAACATGCAGTTATTCATTTTTCAATCTTTTTTTCTATCCATTATTTACTTCGTTGGATACATATTTCTAAATCTAGCTTATTTCTAATGCAACTAAAGTTTATTGAGTTTTGCACTCGTTCTAGCCTCGCTTTAAAATACCATTCTTCACACGTAATTGTCGCATTGTATGTCAACAGTTTACTTTTATCAGTTAAGGTATTATGATCAAACAAATTTGTACTTTGTTTGCTTGTAACGGAGGAAAAATGTATGATCAATATATATATTTTTGCTGTCGTAAAAAAAGTATACCTGAGCAGAAGATCTGGAGTCAGCTACATACCTTCTTTCTCTTTGTGGATAAATTGTATAATGTCATGGTAAAAGATTACAGATGGTGTATGAAAATAGTTCAAATATACTTGTTAAAGATTCTTTTGAAGAATATACTAGGAGCTTACAAGTGAAAAATTGGACAAAGACATTGCATATACATGTGTGTATGTATACTTGTTTATATGTATACATGTTTGTATTTATACATGTGTGTATGTATACATGTGTGTATTTATAACTATATCGTATGTAACAAAATATTGGGTATTACGATGCACATGGCACATATCATTGTCCCTGATGGTGTTTTCCATTATATTTTACCGCCGTTATGACGATATATATATATATATATATATATATATATATATATATATATATATATATATATATATATATATATATATATATATATATATATACATATATATACTGATTCCAATTCATAGTCGTTCTTAATAAGTTCTGACTTGATGTGTTTGTTCCAAATTATGTTATAGCAGCAGTGACTCTTCGACGAAAATGTTACTTATCACTTATGTTATCTACCTTGAGAATAGAAGGCAACTACAGTCACCATTTTTTATAGCTGATGATCTCAATGAAATTATGTCTATGTGGTAAAATGGATTAACATTTTAAACGAAATATACATACAAGATAAAACACACCAATACAAAAATGTTAACACCACACTAGGTAAAAGAAGTGGGACCAAGTCAAAGCATTCATACCAGTTTCTGACACTTAGTATGATTTCCCTTATCCTTCATTACCTTAGACTGTATTATCAAACGAGCACTTGATGTCTTAAAAGACAATATTTACTCGAAGATAAAACATGATTTTATTTAGAGGAACACATTGGAAGTAGAAAAGAATGAAACAAACCAAATAAATAGGACTGAACTATAAAGGGACCATCCATGTCTGGAAATATTCTCCGCACTTTTAGGTAGAATAAACCACTAGAGAAGTTCAATCAACTTTGAACGTTTTTGATGTGATCTTCATTTAAAGCAGTCAGAAGTACATATATCAGGTAAACTAAATGAGAGACACACGGATGGAAATACATCATCAGTTATATAGTTTGTTGCTGACTCGATATTGGATTGTATAGTGTCAGTAGCTTTCATATCTGACGGGGTGTATGTCACGAATTTGTGTGTTCTAAAATACATTTGTATAATATATGTGTCCGTCTGTCTAATCGAGAGGCGTATGTCACGAATTTGTGTGTTCTAAAATACATTTGTATAATATATGTGTCCGTCTGTCTAATCGAGAGGCATATGTCACGAAATTGTGTTCTAAAATACATTTGTATAATATATGTGTCCGTCTGTCTAATCGAGAGGCGTATATCACGAATTTGTGTTTTCTAAAATACATTTGTATAATATGTGTCCGTCTGTCTAATCGAGAGGCGTATGTCACAAATTTGTGTGTTCTAAAATACATTTGTATAATATATGTGTCCGTCTGTCTAATCGAGAGGCATATGTCACGAAATTGTGTTCTAAAATACATTTGTATAATATATGTGTCCGTCTGTCTAATCGAGAGGCGTATGTCACGAACTTGTCTGTTCTAAAATACATTTGTATAATATATGTGTCTGTCTGTCTAATCGAGAGGTGAAATCAGCTATTCAGTCCCGCCCGAATAATCGATTCGTCTTGGTCTTATATGAAACAGTGTTACAAAGTAAATGTCAGAATGTAACTTGAACATTTGAAATGTCAGTGATCCTCTCTCTCTCTCTCTCCGCCGATTATCTGCATTTTTGATCGATCCAACTTTGAGTTTTATATTTTCAAAATTTTATAAAGTCGAATTAGCACTTTTTGTTTTCAATCACAGCATTATTTTATATACATGATATGATCATATTTCCCTCATTGTCGATGTAAACCAACATTACGTCAATGCAGCTTGCGAATATTTTACACAGATTGAATTTAAATGCGAATGTGGGAAAAAGTAATGCGGGGGGGGGGGGGGGCTAAATTATATTATTTTTTGTTCACACAGGTATGAACCCAGCTAATTCAAAAGGGGCTGGTCAATCAGATTGCTAAAAGTAGTAAAAACGAAAGAAATGTTTAATTATTTCATTGTAACTAATAATGATTATATTTTAAATCATACCTGACATACAGGATAGTACACCAGTGTTCATTTGATATGAAATTTATGAAATGAGTTGAATAATACACTGTATATTCAACAAATGGCCTGCAGTGAATGACACATTGTATTATTACACCATTTCTCTGCAAACTTTGTTCTGATTGGTCAAATCACCATCAGCTGCATTTGCTAAAACATTATATCACCCTCAGATTCACATGCGAGGGTGCTAAAGGATTGACAATGTTTTTTTGTTTTTTTTGACGGTTTACTCCTAATCTCTGACGTTACTCTAACTATGGCGTCGTAAGCAAAGCGACTCCAGAGACCCAAACAACTGAAAATGAAACTCAAGTATTATGTTTTGAGTATGTAATCGTGTTCGAATATGCATCACACGTTGCTGGAATGATTTTTGTGTGTTCTTTTGCTCCTCTGTATATTTGTATGCCTCTCGTTGCATCTATTAATACCTTTATCTGAAATGAAAGTTTAAGCACTGAAACTTATATGGGGAAGAAAAAAAAAGTTCTGAACATTTACTGTTTATCTTCTTTCTTTGATTTATATATTTTTTATAATGATAACTAACATTTAAATTAAATTAGCATCGTATGTAATTAACTAAAAGCTTACTGTTTCTTGATCTTTTCCTATGCAATTGTATTCCCTTAAAATTACATAGTTTGTTATTACTATTGAAGCGGAAAATGCCTGTAGGAAATTAAAAGTCAACTAATCAAACAATTACTGACTTTTGATATGTGCTCATATAAAGATTTACCAACCCAACCGAATTTATTTTTCACCAAGGCTATTCCGTTGATAAAGAATTTATCAACCACAGAAAAGTGATATTCACCAAACCCGACCCCCTGACAATGTGATTTATCAACACTAGAAACAATGTAAACACCCATATCTGCCGGCACAGTATACAATAAGTATAGCAAACAGTCTACGTCTTGATATGATGGCATAATATATATATATATATATATATATATATATATATATATATATATATATATATATATATATATATATATATATATATATATATATCGGGAGATCTGGGTCTGCGCTGTTCGTTTGACATCATACATTGAATTATAATAAGCAGTAAACACCTGATCTGCCGGCACATTATACAGCGGGAGGTCTTGATCTACGCTATTTTGTTTGTATGTACATGTGTGCATATAGTGCTGTATCTTGGTTTAACTGTCAGGGGGACACTTTATGTACCGTTGTTCCCCTATAGTCATCAAGATTTGTGTAATTTGCTTTAATTAAGGGGATACTGACAGTTTGGAGTGGGAGAATATTCCAGGGCTTACTCAATGTGCAGCAATGTGTATATGTTATTGTTATCTTGACATTTGTATTTTTTTTAAAAAAGACTTTAAAAAAAGAAACGTGACATCCTTCTGTTCACATGTATAGTTTGCATTTCATTTCAAAAGGTCAATTCAAGCAGATGCTGCAAATTCTTCATTGAAATATTTGTAAAAAATGAGAAATTAGAAATTAGTCCATACGCCATGATGCAAGTAAAACGCAAAGTTCCGATTCAAACCACGACCGCAACTCCATAAAATATTGGGACAAAACATTAAATCCAGACAATTACATGACTTATAAGGACACATAAAATTTGGTTTCACTCCAATGAAGTCCTACAAAAGTTCTTGAGTGGAAATTCAAAAGCAAAGTTCTAAGTCAGAAAGAGCACCATAACGCCGTATATATATATATATATATATATATATATATATATATATATATATATATATATATATATATATATATATATATATATATATATATATATATATACCAGAAAAAGGTGAAAATCAAACTTGACATTCTATATGTAAAGACTCATATTAAATTTGATTTCAACCCACATCGTTCTTCAAAGGTCTTGAGTAGAAACAAGAATTGAATGGCCAAGTTTTAAATCGAAATATTAGCTATAACTCCATTGAATATTGCTGGAAAATGATAAAAAAATTAATTTGAATTGTGTCTTCTTTATGTAAAGCTTCATACCATTTTTATTTCAATCCATGAGGTTCTTTTTATTTGTGGACACCTCTCGGACCTCTAGCTATATAAGCTATGTGGCCCTTAAGGTGAACCCTTATTGTTCCGAAAGTTGTAAAGTTTTTTTTTTATATCTGAATGTGTCCCCCATAGGTCTGTTGTTGTGGGTATTAAAAAAATCAAATAGATGTTCGATACAAACATTTATTTAAATGTATAGTTTTGGAATAGTTTCTCATGTTTTTAATTTTGATTTTTGATGGGGCATACTTGTTTAGGTTCCTGTTTCCAGGTTCGCATTCGTTCTTTTACTATGGAATCTAATCCCCTCCTCAGGCATTTCACCTTGTGGCTGGTTTCCTTTCTTTATTAATCCCCTTTTCTAGTGATCCTTGCCAGGGATCTCGTTTTTGCCCAGTGTTTGCTATGTGTATGGTTGCTATATATGATTTAGTGATTGCTATAGTTTTGTGTATTTGTTTGGACTGGCAATACTAGGTCAAATATTTTTGAAGTTTTTGCTTATTTATGCAAGAGAAAAAAAAGCAATGGATAAATTTTAGAAATGTATATTGAAAAAAGGCAAGCAAAGATGTCCTTACGAGATAGGAGTGCTACATTTCTAGCATGTGACTTCGATGGGTGGGCTTCCTTACGAGATAGGAGTGCTACATTTCTAGCATGTGACTTCGATGGGTGGGCTTCCTTACGAGATAGGAGTGCTACATTTCTAGCATGTGACGAGATAGGAGTGCTACATTTCTAGCATGTGACGAGATAGGAGTGCTATATTTCTAGCATGTGACGAGATGGGAGTGCTACATTTCTAGCATGTGACGAGATACTATATTTCTAGCATGTGACGAGATAGGAGTGCTACATTTCTAGCATGTGACGAGATAGGAGTGCTATATTTCTAGCATGTGACGAGATAGGAGTGCTACATTTCTAGCATGTGACTTCGATGGGTGGGCTTTCTCCTAACTACCATCTCCCCTAATGAGAGTGATTTACCACGCCATTTCCATCACAGCGGCTATACTCTGTTTATCCCGGTCTCTTTGGTTTATGGTAAATTCCATATATTATGATGTTGATAATAATTTTAGAAATGTATGTTGAAAAGGAAAAATGGCCTCCCCATATTTTTAGACTGACATTTTCGCTTTGTATCAATAGAAAGCGATAGTTATCAGTCAGTGAGATATTTTAAAAAAAAAAGAAAAAAAAAAGCTAGTTTGTTGTGTCTGTTTGCATGTAGTGCGTGTCTTCGGATGCATACGTGTTTGTAGTATATTGTATTGTTTTCCCCCCAAATTCATGTTTCGTTATGTTGATGTGTTGTATGCCCTCATTTTCAGAAACTCTCGAGTTGCTTGTTCTTGCTCGCATTGTCTACTAGTTGCAGAAACACCCGTCCTCATTCCCTACTCGGGGCACAACCCCTGAGTTTATGTTTTGGTTCTTTTTGTACCTAAATGTTTATGTTAATCTTATGTTAATTCTGCGAGTTTGCCCATTTGTTAGTGTAGTATTTCTTTTTAGGCGCTCTAGTCTCTCCCCTTCCTGGCGGAGAAATCAATGACGGCGAAAAGGGCGGGGTCAGCCCGGTCTCGGTTCCCGATCCCCTATTGGGATCGCTCTAACCGTACCCGTCCCCCATTCAGTGATCCCTCCCATTATACATGCCGACGAAAACGCTCAAGATGTTTCTATCTCTACTGTATGTTAAGGTTGAGTCTTTTTATTTTAAATCTTTCCCCGTGCCGTGAAAAACTATTTTTGTTGCTTTTTCTTTGTTTATATTTGTGGTCTTTCCGCCGAGATGTTGAGGAGCCTTTTCATCTCGTCAGTTAGGCCCTGTTAAAATTTTGTAAAGCAAGCCCACATTGGGCCTTAGATATAATACATTTTTGGTATGGTTATTCTTTTCAACATGTGGGTGGAGAGGTTCCAGGTCGCCTCAGGCGTACCACCCCCTAGTGGGATGGCCTACTGGTTCCTTTCCCCACAGTGGTTGTACTTAGATTCCTATAAAAAGGAGTCATCACTCATCTTTTAATTCTTGAAGTGACGACTTCTTTTGTTCCAAATGTTTAAGTTTATTCATGTATATTGTTTAAACATTTATATGTTTATTATTTCAAAGAAAAAGCATTTTGGTTCCTTCATAGGTAATACTGATTGCATGGACTCGGTGATCTACTGTTGTTAATCTTCCACATCGTAGTATTGCACTTATTATAAACTCCACCGTTTTAGAATACAGAGCATTATTTTCTATTTTATCTGTGTACAATAGCTATCTATTAATATACGTATACAGGATTTGTATGCTGTTGATTAAGGTGTTTCTTTCTATTTGTAGGACCTTACACTGTTGTATTACGTGTATTTTATTATAAGGTTCATTGTTGCATAAAGGGAATTTTGGCAATTTTGTAATAATGTGTCTGCGGAGGACCACCTCCCCCGTCAGCCACACATCGTGTAACTATTTGTGTAGCATACTCTGCTTGGCTGTAGATTTTATCTCCGCCCATTTTTTCCACACTTGATTCCAATTCATACTTGGATTATATAATTTCACGTTAATATGTAGTTTCTTATCGATATCTTTTTTGATTAGTATGTATATTTTGTCATCTTTTTCCTTTTTCCATATTTGTTCTATTTCGCTATATTTAATAATAATGTCTTTAATATATTTCAGTTATCTTGTTGGTTCTATTAACTTAGTTATTTTGTTGTTTCTATATATGTCTGGTTTGTGTTTCAACAAGTATCCAAACCAGTACATATATAGGGCTGCCCATGCATATTCTTTCCTTTCCATCAAGTGTCTTAATCTATTAGTTATGTTAGATGTTTTTAGGTATCGTAGCTGGGGTATATTTAGTCCCCCTTCGTTTTTTTGGTTTGTAAAGATACTCTTTTGGAAGGTAGTGTAATTTCCCTTTCCATATGAATTGTATAATATCTTTGTCTATCTTATCTAGCATAGTATCTGTTATATCAACTGCATTTATTATATAATATATCTTGCTGTATATGTATGTCTGTGCGACCTGAATTCGTTCCATTGTATTCAGTGTCCCACAGGACCAGATTTCCTAGTTGTTTCGGAGTTTCTCTACTATTTGGTTGTAATTGATTAATAACGAATTATTCCCATATATGATTCCTAAGGTTTTTATTTGCTGTTTGATTAAAATGGGTGGTAATCCTGGATGGTTCCCTCTCCAGTTACCAATCAACAAAATTTCAGTTTTTTCATGATTTATTTGTGAGCCAGAGGCTTTTCCAAAATTATTTAATTCATTTTCTAAGTGTTTAAATGATTTATCATTCGTAATAAAATTTGCGCAATCATCTGCATGTTGCACCATTTTTAGTTCGGTCTCTAAATTCGATGTTTTTGTTGCTGTTTATTTTCCTACAGAGCGCCTCTATTGCTATAACATACAGTAGCATAGATAGAGAGCAGCCCTGCCTTACCGATCTATCAATGGGGAAGCTCATTGTTTTTGCCCCATTCACTTGTACACAAGAATTTATATTTGTATAAAGGATTTTAACCCATGTGTTAAATATTTATCCGAAACCAAACTTTTTTTTAAAACTCACGCTATATAGCTATGTTCTAATCTGTCGAACGCTTTTTCTTGGTCAAATAGTATTACAGCTCCTTTATCTCCCCTCATATTTATGTATTATATGGCAGTTTGGATTGTTAGTATATTATTTTGGATATTTCTGCCTTCTTCACCACAGCTTTGATTCTTATTTACTATTGGGTGCATGCATTTTTTTATTCTATTGGCTAGAATCTTATTTAACATTTTATAATCGGTGTTTAGTAAGGATATAGGTCTCCAATTTTTGAGATTATCAGAGTCTCCTTTTTCTTTATAAATTATTGTAATTATCCCTTCCTTCATTCCCTTCGACATTTCTCTATTAAAATATATACTATTGTAAAGTAATTCCAAAATTGGTATTATTTGTGAATTATATGTTTTGTAAAAGTCAGTAGTTAATCCATTTGACCCTGGTGATTTTCTTTATTTAGTTGCTTAATTGCTTGCTCTATTTCTTGCATAGTTATATAGCTGTCACAGTTTTCTTTGTCTCCTTTTTCAATCTTTTTAAATTTATTTAATTGCAGTATCGTTCTATTTCCATTTGGTCAATATTTTGTATAGTATAAAGATTTTTGTAGTATAGTCTGATTTGACTTAGTATATCTTTTTATCTGTATATGATGTGTCGTCTTTTCTCAATGATTCCATAGTCCTTTCCTTTCTTTTTCTGTGCTCTTCCCTTCTATACATGCCCCTAGCTTTTGTATATAGTTCACTGTATTTTCCTGCCCTTATCTCCAGGCCTTTTACCTTGTATTTCTGCAATTTATTGTATTTGGTCCTAGCTATTTCTTTATCTTGTGTATTAATGGAGTCGGTCTTTATCGTTTTCATTAGTTTATGTTCCATCGCTTCTCTTTCTTCTTTCCTTTTCGTGCAAAAATATTTTGTATCATTTTTTATACTAGCTTTCAATTTTTCCCATTCTTTGATTGTATCACACGTTTCATTATTTATGAAATTTTGTAGTTTTCCTTGTATATTTTTGATATACTCCTCATCCATTAACATTGCATTGTTTAATTTCCATATGCCTTGACCCCATATTTTTTTTAAATTATCTTTACGTTTATGGTAACTACTCTATGATCAGCGATATTCGATGTTATGATACAACATTCCTTCACACTGTTTCTGATATGTAATATCTATCTATCCTGCTTCCCTTATTTTTCCATATTTAAAAGTATATTCCCGCCAGCTTAAGTTGATTATTATATATGCATCTATGATTTTGTTGTTATTTAAAAATTTCTCTATAATCGGCCTTAACCGTTTTTCTTTTTCGGATAGTCCGGTACTTCTATCTACATCCGACTCTACCCAGTTAAAATCTCCTGCTGCTAAAAATCTTTCCATTGAATAATTTTGTATATATTTCGAAAGGTTTTCCATGAATTGTATTTTTTTTATTTTTTTAAATATGTTTTGCATTATATCTCGCCGGTACATATACATTTACAAGATGCCAACCGTTTATTTTTAAGTGTAACAGTCTCCCTTTTTGAAGGATTCTTCTGTTTCTAACCTTTCCAAAGGCTTTGTAAAAGGTGAATTTCTGATTATTCACTCAACTCCTGTATATATTTCATAAAAATTGTTAATACGTTCTATTATCGCATTGTATTTCTCTTCCATCTGGTGTGCTTTTTTGTGTCTATATTATGCGTTTCTTGGAGTAGGATCACATAGTAATTTTTAGTTACTTCATAGATTTTGTTGATTTTATAATTAATTATTCCGTTTATATTTATAAATATTATTCTTAGCTCGTGTTCCTCCATTTTATTTCTTAGAGTGTGTTGTATATATTCTTCTTAGTTATTTTTATTTTTCTTAAGGATATATATTAGAGTCAAACTGTTTCTTTAATTTCTTCTTGGCTGTATTCAGCCAAGTCGCTTTCTTCCTTTTCCCTATTTATGCTTCTAGTTTGCTTATTTTGGATTACGTTTTCATCTTTTTCAGTCATTTCTTCATCACGTTTCGTCATTTCGTCATCATTTTCTGTCTTTTTGTCTTCATTTCCCCCTGGTGATTACCTATTTAGGGATCACTGTTTCACTGGTTTTATTTATAATGTCCTCTTGGGGCAGTCATTTGTGGGGGGGGGGGGGGAGAGACTCTAGGTGTACCCTTTCCTGGATTGGCCATTCTTCAGTTGGAGTAACAATCCTCTTCCTTTTGTGTGTCGGAAGCGGGGTGGAGGCCATTTGTAGTACCTCCTCGGTAGTTTCCGCTGGTACATTCTCATTTGTTGTGTGAGTATTTTGGTCTATTTGCTCTACAGGCTGAGCCGTAAGTGGGCTCATTTTCTCTTTCGAGGTTGAATCCTCGTAGGAAAGTTCCTGTAGCACATAGCATCGATTTTTGTCAGAGCATTGTGATTATTCCACTTTGGACTTTTTCCATTGCTTTTGGGTTTTATTTTTGTGTTTGGTTTGGTTTCTCTTTTTCTTTTCTCCCTTATGAAAGTTGGATGACACCTCAGAGTGAAAATTTTCTCACTCTAGTCTAGGTTTGTTCCCAAGCCAGTGGGAGTTTCAATTTGTGTCACTTTAATTTCACTTTCTGGAAGGACCTGCACTTCAATGTTGTAGGTGCTTTGTGGGTCTACTTCACTTTCTGTTTCAATCTCCAGGTCTTGTTCTAGATTTACATATTCATTTTCTGCTACCTTAGCGGCGTATGTATTCATTGCCTTTGGTTTAGGGTCTGGGGAGTCTCTCGGAATGTGGCCCGTTTCTTGGTATCTGCGGCACTTTCTATGGTTTATGCAGCCCTTGTACCAGGTCTTTATAAAAAAAAACATAAGATAAAAGAATGTAGGGACTTGTTTTGCTTGTTCTACATCTTCATTAATAATCCTTACCCCTGATTTTATGGTGGGAAATCCCCATATTGTTGCTATCCTTTGTTTCAGGACTTGCAGATGGAGTTTTGTTTCCATCTTTGTCATCAACTCTTCTGTTGAGATTTCTAATGGGAGCCCTGAGACACAAATGTCTGTAGTCTTGGCTTCTACCATTCTTTGGATTTGTGGGGCATTTCCTATTTCTAGTTTTTTCCCCTTAATATTGGTCAGGCCATTTGGGAGAAGAGGTTTATCCCCTTTGACATAGAGATAAAATTATCCGTATCCTCCATTTTGGAGCGCATCAATATCATTGATGTTTACTCCCCGCGCCACGAGTCCTGTAAGGATTTCTGCAGGTCTGAGTCTGTCCTCAATATCTGTGTCCTGACATTCCAAAAGTTGGCATCCTTTTGGACGATGGGCAAGGAAGTTCCTGTATCTCTCTGTGTTCCCTACCTCCGTCTCGAAGTAATTCTCTAACTGTTTGCCTTCCATTTAGGACAAGCAATATTTGGTATAATGTGACAAATAAATATTATTGAATCAACTATAAGAGTTGCATTGATATGCTTCTTGGAATAATGTTACAAATAAATATTATTGAATCAACTATAAGAGTTGAAATGATATGCTTCTTAGAATAATGTGACAAGTAAATTTTATTGAATCAACTATAAGAGTTGAAATGATATGCTTCTTGGAATAATGTGACAAATAAATATTATTGAATCAACTATAAGAGTTGAAATGATATGCTTCTTGGAATAACGTGACAAGTAAATATTATTGAATCAACTATCAGAGTTGAAATGATATGCTTCTTGGAATAATGTGACAAAATATAATTAAGGCATGATATATGTTTCAGCAAAAAATAATTGCTAAAGAAAAATTTGTGAATAACTGTGCGAAGCAAAGAAACAAAAATGCTTTGCTAGAGCAAAGTGATAAGTGCAAAACATTGAACAATGTAAATTCCGAAATAAGCAAAACAAAAATAAATGGTGGCACATTGTGCATGAAGCGTGGTTTATGTTTCAGCGAGATAATTACTAAAGCAGGCTTTCTGAAACAGTTGTGCGACTCAATGAACAAATATGCTTCGCTAAAGCAAAAGGACAATTTCAAAATATTGAGCACTGTGAGATGCGCAATATAAACTAAAAAATTAATGTAACTGGTGGCAAGATATGCGGAAAGCAAAATATGTGTTTCAGCAAGGTAATTGATAAAGCCGGGATTCTGGAAAATATGCTAAGCAAAGAACAAAATAAAACAAAATGCTTCGCAAAATCAAAAGACCGGTGCAAAATTTTCAAAAATTGAAGTGCGTCTATACGCACAACAATTTACAATGTATATGGTGAGCGAAGTTTAGCTCCCTCACGGCACGGTGTCCGGTATTGGAACAAGCTGAGAAAGGATTTTAAACCCTTCTCCTATGGTTCTCTTTACATAGTATTAGTTAGGTAGTGTGTTGTATTTTACTCACATAAACTCTAATAAATGTTCCATCTAGCCCTTTCTAAACAGGTGTAGTCTCAGTAATGGCCTTCTTGGCACCTTTGTTCCCCGTTGCTTGCTTTGTAGGCATTGTACATTCTTAATTTGAATTGTGTCTTCTTTATGTAAAGCTTCATACTATTTTTATTTCAATACATGAGGTTCTTGAGAGGAAAAAAATTGATGGCAAGGTTTGATCCACTAAGCACTTCAAACGTTATTGAGTATAATCTAAATCCGTGACAGATGCGACACGATATGATGTGAGGAAACAGACAGACATGGGTACTGAGTAGAAACTAAATCCGTGACAGATGGGACACGATATGATGTGAGGAAACAGACAGACGTGGGTATTGAGTAGAAACTAAATCCGTGACAGATGGGACGTGATATGATGTTAGGAAACAGACACACATGGGTACTGAGTAGAAACTAAATCCATGACAGATGGGACACGATATGATGTGAGGAAACATACATACATGGGTATTGAGTAGAAACTAAATCCGTGACAGATGGGACGTGATGTGATGTGAGGGAACAGACATACATGGGTATTGAGTAGAGACTAAATCCGTGACAGATGGGATGGGATGTGATGTGGGGAAACAGACACACATGGGGACTGAGTAGAAACTAAATCCGTGACAGATGTGATGTGATGTGATGTGATGTGTGGAAACAGACAGACATGGGTACTGAGTAGAAACTAAATCCGTGATAGTTGGGATGTGATGTGATGTGGGGAAACAGACAGACATGGGTACTGAGTAGAAACTAAATCCGTGACAGATGGGATGGGATATGATGTGGGGAAACAGGCAGACATGGGTGTTGAGTAGAAACTAAGTCCGTGACAGATGGGATGTGATGTGATGTGAGGAAACCGACAGACATGGGTACTGAGTAGAAACTAAATCCGTGACAGATGGGATGTGATATGATGTGGGGAAACAGACGTACATGGGTATTGAGTAGAAACTAAATCCGTGACAGACGTGATGTGATGTGATGTGAGGAAACAGACAGGCATGGGTACTGAGTAGAAACTAAATCTGTGATAGATGGAACGTGATATGATGTGAGGGAACAGACATGCATGGGTAGCACTGCATGTCCCTTCCAGAGATGTTGCGCGAACAAATACCAACTCCCCCCACGGACGAACACACACACACACACACCGCATACAAGATGGTGGTCATATACAAATAGGTCAAAGGTCTAAGAGAGCTAAAGTCGTTATAGAAGTTTATATAACAAAGATGGCGGCAACTTTGAAACCGGATAATTGGTTTAAGCTTGTATTTCGAGATACCTCAAAGCGCACTGTTGACGCCTTTATAATAGAAAAAAAAATAAGTCAACAGATTCAACTTTATTTGTGTTACATAACCTATATCGGATAACAAACCTATATCGGATAACAAACCTGACCAAAGACGGTATGTTTCATGGCGCTTTTTACCGATTATTCCTGGATATCACACTTTAAATTAGAACATGAAAAACGGTCGGGGCGTATATTTCTCTGTTCTTATGCACAAAGCTTTTTTAATTCCAATGATAACAAGAAGTCTTTAAATATAATAGATTTTCTTTGAGAAATCTATGTCCGAACAAAATTTATGAAGCGAGTTGAAAAAACCCTGTACATCCCACGAACTACTGTCTTTGCTAAAAGATCAAGTGATATGTCAGGGTGCGATACGATATCAAAACCTCTCCTAAGAGGTTAGTACTAATCCCCGACGTGACCCGCTTATGACGTCATTAGCGAAGCGACTCGAAAAATTAACTACGATATGCAAGTGTGCTTGTTTAGAGTATGCAATAGTGCTCGAGTAGGCATCATACATTATTTAATAGTGACAGAATGCTGTTTTCGTCTGTTCATATGTATACTTATCTGGACCTCCTATCATCTTTTATTACCTTGATTTGAAATGAAAGTTTAAGCACTAAATATATCAGAGGAAAAGAATTGTGAACATTTCCAGATTTTCTTTGTTTTTATATTTATTTTCGTAATGATCACTATCATTTATATTAAAATTAGCATTATATATAATGAACCATAAGCTTACGGTTTGTTGAACTTTCCCTGTACAATAATATTCATTTCAAAATAACTAGTGTTTCCGTACCATTAAGCGGAAAAAAAACTGCAGCAGATAAAACGCCATATAATAAAACAATTACCAACGTTTGATTTTGGTTGATACAACGATTTATTATATAAATAGTCCCATTAGTTTAACGTTGTTGCTACCGGTCAATATCCAGAGGTATTGACCGTAGTTAAGTAAAAATTATTCACCGCTTCCTTATATGGTAAACACGTGCCCGCATTTGATGAACTACTTCTGGCTACGGCTAAATAAAAATGGCGACTGAAACGTGGATGGTCACCAGATGCTGACAATAACTATAACCCCTTCTACCGGACATCATTGCTGGAGAATCAGTAGATCTGGCTCTCATCTAAATAAAACTATTTATCATACCAATTAAATACAGAAAATCTGAATACATCCAATGATATAAATTACAAGGAAAAATTAGAACATAAATATGATTTATGCGAATATTAAAAATTGGCGGCTAGTGATCGCGTGCTGCTGCTATAATACGAGAGGGGGGGGGAGAGTGTCAAACTGACCTTTGATACAACGTTACAATGTCTCAGTGAACAACCTCCCTTTCATGTAAACAGTGAACTTTTATCCACTGTGAATGACACTGTTTTATCCTTCACTCATAATTTAATGAAACACAAGCGACTCCGAAATTATTCTATATCTTTTGTTTTAGGTATTATATAAAACCAGTGGAGCAAAACACCCTTGCAAGAATCATGACTCACATTGCGCTTTCAAATGTACCCTCTACCATGACAGCAGCATTGAGACAATCCCAATGATCCTGTAACATTAGACTGAGTTTTCTGGCTCATATTTTCATAATGGTATCTTCAATTTTCTTTGAGGTATTGCGTCATTTCTTCCTAATATTAATATTTCGTTGTGTTTCTTTGACTACATGACATTCCATCCTCTTCAACAAACTTAGTTTGGTTCGGTGTTGAATGAGAATCACCCCATGTGCACGTGTACCTCCATAGCAGTAAAGTAGCGTGTATTACTTTGCGGTATTCAGGTTTCATTCATCACTTGAACGACATGTCAAATGTTGAACGACATGTCAAATATTCAACGACATGTCAAATGTTCAAATAAAACGACATGTCAAATGTTCAAATAAAACGTTGAAATATTCTTTTTGTTTCAACTGTGTTATTGCTATAACATAACAGAATAATTAATATGCTTCTTTTTAAGTACATAATAAAGGTTATTGACTGAGTATTACAAAATACCTTAAATAACCTATACTAATCAACCCTCAGAAAAGTAATATTCACCGAGATCGTTTATTAACTCCATTGAAATGATATTCACCGAGACCGTTTATTAACTCCATCAAAATGATATTCACCGAGACCACATAGATCTATGAATATTAGTTTTCTGGGTTTGATAAAGTCTTGTATCAATTTATATTATTCAACTAGCTCATAAATTTCATGTCAAATGAACACAAGCTAACTATTATATTTATAATATGCTGTAATGATAAGAGCTTTGTATTACGCAATGAACTTCGCATTATTCCATTACATTTCTATATGATACTACCAAGCTTTATACTAGTAACCTAACCACCAAAACAAAAATGCTGTTTTGTTGTGTTGGATTAAGGTAGTTAAATTAAATTCATTTATTACGGTATGTATTGGGAACTGTGTTATTATTATTATTATTATTATTATTATTATTATTAGTAGTAGTAGTAGTAGGAGTATTAAAATAATAGCAAAATAGGCATCAATATAGCAAAAGTTTGACAATGTTTTCTCCCAAAATGAACATTTTAAGCTTTTCATAAGCAAATGAATTCATTTTTTATACTTTTGATAGCATGATTGCTGTGTTATTTTGGTTAATTAAGCCACATAATATATTTTTTTCAATATTAAACCTTATGACAACATCTCAAAACGACACAAATGATGTCAAGACGTCTTGTTAAACAAAAGCGTATTATCAGAGGCATATGAATGTTTTTTTTACAACAGAACTTGTGTGATTGTCCAATATTGACATTACTAATGAACTTGTGATTGTCCAATATTGACATTCCTACTGAACTTGTGTAACTGTCCAATATTGACATTAATACTGAACTTGTGTAACTGTCCAATATTGACATTAATACTGAACTTGTGTAACTGTCCAATATTGACATTACTAATGAGCTTGTGTAACCGTCCAATATTGACATTCCTACTAAACTTGTGTAACTGTCCAATATTGACATTAATACTGAACTTCTGTAACTGTCCAATATTGACATTAATACTGAACTTGTGCAACTGTCCAATATTGACATTAATACTAAACTTGTGTAACTGTCCAATATTGACATTAATACTGAACTTCTGTAACTGTCCAATATTGACATTAATACTGAACTTGTGTAACTGTCCAATATTGACATTAATACTGAACTTGTGTAACTGTCCAATATTGACATTAATACTGAACTTCTGTAACTGTCCAATATTGACATTAATACTGAACTTGTGCAACTGTCCAATATTGACATTAATACTGAACTTGTGCAACTGTCCAATATTGACATTAATACTGAACTTGTGTAACTGTCCAATATTGACATTAATACTGAACTTGTGTAACTGTCCAATATTGACATTCCTACTAAACTTGTGTAACTGTCCAATATTGACATTAATACTGAACTTGTGTAACTGTCCAATATTGACATTCCTACTAAACTTGTGTAACTGTCCAATATTGACATTCCCACTGAACTTGTGCAACTGTCCAATATTGACGTTCCCACTGAACTTGTGCAACTGTTCAATATTTACATTACTACTGAACTTGTCCAACTGTTTAGAATTTACATTACTACTTAACGTAACAACTAATTTGAAAAGTATCGTGATTTTTGCAATATTTTTGTAAACAATCCGTACCAAACCACAGCAAGGCAGGTTTAAACAAGGCGTTACATAGGAAAGGAAACAATCCATACCATACCACAGCAAAGCAAGCTTCATACAGGTGTTATACAGGAAAGAAAACAATCCACACCAAAACACAGCCAATCAGGATTCTTACAGGATGTTATACAGGAAAGAAAACAATCCACACCAAAACAAAGCCAAGCAGGATTCTTACAGGATGTTATACAGGAAAGAAAACAATCCACACCAAAACACAGTCAAGCAGGATTCTTACAGGATGTTATACAGGAAAGAAAACAATCCACACCAAAACAAAGCCAAGCAGGATTCTTACAGGATGTTATACAGGAAAGAAAACAATCCACACCAAAACAAAGCCAAGCAGGATTCTTACAGGATGTTATACAGGAAAGAAAACAATCCACACCAAAACACAGCCAAGCAGGATTCTTACAGGATGTTATACAGGAAAGAAAACAATCCACACCAAAACACAGCCAAGCAGAATTCTTACAGGATGTTATACAGGAAAGAAAACAATCCATACCATACCGCAGCAAAGCAGGATTCACACGAGGGGTTACACAGGAAAGCGTGTCTTATATTAAGTGTACATAGTTGTATCTACTTTCTTTTTAAGAACTAAATGTCCCCTTCTTTGCTGGAAAACAGAACTTACCTGCTTATTTTTCTTACATTGCCAGGCGAGAAACAGTTTTTCCTTAATAAGGATAAGACAAAATTATTTCTGTTGAAAGGAAATTATCAGCCCCCCTCCTCCTCCCCCCCCCCCCCTTAGTCAACTAGCTGGTGCCTCAGATCTTCTAGGAATTAAATCATGAAGATGTACACTGTTTGGTAAAGAACAATTTACTTATTATAAGCCTTTACTTATCACGGAGATATTAAGAATGTAACTTAAAGCAATACCTAAAGAGTAATAGGTATAGTTTTATGTTTTTAGTACCACCCCACCCCTATCACAATCCCAACCGCTTGTTTCAATGGCAAAAGTCAGATGACAGCTTTTAATATTTCCAGAAGTAAAACTGATGACATTAAATATCATCCAAATGAAAGATATTTCTGAAATGTCATCTTAAATTAAATTGTATTAAAATAGATGTTTTAATTTGAGATATATGCAAGGCTATAGCCATATTAATATGAAAACCTGAGTGCTAAGGTAATGACCTTTGACCTCGTACAATCCCTGTAAAAGGGCTATGTTACAGCTTTAATAATTCATGAAGTGATTCTGAGATATGTAACTGTGGTTGAGATATGTAACTGTGGTTGAGATATGTAACTGTGGTTGAGATATGTAACTGTGGTTGAGATATGTAACTGTGGTGGAGATATGTAACTGTGGTGGAGATATGTAACTGTGGTTGAGATATGTAACTGTGGTGGAGATATGTAACTGTGGTGGAGATATGTAACTGTGGTGGAGATATGTAACTGTGGTGGAGATATGTAACTGTGGTGGAGATATGTAACTCTGGTGCTTATAATACATCCCGTTATAACTTTGTCTTTTCATCAGTAAGCACCATTGTTCATTAACATGGACATAAATCGGTCATTTTATACTTATTGGTGAAATCTGCTTCTTATAAACCCATGTTCATTTATGGTAAATCCAAACCTTATCGTCATGTTTAACCTTGACAGGTTGTATGAATGGTGATTATTTATGAAACGAAATATGATGAAGTAATGTAAATAAACCCTAAAAGAACCTCACTTCAAAACACTATCTCTGAGTAATTTGACCATTTATGCATAAATCTATGCTTTTCACATTTCTTTCCATCTTAATCAGATTTAATAGTTAATTATGTGCATGTCTTACAAAAACATTCATCGTACATAATGTATATAAGAAATAAAAAAAAGAGCTGACGTTACCGATTCCTGTTTGAATATAACCATAAATATCAGACTTTGGGTTTACAATTGCTTCAAAAGAAAAGAATAGATATAGCATGACTATGTTCTAAAGAAATGGCGTGCAGCATGTATTGTCATATTCCTAGGATGACTGGGATATAGAAAAACACAGATTAACTTTAGCTGTCTTAAAGAAAATGTTTACTTATCGAATGCCTTTCCTTGATTTCTTTCTCGCACATGAACACACTTATCTTAAATTCACAGGTCAGCATTGAAAGCAGATAATAAATTGTTATCTTACCTGAAAACTCCGCTATTTATTTCAGAACAATTTTGTAAGTTTGTGAAAGTTTTTATTCATCACAGTTCTGTTTATGGTTTGGTCTCAAACGCCGATCTAACAAAAAATAGCTACTGGCAAATGGCGTTTTGTAATAAAGTTCAAAACTACGTCATGATTTGTGCCACGCTCAGGGTTTAATATATTTAAACTGATAATGAAATATTATAAAAGAGGGGTCATCTTTAATGGAAAGTCTTTCTTCAAATGTGTGAAAATGTTTGTATGCTTCAAATGTGTGAAAATGTTTGTATGCTTCCAATTTGGTTTAAAGTATACATTAGGAACAATATTTTAACAGGGGATAAAGTAAGCAATTGAAGCTATTGGTGGAAAAGATTTTTATTTTGAAAACATAGAAGAGAAATATATACTGACTGCATCAAACGAGATATAAATTGAATTGAAGAAGTGACAGATACAGACTGCATCAATCGGCAATTGGTGAGAGATACTGACGACATGTAACTTGATTTGAAGAGGCAAGAGATATTGACTGCATCAAAATGAATTGAGGATGTGATTGATGACTACTGGAATTTCGAATTGAATTAAACGTTTCCATGTATTTGAAATATTGTTTCCTATTAATTTATAATCCCCTTTACAAACCAGCACGATCTGTTTGTTTAACCTTTCAGTGCAATTTTCATGAGGGCCTAATTATTTTTTAGAAAGGGTATTGATGTGAATGCCTCTTGCTTACATGATCTGGTGGAATTAGTTCGTGCACATCCAGCAATATATGCATTCTACTATACCTTGAATTCCTGTGGAATAAGCCCTAATGTGCATTCTAATTCATTGGTTCGCGTAAATTAGAGAGGTTTTAACTGGTCGCTGAGTACAAAAGCCAGATCTAGCCAGATCTAGCTGGTCTGATAGAATAATTTCAGGCTCACGTATGTGAACTCTTCAGTCTTAAAAACGCATGACTAGCATGACAAATCTAACTGGACTCATTAATTAAACTAATTGCACTGGTGTGAGGGTGTACACTAATTTATTTTACTTTAATTCTAAAATCTCATATTTCATATTGATGGATCGAAATTTTCAGTTAATTTTTATGATTCAAATTAAATGACAATTCGGGGCAATTACTCAGAATATAAGCATTGTTTATTGTATTTCATAGATGCAAAGCTTTACCGAATAGTAGAAATCACTGTACTAAAAGACATATTTCCCGTTCAACTTTTGCCCCATGTCACTGTCGCTGGGTTAAGTTACACAGCAATACAAAATTAAACAATATATTTGACTGGTCGTTTGGCGATAAATGGCGTCACTCGATGACTTACATCATAGCAATACGTCAAAATGAAGCCACTGTGCTAAACTTTTCCGGCTTATACTTAAACTGTTTTTTCTTTACCTTGCAATGACAATGATGAATGAGTACGCATGTTTTTGAAACTGTCTTAAATCATGTGACCAACCTGTGGTGCTATACATAATTGTATATTGTCCATAATTGCCTTCTATTTTCATGTATAAACCATGGGGAGGAGTATTTATAGACAGTTAATTTAAACTTCATATTCAACATTTCATCTATTTCATCTATTTCCTGTTGATTCAATCATACATGAATATATCAAAGATAACAATCAGGAACGAATGTTTTTACCAACCTATGAGACCATTTTTAGCTGTGTTACACATAATTGAATAAGGTCCGTAATCGCCTGTTATTCTGATTCATAATCCGAGGGGAAGTGTATTTTATGGACAGGTAGGTTAAGTTTCATGTTCATCATTGAATTCATCTTGATTCTATTAATCATGAATGACTGTACTCAGATATGACTGTTTGCCTAAATTGCTATATATATAAATTATATATAAATTTAGGAGCTAATGTTTTTTTACTTCACTGTGATGATACAATACAGATCAAAACTTTATACAAAATAGGTTAATTATTTGTTGTTTAACATGATGACATTATTTCAGTAGTTGCAGTAGTTTAGTTTCTGATTGAAAAATATTGCCAAGCTGACTTATAGATGGATATTTGGAAAATGTTTTCTTCAGAAGTTCATCTAGTGCAAATATTCCGCATAGAAACTCCTTTACGTAGATTACACTACTAGATCAAGACTTTTTCCAGTTGCAGCATTCATTTTCTCACATCAAAATTATAGTTGTAAATGAACACAAATATTAGGATGGGGTCTGTTGCAGTGTTGCAACAGAACTGAAACATAGATACTGAAAGTGACTTAGACAAATGTTTGATATTTAAGGTGAAATGTCACACCAATCACATCCTATAAGGAAATAAAAGCACAGAATTGAAGAAAGATTCAATCGTGTTAAAGATTGTGCTATTAAAAGACTGAATTACCATGGCTATGAATTGATCAATTCAATAGTCAGAATACGATCTGCATCAATATTTGTCAATTTAAATAAGATCAAGTACCTTCTGCAGTATCTGTACTGCGCAGTTTTTCTTCCCATGTCGGCAGCACTTCGTCTTCGTCTAAACAGTTCATAAATACGCAGAAAAAGGCCACTAGCAGATCTCATCTACCATACATAGCGCGCGGATGCTATCTTTGTTGAGTGAAACGACATCATTGAGACGATCGAAAACCGCTTTAGCTTATGTAACGTCCAAGATATATATTGTTCGCTTGTATTTTATAATTTTGCTCATATGTGTAGGCATTTATGTTGCCCGGAAACTTAAATTAATGTTTACCATATCAGTAGCATCCCTCTTGGCTCATGTGTCATTAACTCGATCATTCACTAAGTACTAGAACTTCGAACATTCAAAGGAGCTGTCGCAATCATTGTCCTATTTATCTGTGCATTTTCACCTTCTATGGCTTCTCTTTCTCTCAAACCACACAAACTTCTAATCCAGCATTAAGCAAGTAGCGTTGCCTATAACTTAAATCAATCTTTGACATATCAATAACCTTTACCTATTCTCGGGGCTGATGTGGCATTAATCCGATCAGTCACTAAACTCTTGACCTTTAAAATACCTCGTGGTTTTTAACAGTCATTGATCAAGTCACCGCAAGTCACTTTCAGTCTCTCTTTTGTGTCTGAAGTAGTTCTTTTCTAACTACTTGTGCTGTGTGGAGATAGAAAATGTCGTAACTAAATACATACCAGAAATATATCAGGTTGATGTGAAGAAAAAACTAGAGACAAAATAAATTTCTTAGTTGCTCTTATAAACTTTTGGACCGCCTTAAAAAAATCTGTTCGTTGACCTGAATTTATTACAATAGTTTTCCCCAGTAATAACAAAGTAATGTCTATATTATGAAATAAAATTGCTGTTGTTCGGTTTATGGTAGAAAGATATTTTTGTACAGTCTAAGGAAAAATGCTTTGCACTTTCTGGTTCACCGCACTTGTCATTTAAAAACACAGGGTTTCCGGAAAGGACTTAGTTTTATAAGTTACAAAATAAGTTAGTACCAACGGCATACAGACACATACACGTGAACATCCCGCACGGGAGGGGTTTTCTCCTGACTTCAGGGTGTCTCCCGTCCCTCTCGTCATTCATGAAATCTCTCGCGTACGCAAAATTATTAGTGAAAAAAATTATTTTTTCCCCATTGTTTAACATTTTGGTTCCAGTGTAGTATATTTACTGTAATACTGCCTGTGATCACGTGAATGTGAACTGGCTTAAGCTGGGCAAGACCATGTAGTTGCTAATTTTAGCCTTTGATCCTGTGGCATGGTCGGCTGACTTAATTTTTTTAAGTTCGTTGAGGTGGATTATACTATGTATGAGCAGAATTTCGAAAGGATTAAAGATGTTAATTAATTAAGAGCCTAATAAAGATGTTAATTAATTAAGAGCTTAATCAGCATTCCAATATTTCATCCTGTCTCCTTAGGCGCTACCTGTTACGAACCAGTCGAAGTTTGAGAAGGATGAATACGTGGTCGAAAGTAGGATGTACCAGAACGGAATCTTGTTAAGTAACTGATCAATGGAATGAGTAATCTTCATATAATAAGTTTGGATAGCTACACAAACACCCCCTTTATTTTGTTCTTGTGAAGCTAAGCATTAAGGACAAGAAACCACATCGTTTACTTTATAAAGGTTTATAATTTGAAGGAAGATATCAGATTACCGGATAACTATTTTGGACATGTAGAAATGTAAAAATACTGGACAAGCATTGAAAAGTACTGAGAAAAAAAAATCTCATGATAGTATGTCAGTCTTCTACATGAATAAGATTTATGAGAAACCTTTCGAAGATCGTATGAGATTTTAAAATCTCATGATAGTATGTCAGTCTTCTACATGAATAAGATTTATAAGAAACCTTTAGAAGATCGTATGAGATTTTAAAATCTCATGATAGTATGTCAGTCTTCTACATGGATAAGATTTATAAGAAACCTTTCGAAGATCGTATGAGATTTTAATCGTAAAGAGATCCTAGAGAAAGAGTTTCATCTCGATTTAGAATTTTACATGTGCCACGCCATGAGATATATTCAGATAATTGGGATTACGATACCGACTGCAATTTAGTTGTATCTACAATCCATTGAACGGATAGAACTATACAAACATATCTTTATTGCAGTTTGGTACTGTATTTGTGCCATACGTTTAGAACTTTAGGATAAACTTTCATATATTGAAGCATCAGCAATGTTTGAGACATATCGGCCAATTAAAATAAAAATATGTCTCAATCTTGGAAATATTTTATTAAGTGTCCGACTGCTGTTAACAAGAACAAACGTGTGAATTCATTTGTTGAGCAATGTATATAGGACCGTTAGCTTCAGCATGAAAGAATACATTAATTGCCAAAAGTTGGTTATACATTTAGTTTTGTTAATTTTGAATTTAAAAGCTTAAAGCTAATATCTATTTGATTTTTTCTGTTCCATGTACTTTTCATATAATGTGAATACAAAAAGCGACGACAAGTCAATTATGATTCTTGTTTATTCAAGTTGAACTTGCTGCTGTCACCACTAACCCTTACTACTAATACTACTACTGATGCTGTTACCACCACTCTTGTTAATAATACTACTGCTGCTGCTGCTTCTACCACCTAATCTTGCTACTACTGCTGCTGCCACTACCACTCTTACTACCACTACTGATGCTGTTACCACCACTTTTGTTAGTACTACTACTGCTGCTGCCGCTACCACTCTTGCTACTGCTACTACTACTGATGCTGCTACTACCACTCGTATTACTACTACTACTGCTGCAACTACCACTCTTATTACTACTACTGCTGCTGCTGCCACCACTCATGCTACTCCTACTGCTGCTGCTGCCACCACTCTTACTACTACTACTGCTGCTGCTGCCACCACTCTTGCTACTCCTACTGCTGCCACTGCAACCACCACCCTTACTACTACTACTGCTTCTACCACCTTGCTACTAGTACCGCTGCTGCTACCATCACTCGTGCTGTTATTACTACTACTGCTATTACTTTCAGTACTATGTCAGCCTGATATTGCCCATATGACTTAAACTACCTATAACAGGATTGTAAAATAAATAGTTCATATTTTTAAGACAAATAACATTGGCCATGTTTGAAAGCATTTGCACATATTTAAAGGTATTGACTCCAGAATCCACTTAAAGTAATGTATATACATTTCTATGTATAAAGGTCACCCATTTAACCAACAAAGCTGGTCTCATGGATAGGTAACTTTTATATGTAGGGAAATGGGTACTGAATTGCGTTTAAGTGGAATTCACTGTATTATATATATATATATATATATATATATATATATATATATATATATATATATATATATATATATATATATAATCATTTGAGCATGTTTCACTGTCTTAAATTTCTTGAGCAGTTTTCGACTAATGTGAATTGGAGTTTTATGTTTTTAGTTTATTATTTTCCTGTTACAAATTATATACCTTCTGCCTAGCACATGATACAAGGGTGTTTAACATTAAACTTTTAAACCAGGATGAACTCAGCTACTACTTGCTTGACACTGTCCGCCAATTGTTAAGGAGTCATCCTACGGTCATGGTATTTTTAGTAACATGATCCATATTTGACCTAGGGGATTGAAATAGAGATGAGATTAGAAAAATGTTTATAATAAATTGTCTATTCATGATTTTAACAGAAGGAATATATCCTTATTTCAGTAAAAGTATTCGATTTATTATGGCCTTATCACGTACCCCTGAAATGCTTTAATCGTAGAATTTTTTCAAATGACTATTGTAAAATTTTGGGAATAAATATTTACATATTATTTGCAATAGATATTTAGGTTTAAAACCAAAAATGATAGCAGTATACATGGATTTTATCCATCAAAGTCCTAGAACCTAAAGAGCCAAACACAAGGCAAATTATATTTCTTTAATAAACAAGGGAATTGCATGAGCAGTTTCTGATCGATTTAGTACCAGCAGTTTCTGATCGATTTAGTATCTGATCGATTTAGTACCAGCAGTTTCTGATCGACTGAGTTCCAGCCGTTTCTGATCGATTTAGTACCAGCAGTTTCTGTTCCATTTAGTACCAGCAGTTTCTGATCGATTTAGTACCAGCAGTTTCTGATCGATTTAGTATCTGATCGATTTAGTACCAGCAGTTTCTGATCGACTGAGTTCCAGCCGTTTCTGATCGATTTAGTACCAGCAGTTTCTGTTCCATTTAGTACCAGCAGTTTCTGATCGATTTAGTACCAGCAGTTTCTGATCGATTTAGTACCAGCAGTTTCTGATCGATGTAGTACCAGCAGTTTCTGATCGATTTAGTACCAGCAGTTTCTGTTCGATTTAGTACCAGCAGTTTCTGATCGATTTAGTACCAGCAGTTTCTGATCGACTGAGTTCCAGCCGTTTCTGATCGATTTAGTACCAGCAGTTTCTGTTCCATTTAGTACCAGCAGTTTCTGATCGATTTAGTACCAGCAGTTTCTGATCGATTTAGTACCAGCAGTTTCTGATCGATTTAGTACCAGCAGTTTCTGATCGATTTAGTACCAGCAGTTTCTGATCGACTGAGTTCCAGCCGTTTCTGATCGATTGCGTGCCAGTGATGACGTGATAGTAAATACAAATCCTGAATCAATAGAACAAATTGTTCCAAATTTTCGACTGAAGACAAATTTCAATTATATAGAAAATGAAAATTACATCATCTACAATATTTCTAACGTTGTAGAGCCAATGGCAATTTGCCGTGAACAAGCAATGCCTGAATCAGTCATAATATCACAGCACTAACAGTAACAGCAGACAGACAGTCGTTCGCATGGCTTATACACAGTGTTAGGCCCACAGATCATTTAATCTACAACGTCCGAACACCTGGTGAATGAATCAGAAATTGTTTATTTGGCACCATTTCGACGTAGAGTATATACATTGTTTCACACATATAGAAGGCAATTTAATTTATTAAATACACTTACAAAGATCGTTGGCTCAATATGAACAAGGACTTCTCTAATTTTTTGTCTTTTTGTCACTTAAATCCTAGATAAGTATTCTGATTATCCAACAAACGCTTATGATATATAAATGACGTTCTGTTTGAACCTGGAACAGTTAGATAATTCACGCAAGGCTCAATTCTAGGTCCATTACTATTTATATTATTTATTAATGACCTACCACTTTTACTGCGGGACTCAATTTCATCTACAGATTCCTATGCAGACGACACAACATTATCAGACATCCAAAACACAAAGCATCAACTTGATATCTTTTTACAGGCTGCCCTAAACAAACTGGACAACTGGTGCACAAGTAATGGCATGGTAGTTAATACTTGTTAAACTAAAATATTACTTATCTCAACATGGCAAAAAAGAACAAATCTTGATATGATGAACTATGTCTAATATGGAAGGATATAAATTTGCAAATGGTCTGTTAAGATAGAGTACTTGATGATTTTGTAGATAATAATCTATCATGAACTGAACATATAAAATATATGTTGGTCAAAAAGTTAATTCAAGTTTATGGCTTCTCAGTAGGATAAGACATTTTATCCCAGAAAGGCACAGGAAACCATTTTATAACAGTTACATACAACCCTATTTAGATTACTGTAATACAGTATGGGGTAATTCAAATGATAAAAACATAGCAAAGCTAGCACGTCTTCAAAAAAGTGCATTCGGGCTAATATCAATCCAAACAGAAAACAGGGAAAACTTATATGGTAAGTTAAAAATATTACCTATTAAAGACCGAATCCATTTGAGAAAAGCTAAGTTAATGTACAAAAATATCAAATAACAGTGCTCATGTCTATTTACAGTCACTATTCCAGTATTGGCCACCTGATAACACTCCCCACCTGAGATCCATGTCTACCAAACAGTATAAAATTCCCAAACCGAATAACGAATATTCAAAAGAAGTTTCCAATACTCGGGAACTTTGCTCTGGAATAGTATCCCAGTTGAGATTAGAAATGTCCACTCTGTTTCCTTCCTCCAAACTCAATATATCCAGTGGCTTCAGAGATGTAGTTAACATGGGAATAAAAGCAACTGTATTTGTGTTCATGAATGCCTCCGGGCATTGTTAAATATACTACCCATCTATTTGGCACTAATTATATATTGCATGCTATGTGGTTTCACATGTATGAATGAGTGTCCGTGTGGGAGGAGAAAGGAAAGAATGTGAATATATTGTTGTATATGCATGCTGCTATGTACATGCATGTATATGTGTGTGTATATGTGTGTGTCTGTATAAGAGGGCCTCAAGGTAGATTAGTTCTTCAGCTAATTGTGTTATCCTCTTTAAACAAAATCATTATTAGTATTGTTGTTATTATTATTATTATTGTTATTATTATTAGTAGTAGTAGTAGTAGTAGTAACAGTAGTAGTAGTAATAGTAATAGTAGTAGTATACAATAACATGTGCTAAAATACTTGTAGCAATGGTCATAAAAATGTATTCCATTTATCCGAAAGTCTCTTGCAGGCACAGTTATCAATGTCTGCAAGAAAGTACTGAGAGAATAGAATCTAGCGTTATTTAGCTCAAGAAATATATTTCACATCTAGCCATAGTGTTATTTAACTCAAGTGATATATTTCACATCTAGCCATAGCGTTATTTAACTCAAGTAATATATTTCACATCTAGCCATAGCGTTATGTAACTCAAGTAATATATTTCACATCTAGCCATCGCGTTATTTAACTCAAGTAATATATTTCACATCTAGCCATAGCGTTATGCAACTCAATATATTTCACATCTAGCCACAGCGTTATGTAACTCAAGTAATATATTTCACATCAAGCCATAGCGTTATGTAACTCAAGTAATATATTTCACATCTAGCCATCGCGTTATTTAACTCAAGTAATATATTTCACATCTAGCCATAGCGTTATGTAACTCAAGTAATATATTTCACATCTAGCCAACACTGATGTTAACATCCTCCATGCCTACCAATCAATATGTATCTACAGTGAAACCTGTCTTAGTGAACATCTCCATATAGAGAAACACCTATACGTAACGGACAATATAAAATGACCTCTTCTCTTCATCTTACTTACAAATTTGATCTGTACGTAAAGGACAATATACAATGACATCTTCTCTTCATCTTACTTACAAATTTCATCTCTGTACGTAAAGGACAACATAAAATAGCTTCTTCTCTTCATCGTACTTACAAATTTCATATCCAAACATCTCTGTACGTAAAGGAAAACACGAAATAGCCTCTTCTCTTCTACTTACGCATGTAAAAAACAGCATAAAATAACCTCTTCTCTTCATCTTACTTACAAATTTCATCTCCAAACATCTATGTACGAATGACACCTTTCAATAAAGCACACAATGTAGTGCTCCCTTTATTGTTCTAAATAGACAGGTTAGACTGTATTTATTTATTAATCAGTTAATATCTCTCTCTAGCTAACTAGCTAGCTAGCTATTCATTTGCATATCTCTCCATTTGTACGCTTGCTATATTTCCTTTCCCATTTGTGTATGCTTGACCATCTGTCTCTTTGTCGCTTTGTCTCCATGGCTATGTATATATGTGTGTATGTATGTAGTTAGGTATGTACGTACATACGTGTATGTATGTATGTAAGTAATGTTTGTATGTGTGTATGTATATGCCTTCGAAATATTTCCTCTGAAGTAGGTTCTCTATGGCCAATAATATTCCCCTAGCTAAAGTTTACAGGATTTGATCGGAGGACGAGCTAATGAGTTTGTAAAACGGTGGTAAATAAATCGATCAAAATGAGGACGCAGTATGTGGTTATGTGCATACTCTATGTTACTTCAAATCAGGCAATTTTCCCGTTAGCATTATTTCTTTATTTTATTCTCTAGTGCACTAGAGTGGTCTAAAGCCATGCACCAGAGGATTTTACCGCCGGAGTCGACTACCCTTAATGGGATGTATTTCCTAAATGTGAAGAGTAAGTGAATTGTATAAATCAGGCCTACTATTAATTTACACAATTAAAATAATGTAAGTTGTTATGTATTTACTACGACAAGAGCATGGAGCTTAGACCACACGGCCGCAAGGGGCCCTGAATCGGTGTTAGGGCGTTAGCTCTAAGATATAAACCCTAGAGCCGTTAAACTGTACACAATTTAGTATGGTTTTAAGTAGATGACCTCTTTAGATTTTCATTTCATTATAGGAATTATTCAATTTAATTTTACCCTTTGTTTTAACTTTTGGGTTTTAATCGTGTTTTACAAAACACTCTTAGCACGATATAGGAAAAACGACTTATGGTAGACAGATGAAATTTGGATTTCATGTTTGCATGCATAAGTAGAAACAGTGATTATAATTTGACGCCATTATAGCAATATTACCAACGTTTCTATATATAAATTTTTTTATTTTTTTTTGGGGGGGGGGTGTGGGCAGAGATAGTTTTGCTTTCCAGTCGGGGTCCATATGCATTGGACAAACACAGATCTAGTTCTGTATTTTTGTTTGTTTGTGTGTGAAAGTGTGTGTGTGTGTGTGTGCGCGCGTGCGAGTATGTGTGTGTGTATGTTTGTGCGTCTGTTTACCTAAAAGAGAGATGGGGAGAGCGCAGGTAACGACATCATCTACATTGATCATTGATGCGAGAAGACTCTAATAATAATAAGAAAAAGAATATAGATCATCAGTGGGATAAATTTACATTTTAATGATACTCAGTATCATTCTTTTTTTATTAGTATTGATTGTGGCATCTCTTATCAGTAAATAAATAAATACATTTATGTTTGAAACGTTTTTCCTTATATATCCAACATTTTCATCAGACACGTATTAAAAACAAGACACCATGGATGCACATATGAGACGGAAATTCCGATGAATATTCCGTTTTGCTGACAGAAGAAATGATATATGGACTATCAATATTTAAATAAAGGTGGTGTTAGTTCTAGATGTTTTTAATTTCTTTTGATCTCTTTCGTTTCAAGCTGTTCTCTTATTGTTTCTCCCCACCCAACCCCACCCCACCCCTACTACCATTCGACTACATTGAATATTTTTCTGTTGGTGATCTATTCTCAGATTCAAATACGTTAATATTATGTAGGTGATCTATTCTCAGATTCAAATACGTTAAAATTATGTAGGTGATCTAAACTCAGATTCAAATACATTAAAATTCTGTATATATATATATATATATATATATATATATATATATATATATATATATATATATATATATATGCTGTTATATATAATCATTTGAGCATGTTTCACTGTCTTAAATTTCTTGAACAGTTTTCGACTAATGTTAATTGGAGTTTTATGTTTTTAGTTTATTATTTTTCTGTTACAAATTATATACCGTCTGCCTAGCACATGATACAAGGGTGTTTGACATTAAACTTTTAAACCAGGATGAACTCAGCTACTACTTGTTTGCCACTGTCCGCCAATTGTTAAGGAGTCATCCTACGGTCATGGTATTTTTAGTAACATGATCCATATTTGACCTAGGGGATTGAAATAGAGATGAGATTAGAAAAATGTTTATAATAAATTGTCTATTCATGATTTTAACAGAAGGAATATATCCTTATTTCAGTAAAAGTATTCGATTTATTATGGCCTTATCACGCACCCCTGAAATGCTTTAATCGTAGAATTTTTTCAAATGACTATTGTAAAATTTTGGGAATAAATATTTACATATTATTTGCAATAGATATTTAGGTTTAAAACCAAAAATGATAGCAGTATACATGGATTTTATCAATTATAAGCTTTGATGATACCAAAAAGAAAAGAAGCAATAGCTGTATGGGTCAAAGAGAGTGAATGAAATCTAACTTAATATGGCTAGAGACTATTTGTACACTCTAATATATATATATATATATATATATATATATATATATATATATATATATATATATATATATATATATATATATATAAAACACCTGAGACGAGAACAAAAATAATACCAACAGACACTTAATCTTTTCTTCTGAAACTAGCATGAAGTATAAGAAAATACATATTTAATCTTGTAAAGGTTTAATATAATTTAAAGGAAAAGGCAAAGTGATCATATTGACGAATAACAATTGCTGACGTCAACACAGGTAGAATGTAAAATATTTGAGAAGCACTGGAAAGTGCCTGAACATCTCCCACGCAAGTCTGTCAGTCTTCTACGTGGATCAGATTGCTTGGAAAATTTTAGAAGAGCTTACACGGTTTTGCACATAAATAGATGCTAGAGAACAAGTTTCATCTCTGTATACAACTATACAAATGCCACAACACGAGATATATTATGCTGATGGATGTTGTGATACCGACTGCAAGGTAGTTGCATATTTAATCTATTTTACAGGTGGAACTATATAAAATATCTTTATAGCAGTTTGGTATTCTATTTGCGCTCTTCTTTTACTTTAATATAAACTTTCGTGTCTTGAAACATCAGCAATGATTCAAAAATTTAATAAGGTTTAAAGATCAATTACAATGAAAAATATCTCAATCGTGGAAATGTTGCCTTAAGTGTCCGATTGCTGTTGACAAGATAAAACTTGTGAAGTCATTTTCTAAATAACAGTGGTAGGTCCCTTGGTTTCTTCGAGGAAGAACAAATAAATTGTCAAAAGTTTGTTGTAGATTTAAATCTCCATAATTAAAAATTTAAAATTTGAAACGCATACATTTTGTTCTGTTAATTTGAATTTGAAACTTTAAACGAATCCAGATTTAATTTCGTTCTGTTCCATGAAGTTTTATATATTAGAATATAAACAACACAGACATAAAAATTATGATTGTAGTTTATTAAATGTGTACTTCTTCGATCGCGTTTCTATAGTGACGACACCATTTGATTACATTATACCTAATCTTGAATAACTAGTAATAAACTTTCCAATAATGTATGGGTCTGAGTGTAGGATGGGTACATTTTGTCGACCTGTGATGATGGTGTCAGCCACGCATCTACGCGTACGTAGTTAAACAACAATACATCCAAAATCCCATTTTATTTGCTGCCCTAATGATAATTTGCGTTTTGTTGCATTGCAGTGTTTACCCGTGTGACTTATTTTGTGTTGGCAACGGCAATAAAATGGTGCAATAGTGACAATGATGCCAACTATTGTAATCAATATTCTCCTCATTATCTTTGTTCCCATCAATATCATCATCCACATCATCATCAACAACAATAATGACTGCAGCAACAGTATCGTCGCCGCCCACATTGTTATCAGCAGCAGATCCGAATCAACATCGATATGTTCAGCATTATCATCATCACCATTACACTACTACAACCTACTACTGCCGCTGCTACCACCACTCTGTCTACCACTACTGCTTTTCCATCTACTACTACTGTTGCTGCTATAATTGTTATTATTGGTACTACTACTACTGGCAGTCCTTGGTCGACCTGATAACGCTCACATGGTTTAGTCTGGGCTTTAATAGGTTTTTGATAGAAATAGTTTCGTTCTTTTTTCATCGATAGTAACATCGGCCATATTTGGAAACAATCTCCCACATTCCAAGATCTTGACGCTAGAACCCATTTGACCGTCAGCAATTGGCCATCATGAACAGCTGTTTTTAAAATACCGGGAAATGGATACGAAATTTTGTTTATTTGGGACTTATTGTATTTGATCTTTATATACATGTGGCTGATATCTGCTGGTGAACATTTGAGTGTATCTAGTAAATTAACAGCTATTCAACAGAGTAGTACCGAAAGAAAGAATTAACAAAATCTCTGATTCGAACTAACAAAATCAAGATGTTTTGCAACTTTGTTGTGGATCAACTTTTCCTTCAAAACTTTTGCTACAAAAGCCATTAGGGACAATTCCACTGGTGTTTATTCCTGCAAGAAAAGCGCTGAATCACTCAAGATAATTAACTTTATCATTAAGGAGATTTTGAATAACATTCATCAGGCGTTTTTTTATATTTTTGTTTTATTACCGACTTTATGTCATAAAAGCCGCAACGCTCTTCAGGTAAAAGCAATTATTGCAACAAATATGGTTAAAGGCAAAAATTCTTCTAAAACAAAGCAACCAGTACACTTTTATTTGGGAGTCACTTCAGTATTTACTGTCTTATCCTTTCTTGCTGCTGTCAAACTGTCTAAATGATCTATAGGAAGAAATCTGCTAATCAGAAACGCTATAGTGTAAATTTAACACCTGACAATGAATTTGAGATTTTAGCAGCTCTAGAATCTCCAAAGATTTCATTTGTCATTTTCAGTTACTTTTTTACCTGTTTTCTCTGTGCCTGTTATTTTAGCAATAGCTATATTAAATTCCATTAAATTCTGTAGAATGTTCGCTTTTGTTGCCACAGGCAATGTACACTTGCAGTATATTATGCAAATATACTAATTAATTTTAGAACATAACCTAAATATCCAAATTCCTTTTTAGAACACAACCTAACAATTCGCTTGAACCTACGGTTATGCAAAGGAAACCTATTGCGCAAGACCCGAGAATACTGAGATACAAATATTAGACGCAAAAGTGTCGTCTGATCAACAGCTATCAAAAGCTAGGACTATAATTGACAACGATCATAAGAAGCTAGGACTATAATTGACCAAGATCATAAAAAAATACTCAAAGTGGAGAGCTTCTGCATGCAGTGAAAAGATTATTTACTACAAAAGAAACAAGATAATTAAGGGGTAATGTAAATACCTTCGAAGCTGTCAACTTGAAAACAGAATTTATAGAAACTGTTTTGAAATGTGTGACAAAAGATTGTAGAGTTTAAAAAGACATCATCACAAAAATAGATCCAAACAAAAAAGCTGTATTGCAAGCAGAATTGGAAAGGGTTGAAACAATAAAAGAACTTGGTAAGAGTAAGGTATAACAGCGAAAGTAGTCGGACATGCAGTTGGTTGAAGATGGGATAAAGTTTAGAGAATATATTGAAAAATGTAGTTTAAAGTTAAGGAAAATACCATTAGGTCAAAGATTGAATCATTATTTAAAGAGAAAGTATAAAATGTTAAACTATAGCCACAGCGATAGAAAAGGCTAAATCAACAATTGCTCTGCCTAAAGCAAATTTATGAAAGCTATTATTTTTCCCGCCACTGCCGCACGTTTCAACTTCCTACTCCACTTTCTCCACCCCATCATAGTCCTCCTGTTACTTGTCCTCAACCTCATATTCATCAACATTCTACTCAAACTGAAATATTGTTTTACAATATCAGAACTGGCTTAAAAATGTAGCCAATTATTTGTTTGAGTAGCGAACAATGTAACGGTACTTGGTACTATTGGAAGTCTGATAAGTTGTTTATTTAAGAGTGCTGATCAAATCGTTTCCTTTTTAGCTGATCATGTTGTAATACATTAGATGGTATTAGTGGATTTGTTATTTGGATTGTTCAGCAAATGTGTATACACGGTATTGAAGAAGACTGAACAAAGATTACATGCATAGTATGGTTGTGCTTTCAGAACACGCATAGTATGGTTGTGTTTTCAGAACAATTTTCCTTCAGTATGATTTGAGGGTTTGTAATCTATTTCAAAAAGTAAACTGCAGGAGTTCCTGCAGCCATTGATATCAATATAAATGTTTATGTTATGGTCAATACTAATTTCTAACTTTGCACGTGTCATCGCATGATCATTATCACCATAGTACTTCTTTTCCACATAATGGTTGCTCACTTTTCCTCTTGTTTGTCTGGTCTTAGTATAAATATTGAAAACTCAAAGATAGTTTGGATCAGAAGTAGAACAGGTAGCAACATGAAATATTGTCCCGAATATAAACGTATTTGGGGTTGTAATGAGTTTGTTGTCTTAGGTGTCAAGTTTTCAACTAACTTGTAAAAAGGTTCACCTCTTTATTATCCATCTGATATCCGGGAACTTAAGTACCTATTAACTGAGCATAGCTAAAAGGTTATTGTCTGCATTCAGAAAGAGAACAGTGATACAACGTTTAGCTATCTCCAAAATACATAATCTTTTATTGCCATTTACCTGCATCTAAGCAGAATGTTAGTGAACCAAATACATTCTTGTACAAGATTATTTACGAGCATGAATACATTCTACACTCACCTATGTTCCTGTCAAGGCACGTTCTTTGTAATTGTGACGACAAGTTTGGCGTTGATTACATGTTTCAGCACAAGCACGCCATAAAGGATACATCAGTTTTCCGAAGCAATGATGAGGCAACAAGGAATGGTACAGGTTATGTTAGTCGTCGATGTGTTCTGCCACAATTTCAAGGTGATCGGCAGGATATCGATCATACTTACACACAAAAGAATACAACGAGCATATATTTGATTTGTTCTCCTTGAGATTGTTTGGCTTCGTACAAGAAGCGTGTAGCATTGGTCCGTCCTCCAAACAAACTGTGGCGTGTATTCAAAGGTTCGATATCCACCACATTGTAATCTTCGACAATGCGTCGCAATTCTCCATCTGTTTTCAAAAACGTCGATGCTAGTCGCGTTCCCCCATTTCTACCACTTGGTATCCTTGACTTTTCCAAACTCTGGCGTCGTTGGTAAGTTTGTCGTACAACTCTTCCATAGTGAATACTGTCAAAGGATTTATCAGTTCTCGGTGAGGATAGCACGTGGGACATCCATGAAATAAACATCCGTGAAATTCGTACACGATCTTTGGGTTTTCTAAATCCCAACCATCCACGGAATAAGATCCAATCTTCTTTTCTGCACCGTTTCTAGCATGTTGTATCCACTTGACTTGTGTTTCACATAAGTAATTTAACTTGTAATAGCATCGAAATGACTTTGGTGATGATACATATGAATGTATTTTTCATCTGGAAAATTAGGTCCTCGAAACATGAAATCTCCGCGAGCGACTTTATGGTACACTTTCAATGTATAACGAGGGGCGAGAACGTCTTGATTTGTTGAATTTTAGGAATTCCACACACGGTATCTTTCGAAATTCCAGCTTTTTCCAAAATGATTTATGCTTCTTCCGTTGTTTGGCTCTGTTCGACCGACTAATGCTTTTCCATAATCGTTTCCTTTCTGATGCATCGTTTTCATCTGCATAAGTTCGAACCACCACGGTGGCGCGGGCTAAACACATCTGATTTTGATCGTTCTCAATCTGGACAATAATTTGTCGAGAAATAGGGTGTTGATCCGCTGATAAACTTTTCTTCGTCCTCTGTCCCTTGGAGGTAAACCGTGGGTCATATGAAATGTAGCTTTTCCATCGGTCATGTCAAACTCATCTTTGGATTGTTGTACGTGCTGAATTTTGTCCAAGCTTTTGGAAGAAGGTATTTTCCGCAGGTGTACTAAATTCGATCCAAACAGGAAATTTCAAACCGTCGTGAGACATCGATAGTCTGAAACGATCGTGATTTTTAGCTTCAGCACTGACGTTTCATCTTCTCTATCGTATGCCGTGTAAGTGTAGGCAGTCGTTCTAAATTCTCTGGAAGTCACGTTGTGGGTGGCTCGAATGTAGAAATTATCTTCAAGGGCAACCGAATGACTTTCTTTCTTGGCCGATCTAGACTCTCTCGGTCTAGCAGAGGAGTAGGTGGGTGGCGTTAGATAGGGATCCCCCCCATTTCCTCTTTAAATTCGCTAGGGTATACTTCTCACAAAACTTTTCTCTGGGTATGAAGCGACATAGAACGCCGTCGCTTCGCTTCTTTTTTTTTTTTTTTTTTTGGAAGGGCGTGCTCTTTCCATGACGGTAAACAATTCAAGATTTGTTTGGACACTCTTCCTATATATATAGCCCCTGTACACATCTTATTTTAAAATTTAGCCAAACTAGCATGGACTGAATTGGCATCTTTAATTTTCCTCAAAGAACATCAATGGACATAATTGGTTTGGTTTGGTTTGGTGTTTTGCAGCACAGCAACACAAGTAGCTAGTAATTAAAAACTGCTGATAAATTATTGTGTTACATTTATTCTCTTATGCATGAATATTCTCTTCTTCGTATGGTTTTATTTCTTATCATTTTTAGTGCATTTTCTCTACTCGATACTCGTCTTTTAGTACTCATACTACCTTTATATAACTCTATACTAGCTTTTCTAGACTTGACTGTCGCTTTTCGCAACTCGATACTGCCTACTTGAATGTACTAATAGAACGTAAGTAAACTTCGCAAAGCACTCGAGGCTGTTTTTTTATGTATTCAGCAATACACTATTCTCTCAAATAAGTTTAATGACTGGTAGTTTTGAACCATTGAATTTTGTGCAAAATACATATATCTCTGTGTGTGTGTGTGTGTGTTCTGTGTGTGTTTAAAAATTAAAAAACATTATTAGTATTGTTGAAATCCATTCAATCGTTGCATCATAATGTGTTCCTGCAACTTTCATAAACCCCTTGTATCCCCATTTGTGATCTTGATTGAGAAGACATAGACAAATTGGAAAAAAGTGCAAGTAAGCGCGCACATTGTAATGCTTAGCTCATTAGAACGTTTAGGCCCTGAGTACATCATTCCAAGAAATACTTTTAAGTATTTGTGAATTTGGTGGAAGAAAACTATACTCTACATTTCTTTAAAAAGCTGTACATAGTGTCTGCACAAACTCTGAATTTATCATTAACAACGATATGTCAGTGCAAGATGCAAATAATAAATAAAGACTAGTTACAAAGTCGTGTTGCTGTTTACGTGCTTGAATCATACGCTGAAACGCCCTTCAGAATAAAACTTCAAAGCCTCTGTTTATAGAGGTATGACTGAGATCAAAATTCCAGTTGTATTTTATTATAGAAAGTCAAAGTATATCGACACTCATTGTTCACGAACTGCAAACAATAAGTATTCTCCTATCGCAACACATAATGTCGTATTTATATCTAAAATTAGGGCCTACGATGTATATTCTGTTTGTATCTCAGATTAGGGCCTACGATGTATATTCTACTGATACCTTAAGCGAGCAGTGTGGACTATGGTGACCATGAAAATCCACTGCAATATGCTGTTGCAGATCTTGGTTCATGTTTATTGTTTTCCAATGCGTATTTTAAAGGAGTAAAATATGACCCAAATAGGTAATATTAACATAACATGCGTATGAAATCTCCAATCATCCCATCCACTGAGTAGGGAACAATTAAATCCTACCAATCAAGCATATCAGATTATCTTAAAAATGTTTTTCTCTTTTTTTATTTAAAAATATGTTGGATTTTTGTTTCTTTCCAAGCCTATTAACGTTAAAAGTTTCATTTGGAGGAAAAATTATCAATTGAATACAAAAGTTTATCTTCGCTTCCTTTCAATACATCATCAATATGTTTAATGTTTTGATATGATTCTAAATCTATTGATGGCAGAGAAATCGTTAGTATGAGGAAGACAGAGTCAAAACTTGTCACAGGCTGTACTTTCATTCGTTCATTTTAGGTGCCCCTAAAAATTGCATTTGCGTCAGCTATTTAGATGTATGACTGGTGGTCTTAAGACTGCATTCTCTAGCAAAATATCATGAATTTCGAACATTGCTTGACACGATTTTGTGGCTCTTACGATGAAGAATAATACCAAATAATTTTCGTAAAATATACAGTTGATTGAAGAAAAATGGGACGGACTCATCGGAAGCAGACAAATCGGGCAGAAGAGATAATAAGTAAATATGCTGAAGTGATTCCCGGTTAGTTCTTTTTCATGCACGCGTAGCACAATGGGCAAATAGGTAAGCATGGCACATGGAACTGTATATTTCCTTAGTAACTGCAGCCATATTTGATGGTGTATTGTCAACATTAGTACTAATTTAAAAGTTCTACATGCTAGGATGCTTTCTGTCAAATGTAGTCAAATTCGGTTGAAAGTTTATTGAGATGTCAATTAAAAGATTTTCTATTTTTAGTAACTATAACCATATTTATGGTGCGTACGTATCATTTGTACAAATGTTTAAGCTCTTCATGTCAGAATGTTTTCTGTAAAATTGGGTCAAATCCCGTTGTTTAGTAATTGCTTAAAGGTTTTTCCTTTTAGCAACAGTGGCTGTATTTATTGGTGAATCGGCATCATTTGACGAATACAAATACTTCCATGTCAGAATGTTTTCTATCAAGTTTGGCTAAATTCTGTTCAGCGCGTTTGAAGAAGTTGATTAGTTGTTAATGTTTAGTAACAACTGCCATATATTGATATTGGATAGGTATAAATTGTATGGACGCAATATATAACAATGTAAACTCTGTCCACTATATAACAGTGCAAATTCTGTCCAATATATAACAGTGTAAATTCTGTCCAATATATAACAGTGCAAATTCTGTCCAATATATAACAGTGCAAATTCTGTCCAATATATAACAGTGTAAATTCTGTAAGTGTAAATTCTGTCCAATATATAACAGTGTAAATTCTGTCCAATCGATCCTTGAGGAGAAGGTGTAAATTCTGTCCAGTATGGATCGATCCTTGAGAAGAAAGTTAAATGGTTTTATGCTTCTAGTAACTCCAGCCGTATTGGTGGCAGGTCTGTATCATTTCTATAAACTTGAAAGACTCTCAACCAGAATGCCAAGTTTTAATTCTTTTTGCGAAGTAGTTGTATATCACAAATATTAAGGGAAGCAAGGTGCACGACGGACGAAGGCCGAAAATCAAAATCATAGTGCATGCTTCTTCTAATGATCCAGAAAGCAGTCTTGTCTTTAAAACTTCAACGACGCTGAGTGTAATCAATGTTATGTTTAATTTGGAACGCAATGAATTATTTAAAACTAAGAAATCTGAACAGGACGATGAAGGTGGATTTTGACAGTACGAGAAGCATTGTAAATAGTCATAAGTTTCTAAGAACCCGCTCAAAGTTTCTAAGAATCGTGAAAAATTTACTTTGAGAGAGAATACAGCTTTAAAAGTAAAATACCATTGGCACGCTTTATCTCCATATATATATATATATATATATATATATATATATATATATATATATATATATATATGCACATATACGAGAGGGCAATTGTAAGTATAATACAACCATCAAACATGCTACGCAGGTCCAGGATAAAAATATAAATAAACAAATTCGATAGCAAAATCAGTCACAAAGAATTCTCTTTGAACTTTTTTCAAATAAACTACATTACAGAAATCCACTCAGTAAAGGCCCTTAACATAGTGTCATGAAAGTGTATCAAATGTATTGATGCAATGTAGAAAGTGATACATATAAATAAAAACAGAGTATAGTTTTTGAGATCCACTCAGTCTGGGCAGTTTACTCTTGCATTATGAAAATGTATCAGTGCCTTCATACAATGTATCAAGTATCACATAACAAGCACATTTGTTAGATCAATCACAGTAATACTCTATTTATTCAACGAAAACATGGTAACTGTTTACTTATGTCCGATGCAACATTTGTATGCACATTTTATAGAATAAAAGTGTCTGTACATAACGTTTTTATTTGAAATGATATATTATGTATTACCGTCATCTCCAATCAAATCTGTCTTAGTGGACACATCAAATAAAAAACATCTGGTCCTAAAGGAGAACAAGGTACATTGTATAGAAAGATCATCTGTACATATAATTGTAACAGGATTAAACCGGGTGGGATTGGATCAAGCGAAGAATGACTTGAATGATAAGGCAAATTAATGGTCATTGAATCGCTGACACCATAGCTTTTGAATCGCTGACACCATAGCTCACACCTTTACTTGCAACGCTCAGAAACTTAACTATAACAACTGCAAACTCTACCCTACTCACACAGTTCAACAACGGATATAACAAAATGGTATCGTTCCAAAATGGATACGATCAAAGCATGAATTTTCAAAATATAATCACAAATTATATCGTTTTTTAACGGATATGATCGATGCATACAATGTATCAACACATATGTTTAATACACGGATATACCAATATATATGAACACTGTATGAATTTTTCAACATATATAATTAAGGTGTGGACGTGTTAACAAATATGATCAACATACCGAATTATCAACAAATTAAACAAATAAAATAAATGTATGGGTTTTTATCAACAGGTATGATCAATGTTTTGTTCATCAACTGTTACGACTCTATGGTCTAAAAATATGTAACAGAAAGAAAGTGAAGCAAAAAAAGTAAGTAAAAATCAATAAGCAATATATTTCTAAACAATTAAAATGAAAATTCAAAAGACACTTACAATACTGTGAATTAAAATCCAAATAATCCAATAATCCTAATTGTCCTAATCACAAGTACAAAATAGTACAAAATATAGAATGTTCCGAATGAATTCCAGTAGCCTTGAATGTCCTGATGTGCCAGTAGTCTTGAATCTCCCGATGTGTCAGTAGTCTTGAATGTCCTGATGTGCCAATTGCCTTTAATGTCCTGATATGCCTGAATGATGTTATCCAGAATATCTTTGAATGGACTCGCAAAAATCCCAAAGTCAAGTATTAATCCATATGAGAATGAGCACTTTTAGCAATTCCAACGAATATTTCAAATAAATAATTCCTCTCTCTGAATTTGCACTGATTTTAGCACCTTTGTACTAGCAATGAGGTACTGCACATCTACCTTACTTTTGCCTCTTTTTAGTACAAACTGAACAATGTGACTGTTATTTCTTTTCCGTAGAAATATCTTTAGCACTGTTGTGAGTAAACCATAAACAGCAACTACATTTGTATCAGAAATTTAGAATCTTTTAGAAGCAAATAATATTTGATGTATTTGTATTCCTTCAAACTATGTAGAATTTCAATATAATAGTTCAGTAAAAAGAATCTTCTAAATATATTTTTGTCTCTTTCTCCACAAAAAGCATGTGAAAATTGCATAACATAATGAAGGAACCAACACAAATATAAGTGACATAATTATGAGCATATATAGCTTTAACATTCACACATGCCTTCTATCAACAAAATAATATTAAGTTGAATGTTCGAAATAATAAATTATATTTTCGACATAGTAAGTTGAATTTTCAAGAGAGCAAGTTGCTTTTTCAACATACTAAGTTAAATTTTCGAGATAGTGAATTGAACTTTCAACATACTAAGTTAGATTTTGAATTGAACATTGAGTTCAATTGCCAACATAATAAGTTGATTTATCAAGACAGTGAGTTCAATATTCAACATACTAAACTGAGTTTACAGACCGTGAGTTGAGTTCAGAACATGCTAACTTTAATTTCGAGACAATAAGTTCAATTGTCAACATACTAAGTTGAACTTTTTAGACAGCGAGCTGAATGTTCAATATACTAAATTGAATTTTAGAGAAAGCGCTTTGACTTGTCAACATACTAAGTTAATTTTCGAGACAGTGAGTTGAATTGTCAAAAAGACAAATTAAAATTTCTATAAAGTGTTTTGACTTGTCAACATGCTCAGATGAATGTTTTAAATAGTTAATTGAATTGTCACTACGATTTCCACTGCCTATTTAAACCTAACTCAATTCAGAATCTCAACACAATCCATCAGAGAGTAACCCTTAGGTCACATTAAAAAATTGTCATACAATGGACCTTTACTAACCTTTGCTAACCTCCCTGAAACTTCATGCTATAAATGCAATAAACAGTCTACTGGCAGATTGTCCCGACAGGGGTAAACCAACAATAAAGTTAATAAATATATACCCATCGGGTTAGATGTGTGACAGGCAAACAGACGGAGAAATGAATGGACTGATATATTAAGGGAGGAAAACACAATATATCCCATGTTATTTAAAAGTCATATGGATACAAAATATCTTATAGTGATGATACAACTTATTTATGGTATGATGATCATGCAAAGGACATGATGCGTATATGTCTATTACTGACTTTCACATTCAAGAAAATGCTCCAATAGGTCAGTATTTTCTCCAATACACATAACAGCACGAGTTCCTCCACCACCCTACCCGATTAAAACATGCATGAGTGTGCGGAAATGGCAGAATGTCAATTTGCCTTGAGCATAACAAAAGTTGTAACATTTAGCTCAATCAGATCATGTAAGCACTTGACTTGTAGACAAACCATTACAATCAAGCACGCACTTGACTTGTGAATCAACCATTACAATCAAGTGCTTGACTTGTAGATCAACCATTACAATCAAGAGCTTGACTTGTAGATCAACCATCACAATCAAGCGCTTGACCTGTAGATCAACCATCACAATCAAGCGCTTGACTTGTAGATCAACCATCACAATCAAGTGCTTGACTTGTAGATCAACCATTACAATCAAGCACTTGACTTGTAGGTCAACCATTACAATCAAGCGCTTGACTTGTAGGTCAACAATTACATTGAAGCACTTGACTTGTAGATCAACCATTACAGTCAAGCGCTTGACTTGTAGATCAGCCATCACAATCAAGCGCTTGACTTGTAGATCAACCATCACAATCAAGCACTTGACTTGTAGATCAACCATTACAATCAAGCGCTTGACTTGTAGATCACTATAGTTATAACAATTATAACAATGCTGTAAGAATTTCAACAATTTCAGTCTTGTAGGATTTGAAAAAGGATCGATCAGGTGACCACTCACTCACATTCTGCATGTCGGGACAAAAGCGGGTTTTTATGTCATCTAAAGCACTATAAGGTTTCTACTGTGCACTTAACAAGTGTGTAATTAACACAAAGCACGTAACTTTATATGATGTATGGAGAGATAAGTCTCTTTCTGGCTTCTTTTTATATGTCATAATTCAGTCAAATACTAAGACAGTCCCTTTAAGATTCGAAGACACGAATTCACTTGTGACTGCAACAAAATGTAGTATGTATGTATGCATGTATGTATGTATGTATGTATGTATGTATGTATGTATGTATGTATGTATGTATGTATGTATGTATGTATGTATGTATGTATGTATGTATGTATGTATGTATATATGTATGCATGTATGCATGTATGTATGTATGTATGTATGTATGTATGTATGTATGTATGTATGATGAATAGGGTTAAAAGTCACGTCATCAAATCGTGGCTATATAATGCCGATTCAATATTTAGTCCTAAGAACATAAAGGGAAAATATTGCTAAAAATTCTCTTATCATGCTTTCTGAGTTATTGCTTGGATGGTATCTTGTCATTCTTGCTTATATTTTCACTTACCCTCATATAGCTCCGATTTGCCTAGTGATGACATCTCCTTTGTTGTTCAGGTTTGGAAAAAAGTCAAAGGGTGCACTAGGTATGATATAATCAATGTCTAGCTTTTCACCATCTCTAACACCTTCTGGCTTTGTAAAGTTTAACCACCTTTGAAAGAAGTCGACGGATGGAACACCAAGTAATTTCACTGTTGTGTCATATTTGTTTGTCCTGTAATGCACTAGCATTTCTATATCTTGTTTTTTTATGTATTATGTACTTTACGTCATTCAGGCGATTGTTTCTGAACTATTCATTTCAGTGTTCTCTATTTACTTCACGCCAATTCCTATAATAGTTCTTATTTTGTTCCCTCCAGTCTTTGATGAACTTATTATGGATCTCTATATCTTTCTCTCCACTGTTTATTGTACTCAATTCTACAAGGATCGCAGTATCTGCTGGTTTTGTCAAACATATTAATACCTTGTTTAATTTGACATTGTGAACATGTCTTAGCCTCCATTTATCCAACCTCTTGAATTTCAATATAAGCCTACAAAGTGTATATTTTCCTTGGTCAAGTATATCACACAAAGAATTAATTACTGTAACAGCTCTTTTTCTGCTCTATAAGAGACTCTACATGTCAAAACGTATTTCACGGCGACTTCATTTCATATGCTGTTAAAGGTCCACACAAACAATTACAAAGAAGTATGATAAATAGACTGAATATCAGAATTAAATAAAAGACGAAGAAGGAAAAGTAATAGATTTGTATCGCATGCTAGTAACATATGTCTTTCAAGTTAAGTAAATGGGATAAATATCATCAAGAGGTCCTAGTGGGTTTGGTTTTGAATCTATGAGCAGTGAATTAATCTGAATCAACAAATGTATACTTAATGTAGGTGATTATGTACGTGTGATTGGTGCAGCTAATCATCTATTTGTACAGAGTCATATTGGCACTGATATACGTAGGGCCTACAATGAAAATAATTTAAGATATATCAAAACGTGGAGAAAACAAGTTAATAGTAATCCGGAAACAATGGAACAATGTTCACATTATAGATCAATCAAATTCACAGAGCCACATAAACAGACAGACGATAACAAAAAGAAGATTTTAGTTGTTCAAAATTTATTTATCGAACGACTGAATACTCTGTCCAACTCATATTCCTTCTTTGTAGGCTGATAAAGATAGACCAGCAACAGTACATACAACAAGCTGAGGAGAGGATAAATAATGAAATATCTGCCTTAGAGAATGATAGACCCACAATCACGATTTCCGTACAGAATTTCAATAGTAACGGGATGGAGAATATTGAAGATATAAAACGTTTGTTGACGATTTTTAAAGGTAAAATGTAATTGCTCTAAGGAATAATATTCAGCAATTACAAAAGAAGAACGACTTCGATGAAGTTAATATAAAGATAGTAGACCAAGATAACATAGCAGTGGAAAGTGTTTTCGATGAAAATACTCTGGTACCATAGAAATGAAAGAAGTAATTACAACGTTAAAAGAGAACATTGATGAGACTACAGTATCCATTTGATACAAAAAGAATAGGATAATATATTTCATTTCTTAAAGGTGCTATGGATACTTCTATATACGTCTATATACATCGGGAAGAAAGTCCTTTGACGGTACACGCATGATTTGCATCGTTCTAGATTCCGTAAATATCTTGCCAATATATTTCTTCATTGTAGACTTGCACAAATGTAGGGTTCTATATTTCCGATTTGGTCTATATCTCTTTGTGTATTAAAAACTTTTGTAAAAGTCTGAATTAAATTCAATTTTAAATTACATTCTTGATTGATTCATACTAGCGACCTTTATAATGGGTTTTGTGTATCCATTTTTTGTTTGAGTACTTGGATTGATATGGGGAATAGCAAGAAACGGAACAGGCGGTGCATACAAGGTCGACTTTTGTACAAACGACCACGTTAAATATGTGTGAATGTAGATAGATATATATAGTGGTTGTGTCGTATTAATGGAAAGTTGAAAACCAGGCAGTTTGTAGAGTGGATACATTTTAAACACTCAGATGCGTGAGACACCTGAAGGAATATTTAGTTAAATGTGGCATTTATGCCTGTCATAATGATTACCCATAGTGCAGACCTCCTATGGTGTATGCCACTTCGGTTTTGTTCGTGGTTGAAGGAAGGGATGGTCTACTGTTTTGAAATAATTTATTTTTCATAAAGGGGTTGAAGTGACTTCATAATTAGAACACATGTGTCGTTCCTTTAGGTGCTCCTGTAGGGAAAATAATGAGAACGCTCTTTGTACTTAATTACAAAATCTGACAATTTAAATGGACCAAATTCTTTCCTGCATAATTAAAGTGCATTATGTCATCCTTTTGTAAGAACTATTCAAAGGTGATAGGAGATATACATCATTTTACATGAAATATATTGTTAAGTGGATACATCTATTCACATTATCGTTAAATACCAGTGACACCAATTTCTCACAAAATGGTTAACCTTAATCAAATTAACCATTCATTTAGTGTTCGACTCTAAAACACGTCATTTGCAGAGAGAGAGAGAGAGAGAGAGAGAGAGAGAGAGAGAGAGAGAGAGAGAGAGAGAGAGAGAGAGCAGAACAGAGAGACAAAGTGCGGGGCAGAGTGGGAGTGCAGTACAGAAAGGGAACGCGGGAAGGAGAGTGCTGAACAGAGTGTGTGTGAGAGACAGAGAGTGGTGCTTCCTCAACGTCGCCTCAGGCACCGTCCGCCGCAGAGAGGATTGAGTGAATAAGTGAGATTTGTAAATATGGAAAGTCTCATTTGTAACGAATTATAATAATATTAGGGGCTGAATTGAAGGTGTGGCTAACAACACTACAGTTCAAAGTGCATAATTATGCAAATTGATTTATGTGCGTATATACTCGTGTTTCTCCCCCCCCCCCCCTCGAAACTCCTAGTTTAAAACACGTTGAATTGAGCTATGCAAAACATGACCCTGTTAGCTTATTCGTTGTCCATTAAATTTGCTTAAACATTGTGGGCAGATAATGATTAGGTATATTGCAAAGAAACATGAAAGATTCCACGTAGGTTAATTAATTGTTATTAAATTCATTCCTTGACATTCATTAATTTACTGTGCTATAAACTGAAACCCTGTCAATATAGCTAGCAGCTCAAATTACGTTTACGATCATAGAAGTAGATGTCCTTTCCACGTGCCATTTTCTATGGCCTTGTTAGGTCGACTACTTGTGTAATTTATCCGCGTTAATTAATTCTTCAGTGCAATGTGCGGGGCGTGTAAGAAATCTGAGTTAAAGTCCAGTAATTTAAACAATTTAAGGTCCAGCTGGCGGGGCTCAACCCAGAAAGCTCAGTCACACTCATAGTCCATGTATGTGGCAAAAGATCAGAGGCCCAACAGAACACAAACCCAGTATTAAATAACTGTATGTAAAAGAAGACAAACCCAGTATTAAATAACTGTATGTAAAAGAAGACAAACCCAGTATTAAATAACTGTATGTAAAAGAAGACAAACCCAGTATTAAATATCTCTATGTAAAAGAAGACAAACCCAGTATTAAATAACTGTATGTAAAAGAAGGCAAACATTTTTATTTTCATTGCGTTGTATGACCATTATGTCTAAGAGATTGAACTTGCTTTTTATTTATGGCAACACTCTAACCTAGGGTGCCCACACAAGTTCAATTTTCGTCTATGAGTCACAGCATGATTGTGTCATTATTGGAAGTATAAGAGGCCTAGTCAATGCTAGAAACTTCAAACAGCAAATCACACAGGGGCTCTTGTCATTGTTCGCAAACGTCTAAATCAAGCCAGTTTAAATATAACATAGCATATAGAAAAGTGCCTCATTTCGATCAAGCTGTGCCACGTGAATAGCTCACAAGTAGTATCCCAGCAGCGGTAACTTCAACTGATCAAAGTTGGTAAGTAAGTTTTTTAAGTGAAAAAGTAAGGTGACCCAAGTGAAGAATTCGAAGGTTATGTATCATGGACTATTTTATCCTTTTAAAAGGCAAGTTGCATAATTTAAATGATGTTAAATATTAAAAGAAATCTCTGTAGCATATTTGTTTTGGTACACTTCGAAATGCTAGTGATAAAAAGGGAATAGTATTTGTATGTACTTTAAAACTGTTATATCAGTGTTTTATAAGTAAATTTCTTTATTGATTTGTTTGCTTAACTGATTATACTTCTGGTCGATCTGCTTTGCCATCAGCGTTAGCTTGGCTTAGTGTTTGTAAATTCATAACAGCTTTCGATAATATTTTAAACCTTTTCGACAATTAATTTTGAACATCGTTTATCAGATTTATGTTATCATTAATTGGTTGTTGCAAGGCAACAATCATTTTATCATATTATTTTGTAGAATATATATGGGTATTTTGGGCCATCAATTTCTGTCTCTAAGTCCCTGGTAAAATATATCAGCATATGTCATACACATACGTTAGCTTATTCACTGGCTGTAGCATCCTATTTTCTGATGATCAACCTTCATTTGTTATGCTAATGTTATTAACATTTGTATCAGATAATGTGTCACTAGGTTGTTCTTGAATTGACGGATTTTGCTCAATTATATTTTGCCTTATATCCACTAAAATAGAGCCACATACTGACCTAAAATAGAGCCACATACTGAAATCAATTTTTATTCAATAAATCTGGTTACAAACATTCAAATTGAGAAGATTTATTCTAGACTTGAATTTGTATGCGAAAAATGAAATCACATTTCTGATAGTGGATTTATACTAAGCAAAGTGTCTATTGAAAGTTTTCTCCAATTTATAGCTAATTACAATACATTTTAATATTAAACAGTCTAGTTTTGTCCCTAACATTAAGTCTGAAAGTAAATAATGCCTATACAACGTTAGCATTAAGTCTGAAAGTAAATAATGCCTATACAACGATAGCATTAAGTCTGAAATCAAATAATGCCTATACAACGATAGCATTAAGTCTGAAATCAAATAATGCCTATACAACGATAGCATTAAGTCTGAAATCAAATAATGCCTATACAACGATAGCATTAAGTCTGAAATCAAATAATGCCTATACAACGATAGCATTAAGTCTGAAAGTAAATAATGCCTATACAACGATAGCATTAAGTCTGAAATCAAATAATGCCTATACAACGATAGCATTAAGTCTGAAATCAAATAATGCCTATACAACGATAGCATTAAGTCTGAAATCAAATAATGCCTATACAACGATAGCATTAAGTCTGAAAGTAAATAATGCCTATACAACGATAGCATTAAGTCTGAAATCAAATAATGCCTATACAACGATAGCATTAAGTCTGAAAGTAAATAATGCCTATACAACGATAGCATTAAGTCTGAAATCAAATAATGCCTATACAACGATAGCATTAAGTCTGAAAGTAAATAATGCCTATACAACGATAGCATTAAGTCTGAAAGTAAATAATGCCTATACAACGATAGCATTAAGTCTGAAAGTAAATAATGCCTATACAACGATAGCATTAAGTCTGAAAGTAAATAATGCCTATACAACGATAGCATTAAGTCTGAAAGTAAATAATGCCTATACAACGATAGCATTAAGTCTGAAATCAAATAATGCCTATACAACGATAGCATTAAGTCTGAAATCAAATAATGCCTATACAACGATAGCATTAAGTCAGGGTTTTGAAAAAATGGTCTGATTAATGCACCATATCATAGGGGCGGGGGCCCAGTTGTTTGCGTGATCAGGAGAGCGCAAGCTCAAATTCTGCCTAGACCATGACGGGTCAGCTGATGTGGTGTGTCCTGGGGCAAGACACTTCATTCCAATTACCTCGGCGAAATATAACCTTTTTGTGTGTTGTTGTGCCTTTAAACAATAAACAATCAAGCAAACAAATCCACTGTACCCTATTTTTTAGTCAAAATTCATATTGGTTTTATACATTGCCCTGCTAGAAACATTTAGATAAAAAAAAAACCATCTGAGACACATTGTTGCTTGCTGCTAGTATTGCTTGTGGGGAAGTTAGAAGCAAAACTTTTTTCGAATCCGACGTGTTTTTCAAGTTTGCGGCGCCCGATTACGGGCTACATCTTTAGCCTCTAGTTTTATTATAGGCAATTTTTTTCTCATAAACGATGTAGCACACTCAAGACACTAAAGTATGATGTAGCACACTCAAGACACTAAAGTATGATGTAGCACACTCAAGACACTAAAGTATGATGTAGCACACTCAAGACACTAAAGTATGATGTAGCACACTCAAGACACTAAAGTGTGATGTAGCACACTCAAGACATTAAAGTACGACGTAGCACACTCAAGACACTAAAGTACGACGTAGCACACTCAAGACACTAAAGTACGATGTAACACACTAAAGTACGATGTAACAAACTAAAGTACGAAGTAGCATACGATTACAAAAGAAAAATAAACATCTATCTAAATATTTTAGTATACACTGTAGTAAAATCATTTGAGAGTGTTTATAGTTGAGTAAACCATTTGCTGGTCAAAAGCAGATAGAGGAAAAAGCGAAAAATTCTGGATTAATTGTTTGGTAGCTGAAATTACTTTTGAAATTCCAACGACGGTGTAAACTCTAGCGTTGTCTTATGCATGTTTATTTTTTGTATATTTTTTTTACAAATGTGTTTTTATTTTCTAATGATTTTATTTTTTGTTCTTTTGTACTAAATGTTGTGTGTGATCATTGATTATATATATATATATATATATATATATATATATATATATATATATATATATATATATATAGAGAGAGAGAGAGAGAGAGAGAGAGCGAGAGAGAGAGAGAGAGAGAATTACAAATATTATGTGCTATCCCTGGATTCTACAGGAGAATGCTTGATAACATTAAATGATGCTACAAAGTCGGTGGTATAGGCATTCGTGCGAAGCAGACATACCTGCGAAGCAGACATACCTGCATGACGACCCAGTACTTAATTCTCATCTAAGTACAAAATCAGGGTATACAGAAGTTATTATAGAGAATTACAAATATACACCAAACAGAGCGGAAAGTGCTATCCCTTGATTCTACAGGAGAATGCTTGATAACATAAACATAATTTTTAAATACGAATAAATAATATTATCATACAGGCTAGAGAATTTTTAATTCGTACTCTACGGAGATTCGAAACCAGATCTTCGGGTTACCGCACCCATCGCCTTGCCTGTAAGCACCAACCCTTATACAATCTCGACCATGAAAACATCACCAAAAAATGATGTTACAAAGTCTGTTGGTATAGACATTCGTGCATGGTCGAGATGATATTATTTATTCATATATATATATATATATATATATATATATATATATATATATAAAGTCGCATCCATCCATCTACTATTTTTTTATAGATCGAGATCTATATATAAATAAAAAACTTATGGCAAATACAAGTTTTTCCAGATTCACCGGATCCCAAGATACAACCTTAGTCATAGTGATTACATAGACTCATTTTTCTCTATGTATAGTCAGTGTGTTTCTATTGTTTATAGCTATTTCCATTATATCCATGTGACGGCGTAGATTTCTTTTTACTTCAACAGGAAACCCTACATCCATTTTGTTCTCCTCTAGGGCTATTGTTTGGTCTTGTCCAGCATTATTATGGAGGTAGGTACCTATCTAAAACATATCCATCATGATGGTGATGATGCAGAACGCTAGATGGAATAAAAAATAATGGATATGTTACTTTCTTTTTGAACTGAACATATGTGTGTGCGCGTCTCTATGTGAGTTCTCCGCAAGCCAATCAGCTTTACCGGGACCCAAACAACCTCATATCAGTACCTTAGTTCATTTCTAAGCTTTCTTTTCTTCACTATATATTAATTGCTGTTACTAAAAAACCCTTATTACTCAACTGCATTTTTTAGATGTTCTACCACCAATGTTTGTTTCAACATGATTTATGTTTGAGCGTCTTTGCTTACTACATGCAGTTAGACTTATTGTTTAAATTGGCTGAGATTTAAAGCTTATTAAGAAAGCCCAGTGATCAGGATGCCCGTGAAGAAGAGTGGTATGTGCCTAAAGAAATACACTAATTGATAGGAAATACACTCGATAATGTTATATATATCTACTGGGTGGTTTTAAAGATGTGGCTGATTATTTCCAACAAGAATAATGTACTATAAGTGTTGTAGGTAACTGTTTGATTATCTGTCACACAACAAGTGAGTTATCAATGTTTGACAGTTTGGCAGTTTTAAGATATGAAGCTTTCACAACCTGTTGCACCGTTAAGTATTTTATAACGTGTGAATTGTGTGACTTTCACAAACTATATCGATTGATGAAAAGTCTGTATCAAATGTTTTAACTGAGGTAATGATGACATTCCATGGATGATATCAAAATACGAATTTGACTTAAATAATCGAAACGTTTTCTCCAATTTACAGTCTCACAGATGACACTCCACAAAAGCAAAAAGGTAAATTTTACGGAACATAAGAGAACAATAATATTAACTGTCATATGCTTTGACATGGGAAATGAAAATTTAAACAGTTAAATAAATATATGCATTCCACATGCCCGTGGGCAAGGACAAATTTTAATTTTATTTCTTTAAAATCAACATCCTACTTAAGTGATCTATGTTCTATTCTAGGTCTTACTACGAAGCATCATGACCTACCGATTACTCCTTCTCGGCCTAGCTCTGCTTGTTCAGTCACATTGTATTCAAACACGGGATTAGATTGCCAACAAGAAGAATAATGCGGAAGATGACCCGTCTTTCTTACTGCGTGACAATGTTCGAGATATATCTGAGGAGAAGGACAGATTTACCGCTGGTAACACCAAGTGTCGGTCTGACAACAAGTGCGGATATAATCAAGGCACATCCTACAGTTGGTGCTATACAGACGTCAACAATAACTGGGATTATGGCTGCACTCGAGCATGCGTAAAACATAAATCTTCCGAACTCATAGTATGTGCTACTGGAAACACAATTTCTTTTTGTGGTAATCCTGGTCCGAGATATATCAACGGAGGAAAATGTCTTTCCTCACACCCATGTGGTACTCACGGAGTTAGGTTTGAAATATTTGAGATGTATTGGTGCTATGTAGATGACAATAAAAACTGGGAGTATTGTTGTAACCCGCTTGACACATGCTCTGATAAAGAAGGAAATGGCTACAGTTGGTGCTATGTCGGTATTGTGATGGGGAATAGGCTGAGTAGCTGGTCATATTGTGCACCTGATCAATAGCAGAAAAAGAGTTCAATAATGAATGTATACCTAATGTCAGTAAGTCACATAAAAGCAAAGTATGCTCAACAAACATGAACCTTCTTTCCTTAATTACAAATAGATGTGTACTGATTAGTCTATATGAATGCTAAAGTTCTTCTATTTAGTAGCGGCCTTCTCATTTACAACCTGAAGTATATTTAAATGCTTGGAGCTTGATTTTAGTCCTTTTTAATTAACTCTGAGTCTTAGTTAAAGATATTGCCGATTGCCGCTATTATTTGTTCTGATTTTCTTTAAGAATGGAAGTAAACGACAAATTTAAAACGTTGTGCCCTTATAGCAGATAAAAGCACATTGATATCATCACAAAAATTAGCATTTATAAAAGAAACATTCAGTCATTAATTGTTCAATAAAAATATTTTTCTATTCATTTCCATTTCATTTTTAATTTCTTGGATACCTATTTCTAAGGCTAGCTTATTTCAAATCCAACTAAAAAAAAAAATTCAAATTTTGCACTCGCTCCAGCTTTGCTTTAAAATCCCATTCTTCGCACGTTAAACAAAATTATCACAATGTATGTCAACAGTTTACTTTGATCAATAAATGTACCATGAGCAAATTTGTATTGTGTTCTCTGTAACAGAGGAAAAATATACGATCAATATATATTTTTGCTGCCGTAAATAATGTATAGATCAGTCGCAAGTCTGGAGTCAGCTACATGATAAAAATGAATATCATATATGTACCTTCTCGTTGTAGACAAATTATATAATGTCGTGGCTAAAGATTACAGAGACGGAGGTATGAAAACGGTTGATATATACTTTTGAAAGATTCTTATGTATGTAATAATGTATCTCGGCTTAACGCATATCAGCACAATACTGACGGTATGGTGCCAATTAAAAAGTTCTAATAACGATCAAACTTAAATAATTAAGAAGGTTGTAGCATACAAAATTAATTAAGAAGGTTGTAGGATAATTAATTAAGAAGGTTTTAGCATGCCTAATTAATTAAGAAGGTTTTATCATACCTAATTAATTAAGGTTTTAGCATACAAAATTAATTAAGAAGGTTGTAGCATACTTAATTAAGAAGGTTGTAGCATACTTAATTAAGCAGGTTGTAGCATACTTAATTAATTAAGCAGGTTGCAGCATACTTAATTAAGCAGGTTGTAGCATACTTAATTAATTAAGAAGGTTGTAGCATACTTAATTAAGAAGGTTGTAGCATACTTAATTAATTAAGCAGGTTGTAGCATACTTAATTAAGAAGGTTGTAGCATACTTAATTAAGAAGGTTGTAGCATACAAAATTATTTAAGCAGGTTGTAGCATACTTAATTAATTAAAAAGGTTGTAGCATACTTAATTAAGCAGGTTGCAGCATACTTAATTAAGCAGGTTGTAGCATACTTAATTAAGCAGGTTGTAGCATACTTAATTAAGGTTGTAGCATACTTAATTAATTAAGAAGGTTGTAGCATACTTAATTAAGAAGGTTGTAGCATACTTAATTAATTAAGAAGGTTTTAGGATACTTAATTAATTTAGAAGGTTGTAGCATACTTAATTAAGAAGGTTGTAGCATACTTAATTAAGAAGGTTGTAGCATATGTAACAAGATAACCAGGTTGGATTTCGGATTTATAACAGAACACTGTTGATGGTGATAAAAATGCAATGTTTATTGATGAATGACTTGAATGGGAAGAAAGGTTATGATTAATATGTGCGTGTATAGGGTCCAAATATTGGACAAATGAACATAATCCGCACGAACCTAATACGTTAACCCAAATATGAATACAAATAAATAAATACACAGTGCAATGATAAAGGCTAATGATTCATCTCATACGATGAAAGGAATGTGTTTTACTCAGATAGCAAAAATGATGTATTTTTACTCATATAGCAAAAATGTATACCCTCAAATAATGAAACATGAGGCACTTTATTCAAATAATAAAATGTGGTGCAAACAAATGGGATAGATATCCTGCAAACTATCTTACACTCCCAAACCACTGGGTATCACAAAAACCCAAAATTAGCCCACGGCTAAAAGATTATATATATGGAGTGACTCACAAGCACTCCGTCACTAGCATACTTGGCTGCTAGTCGGACTGGTCAATCAAGCGATCCACGCCCACCAATGGGTCAACAACGCCCGATCACCTGGTATTCAAGCAACACACTGTTTATTCAGCTCCACGGCTGCTATGGTTAGCTTTAGTCAACTTCTATTGTCCCCACTATAGCTGGGACCTCGTCGACTCTGATCTCTACAGCTGAAAATAAATCTAACACCGTGTAGTATGATTGACACGGGCATATACGATAACACGTAATGACGTTATATACGGTAAGTTATACAAATTACATTATCGGCACAACATTACAAAGCAATAAACAAGTTCAGAAGTGAACCTACACGTGTCCGATAAGAATCCTATGGTACTAAACGTTTCCTAAAAATGCCACTTTATATTGCTAATATAAAGCTCTTATTAAGAACAAACAAGAATAGAAAATATACAAACAAGAATAGAAAATAAACAAACAAGAATAGAAAATATTTTCATTGTACTACGCAAGCCGAAGCTACATAGAAAACATACACCATAAATTAATTAATAATTTACGTACCTCTACAGCTGAAGACGTGCAAATCCTTAAGTAGACTGCTCACTGACAAGACGTTCCGTAATGTAAAGATTTAGTCTTACGGTGAGGCATTTATACACAGACGATGCAGCTCTACATCGTCCGTACACTTGGTGCATTCGGTTTTTCCCATCGAAAGCACTTCGCACGTGCGGCATGGGGTGAACCGAACTCACTGTTTCGAAATATTGTACAATATACATAACTCACTCTCGGGTATCGTTGTTATACTGAAAACGAAACCCGAGTACATGTATTTAATAAAAGGGATTTATACAATTCCGTGACAGCATACTTAATTAATTAAGAAGGTTGTAGCATACTTAATTAATTAAGAAGGTTGTAGCATACTTAATTAATTAAGAAGGTTATAGCATAAAAATTAATTAAGAAGGTTTTAGCATACAAAATGAATTAAGAAGGTTATAGCATACATAATTAATTATGAAGGTTATAGCATACAAAATTAATTAATAAGATTTTAGCGTACAAAATTAATTAAGAAGGTTTTAGCATACAAAAATTAATTAAGAAAGTTATAGCATACAAAATTAATTAAGATGGTTGTAGCATACAAAATTAATTAAGAAGGCTGTAGCATACAAAATTAAGTAAGAAGGTTTTAGCGTACAGATCAAAATGAAAAAATACCTTGGTAGCTTCATTTTCTTATATTAATAGTATTTTCTGAGTGGATTTTCAGATTTTCACAAATTATTATGTAAATAACTCAGTAAATTTTGGATACATGTTTTTGCTGCTAATGTTCACAAATTAGGTAAATGTTAAGTATACATCACTATGGTACAATCGAGGCTATTAGAATATGAGAAACAAATATATTTTATCGGCATTGGTTTTAAGAAAGGAATGTTGTACTCGAATAAGTTATAGATTCCAAGTTCAAACAATTTATTTTAGTATCTCACATTATATTGAGCATAGCTAAATCTTGCAGGGATAAACCTAACATAAGCAATAACTGGAGTATGCATCAATCTTTCTGGTATAAATATGCTTTTTGAAGAAGAGACCAAACTGACAGTAGAAAAATCTATCCGAAACTAAATTTTAATAATTCTGAGCCGACTTCTAAGGTCAAATGCTGTCTGGAATTTGAATTTGATACTATAAAAGAAGTAGAGCGGATTAAGTTTTTAATTTGCCATATATGATTACAACCTGTCCAAAATTAAAAAGATAAAAGTTAAAAGTTGACAAGTTTGCACGGAATTTTTTTTTTTTTTTTGGGGGGGGGGTTGTTGTTGTGTGGATAAGATCGGAAAAGCGACTAGTAACTTATGGCGACTTGGAAAAAATTCAGTGGAATCTTTTAGCTCTATTCTGATTCTATTGTGAGGGAATTCATTGAAATCATCATATACATGCTCTCTTCAATCTGCTGATCAAAATACAAAATAATACGCTTTTTATATGATATTTATTTTTTGTACATCGTAGTTACAAAACAGTTTTCCAAACGTTTCAAGCTGTGTCAGAAAATGTTATTGATGAAAAAGGTGATGCGGCTATTTAATTACCACAGAAATCCGGAAACATCAGAGCGACTTTTTCAAAACAGCTGGATACGCACGCGGGAGCTTGTGAATCAGTTGGGGAGCTGAGCACTACGTGCATAATAGTCAATGATTGTATCAATGAAACTTGGTCTTTTTGAAACATTGTTTAAATGATGTGTATGAGTCTATTAGGTACGGTCGACTACCTCTGATAACTATTTTCCTTTTCATTAAAATGTTGTGCTCATGTTTATGTTTAGCACTGAATCGCCTCCAAAAGAACAATATATGCATTTCTTAATCATTTTCTTCACAAAAAAGACGTGAAAGCTTTTGTACAATAATGATAGCTGGATACCAAATAAAAAATCAATCGTCTTTGTGTCGATTGTATATTTGGACAATTTAAAAAAAGATATTTAAAACAAATATATTTCAGAAGCGTCTTTTATATGCAATATATGTGTGTTTAAAAACTATTTTCTGCTTCAATGCACGACTTTTATTTGCAGTTATTGCCGATGTCAATAATGTATGTGCATTCGTACTAATTCAGTTTAAACAATGTAGCCTAACAATACATCATGATCAGAGGAAAGTAGATATCACTGACACTGACAATTCTATGAATTTTACGTTTATAGTTATTCAAAGAAATCTCAACTAACCTAGGCACTGACGTGACAAGAGGCACATCTTTCTCTTGAACGATATACATTTATCTCCTTGTTAGAAAGGAAAAATAATCCGATGAGATATGAACAACTAAATTGCAAATGACAACCACTATTAATTGAATCAAGGAAAAGAAAACCAACAGAAAACACAGCAACATTACAACAAAATGCGAACCAATCTTTAAGCAATAATGACGGTATATACTACAATGAATTTTACAAAACCTGCTCTTGATTACCTCTTGCTCTTTTTGTGAATTACTTTACTATCTTTGTATCGCTGATGCAATAATACAGCTTCTATTTATAGACTTCAGACACATTGAAAAATGCGCCGCTCCTATTATTTATCGAAAAGCCTGCAGTATAAAGCATTTTAAAATAGAAGCTAAAAGCAAAGGGACCAATAAAATTTCAATTAGTCTTAACGATCCGCATGGGAAAATCGAAACTGGTGCATCCTTTGTACGCAAAACATTCCCTGGATGTCAGAGGATGAAATAAGGCACCATAGCAAGTCAGTTCCAGTGTTTTTTTTAGGATATTGATAATTATACGAAAGAGAGCTCTGGGTGGGTATTTGTGTGCTAGAACTCGCTTGATGACAACATTTGTTGCGAGAAAAATCACAGGCGGTTCCATTTGAATTTTTGAAATCCTGTATCTGCTCTCACGAGTGTCACAGATATTGTATTACCGACACGTCCTTGAACACCGTGCCGCTCACCAGATAAAATCGAAAGTAGAACACTTGGACCTGCGATTGTATTGGCTTAAACTGCAATGCTCGCCCCTGTAATGTTATGTACTCGCTGTTCCATAAGTCCTAAAAGTGGGCATGACCCTCATTACCATCCCCTACCAAATACACGTCGTAGTCAGGATCGAGAATAATTTCAACTCTTGACAAAGTTAAAGGTGTTTCGATGCTTATTCCTGTCGTCTAGTCCCCGTTTTGTCTTAACAAGTCGATATGGTTGTCTTTAGGTCTATGATGTTCATTGTGTGTTCAAAATGTAAATCCGTCAGGTATTAGAATTGGTGCAGAATCTTTGCTGCCACTTGCTCGAAACTGTTGTTTGTTTGCTTAACAAATATGTTACACCGTTTACGCCTCAGCGTTCCAGAGGATAATGCTACCCGCTTGGCCACGTGGAAGGTTTAAAGAAAGATTAAGGATTTTTTTGTTATCCGTCCGCATTGTCGGTAGTACACTCAATTACAATCGGATGTCTGCGTGTATGCACTGTTTTTCTTTCTTTTCTGATACAATAGTTGTATGCGTCGAATTAAAGTTTGACAAAACGATGCAAGCTGCTTAAGCAGTTCATAGTACTCGTGTTTACTTATAACACCGGAGTAGAGCACTCGTGTTTACTTATAACACCGGAGTAGAGCACTCGTGTTTACTTATAACACCGGAGTAGAGCACTCGTGTTTACTTATAACACCGAAGTAGAGCACTCGTGTTTACTTATAACACCGGAGTAGAGCACTCGTGTTTACTTATAACACCGGAGTAGAGCACTCGTGTTTACTTATAACACCGGAGTAGAGCAGCGCGTCAAAGAGCTGTGACACCTGATGTTTAGTTCATTAGGCCAAGTAGTACTGTTCAACTGAACATTTTAGGAAGATGTCCCCAACTTTTGCTAGAATCATTAACCTTTTGCACAAGTTGAAATAAAAAAAGTCCTCATCTTCAACTTTTTACTCTTCAATCATCCTTTCCAGTGTTTCCAGTGGCGGCGCGAGGGTTCAAGGGGCACGGAAGCAATGTTCTTTAGTGACGCCCCTACATTGATACAGAAAACAGTTTTTATGTCATTTGCCAACCTCCACCCCCACCCCCCATCTAAACTCCGGGTACAGCTGCCAAAAAAGCGCCCGACGGCGCCCCGCCCCCACTAGCCCGGCGCCGGGGGCACCCCAGACCCTCCGCCCCATTCGGGCCGCCACTGATCCTTTCCATTACCAGTTTGTGTCGCAGATGTTGTGGAACCGGAACCTTTCTTATCGGTGTAATGGATATTGCTTCTTTGCTATGCAGCTGGTTTGCCCAATTTTGCTTATTCATTTTTTTCGCTAGTTCTTTACCGTATTTATTCATTTTGTCTGTAACCATTACCTTCTTCGGTTATATATTTGCCAGTAATACCGAAAGTCTCTCCATCAACAATTTTTTGTTAACCCCCTAGTCAAAACACTCTTTTTAATTTTTTAGTAAGAGAGCATATTGTTCTATTGATGTAAATACAGCAACAATTCTACTGTATCTCACTTTTAACGTAGAGTTGTGAAGGTCTATCTTCCTTGGTTAGTCAAGGCTCAGCTAGTTCTTGGATTATTCGGCCCCGGCTGCGTTCCGCCGACTGGAACACTTTCGGTTTCTGTTACCGGAACAATATCAGTAAGTTTTTCCTCAATCATTTTCTGTCTTTCGGTGATACGTCTGGCGGATTCGGCAATGACAGTTTTTACTATTCCATTCTAAGTCCTTTTTGACAGAGCTTGTGTTTGTTTCACGACTATCATCATCTATTTGCCTTCGTGTTTGTTCTTGTTCCAACAAGCGCGGCCCTTTGTAGAAAGTACCATTTTACATTTTACAAGCACTTTCGTGAGGCACTGTGCCAAAACCATTTTCCTGCTGCAGTGGGACCTCCATCTTCACTTTGTGCCGTTGCTTTCGCCGCTATTACACGAGCTATTCGGCCTGATTTGATGGCCGTATTCAAAATTATACCCTACCTTCTCTCTCCATCAACGTAGATAATGTCCATTTGTGTGTGCGTGCGTGTGTGTGTATGTGTGTGACGTCATATGTTAAGATTATGTATTCTCTAATTATCTCAAAAACAATATCTCAGTTTCATTTGATCGGTGAGGACGAATGATATTCAAACATATTTCTACCTGTCTTGAAACTGCTTCGGCATTGTATGTTGGCCCTACAAATGAGAATTAATAATACATTTTACATAGCAGGAGAAAATAATGGCAAATTAACATATATTAAAACCCTATTATCAATAATTGCAAAAGCGTCGGACATTTCCATGGGTAGAACAATATATTTCCCATCAGAAAAAGTATCCCACAACCACAGCCCGGTGGGGTAATTCATGTCTGTATGTCAGTAATTTATAATGAGCTTGAGTAATATGATACAAATTCAATGTGTCTCTTATTCAATCCACATGTTAATGTTCAGCAAAGATCTGATATCCACTCTCTGATATCACGCAGCGGTTCATATAATAAACTTATTGAAACATGCATATTTATATTCTAACAATGATTAGGGTATTCCAAAACAACAATTACCTAGGAAGGAGACACTAAGGACCAATTTTTGCTCAACATAATCAAGTTCACTTCAGCAATCATTCTTAGACTGCCCACGGTTAGACAGTCACATGTTGATATTATAGTTGCTTTCAAATCCATCCACTAATGTGTGTCTTGAAATCCATCCACTAATGTGTATCTTCAAATCCATCCACTAATGTGTGTCTTCAAATCCATCCACTAATGCGTGTCTTCAAAAAGAGACTACTCTTTATAATCGTATGGAGATGCATTATAATGATAATACTTACCTACGTGAATTATAGCTGTGTATTTGAAAGTCTTAAAAGACAGATAATTTAACCGAACAAAATAGACTCGGTTCCTTGCATGTTACATTCATATAAAGTATAACAGGGGAAAAAAAGGAAAAAGCGTCCATAGGAAGCCAGGAATTCAAAGATTATATTAAGTGAACAAAGTTTCAAAAAATTAAAATGAAATAAAGTAGTAAAATCTGTATGTCTGAAGAACACAAAATTATTATTTTTCAAAGCTTAGGTAATCCTATCATGGAAAAAGCTAACAGAATGTCTGTATTCATAGCTCAGTTTTTATTTTGATTAAATCATCTCATCAAATTAATAATAATATTAGACATTCTTCATTACTCAATTTCGTTGTAAATTAGTTAATGAATTTCTAATTGGACAACCAAATGATTAGATTATTTTTCTGGGCATCCAGAGTTTGTACTCGAAAGAGCAACCGTGCTGTTTGAAAGTTGTCACCTACTCTCTCTCTCTCTCTCTCTCTCTCTCTCTCTCTCTCTCTCTCTCTCTCTCTCTCTCTCTCTCTCTCTCTCTCTCTCTCTCTCTCTCTCTCTCCAAGCCAATATAATTGAGCAGTATGTTCACTGCTACTAGAAGCTCAGTACTTCAAATCTAAGCGTGATATGCCCCATTACACCTCAATTGATATTGCAGCTAAACCCTAATTACATAAATACATAAATATTTTTACGATTCCGTGGCCAATGTACGTAACCAAAGTCATGTGTCATCGAAGTGTTTGAAGAGATCAGGGTCGTTCCAAGAGGATCTCAGCTGAGATAAATAGTTACTAGTTTTGCTTCCTTAGTATGCAACATAGTTTCCAAGAAAGTTTGCTTATAATATATTTACAAGGCAAATCTTGCTTTAAATCGAACGCACTAGTTTGAAATAAAAAAGTAGACTTGAGATAGGATTTGTCGCTAATTTTCCCGAAAGCAATATTATGTCATTGTTACGATTCTATGGTCTAAGAAAAATGTAACAGAAAGAAAGTGAAACCAACAAATCAAGTAAAAATCAACAAGCAATTTATTTCTAGATAATTAAAAAGAAATCAAAAAGACACAGTAATGTGAATTAAAATCCAAAAAATCCAATAAAAGTGTCTTAATCACAAGTCCTAAATATAGAATGTTCCGAATGAATGGCTGTATCCTTTAATGTGTTGATGTTCCAATGGTCTTTAATGTCATGATGTGTCAGTGGTCTTTAATGTCCTGTTATGCCAAAATGAAGTACTCCAAAATATCTTTGAATAAGTTCGCATAAATCCCAAAATCATCAATTCAAAATCCAAAATCAAAAAGTCTATGAGTACTTTGATAATGCAATGAATATTTTAAATAATTCCTCTCTCAGAATTGGGAATGATTTTCCACAACTTTAATGGCTTTTTACAAGACTGATGGGAATTCCAATTTTATCTGTAATCAAAATCAACCTTGACCTCAAAGTGAATAAACATCGTGTTTATAAAAAACTATCCTTGAACTCAAATCTTAAGTAAACAACCTAATTCAAGGACACCAGTTAAATATGTTTTTGTGATAAGCAATATTAAGGTTGAAGCAAATATTAAAGTCAAGAAACATTTATAATTTCCTAAAATATTTAGAATATTATATTAGCATCACACATAACACCTCCCCTCTTAAAGAAAAAGAAAGATTTATGCAATAAAGCTTTCTTTTGAATATGCATCTAATACTATAATAACCAAAATTACTTAGCAAGATGTTTTATGATACTGAACTTAATTACATCAAGCAATATAACATTTCCATGCACATGCGAGTGCATCTGCAATCATATTGTCTTTTCCCCTGATGTGTCTGATGTCAATGTTATATTCCAGCAATATTAAACTCCATCTCAACAATCTCCGATTTTTATCTTTCATTTTGTTGATGAAAGTAAGGGGATTGTGATCACTGTACACAATAATTGGAGAAAGAGCGGAGGTAACATACACTTCAAAATGCTGTAAAGACAATATCAAAGCCAAACATTCCTTCTCAATTGTCGAATAAGTTTTCTGGTGCTTGTTTAGTTTAATAGAAAAATAACACACAAGGTGATCCACACCACTTTTGTCTTCCTGAATCAATACTCCACCGACCCCTATATCACTTTGCATCAACAGATAATTCAAATGATTGGCTGAAATTTGGTGCAGAAAGAACTGATTCATTCTTAAACATGGCATTTAACTTGTCAAAAGATTCCTGACACTTGTCAGACCAATGAAATTTGGTTTTCTTACTCAATAAACTTGTTAAAGGCTCAGCAATTATGGAAAAATTTGAACAAAATTTCCGATAATATCCAGCCATACCTAGAAATCGCATCAGTTGCTTTTTACAAATTGGTACTTGAAATTCAGAGATAGCTTTGACCTTAGCTTCTATAGGTTACACTTGACCTTGTCCCACAATATGCCCTAAAAATGTGACACAAGCATGGCAAAACTCACTTTTGCTCAAATTAATCGTCAGATTTGCATCGCTGAGTCGATCAAAGAATTTCCGAATGGTTTCCAAGTGATCTTCCCAGGTGTTGTTGTAGATAATGACGTCATCGATGTACGCGTCACAATTATCAAGACCAGATGTTATCATGTTCATCACACGTTGAAACGTTCCAGGAGAATTTTTCATTCTAAACGGCATGACTTTATTGATAAAGTCCATCTGGAGTTACAAATGCTGAAATTTCTTTTGCCCTTTCCGTCAGTGGAATTTGCCAGAATCCTTTTAAAAGGTCAAACTTGGTGACATATTTTGCATTTCCAATTTTATCAATGCAATCGTCCATTCTTGGGATTGGAAATGAATCTGTTTTGGTGACACTGTTGACTTTTCTATAGTCAGTACACATGCGGAATGTATTATCTGGCTTGGTAACAAGAATACATGATGAACTCCAGTTACTTTTACTTGGTTCTATAAAATCATTCTCCCATAAATACTGAATTTCTTTCTTCAAATAGTTCTGTTTGAGAGGACTCATCCTATAAGGATGCTGTTTCACAGGTGCAGAATCGACATTGCAACGTCGTGATAAATTTTACTTGTTCGTGTTGGAACATCAGGAAACAAGTGCTCATAGTCATGTAATAACTGTTTTAGTTGATTTCTTTCCTGTTGTTGTAGATGTGAAAGTTTCTGGTCTAGATTGTTCAATATTTCTGAATTCCGAAGATTAGTTATACCAGAGTCACTATAGTCTGATCGTATTCCATCGTTGATATCTTCACTGTGTGGGACAGTACAACTAACATATTTAAATGACAAAGTTGTTTCTGTTTCCGTCTCCCAGGAGTGTTAATGATATAATTTATGTCATTTACTTTCTTTTCAACGGTATAAGGACCATAAAAGTTAGCCTGAAGAGGATTTTGAAGTATGGTTAAGAGAGCCAGAACTTTCTCACCAGGTTTAAAATTCCTTTCCTGTGTATTTGTGTAATACCTTAATTTAATTTTTGACTGAGTAGTGTGAAGATTAGTTCTTGCTACTTCATAGGCCTTTGACAACTTGTATTTAAAATCAGAAACATAATCAAGAAGATTAATCTTTGAATCTTCATTTGAAAGAAGTTTCTCTTTCAATAATTTAAATGGTCCACGGACAGTATGACAAAAAACTAGTTCAAAGGGATTAACACCTAACGCCTCTTGAACTGATTCCCTAACAGTAAACAACAGCAAATGAACACCCTCATCCCAATCCTTTTCTGTATCAAAGCAATATGATTGAATCATATTCTTCAAAGTTCCAAAGCACCTTGACCTTCAGGATGATATGCAGAAGATTTAAACTGTTGGATGCCTAATTCATGCATAACTTGTTGGAAAATTCCAGACATAAAATTTGACCCTTGATTAGACTGGACAGATTTGGGAAGGCCAACAAGGGTAAAACAGTCTACCATTATTCTACTAAATGGTTCGTCAAATGCAGGAATAGGTTGCAAATGAGCCTTAGGTATTTTCTGATTGGGTTTTCCTACCATTTGACAAGTGTGACAAGATCTGCAGTATTTAGAAACATCACTTTTGAGTTTCGGCCAATACAAATGATTCAAGATCTTGTGATAAGTCTTACGGACTCCTAAATGACCAGCCAAAGGAGTTTCATGGGCTAGATTAAGAATTTCCTGTCGATATGACTTAGGAACAACAATTTGATAGCTCACTGACCACTCGTCACCAATGGGTACCTCAGGTGGTCCCCATTTTCTCATAAGGACACCATTTTTCACAAAGTAACACACTGGAACTTGTGTGGCTTCAGTTTCACTAATAGCCCTCTGAAACAAACAAGATATCTCGGGATCTTGCTCCTGTTCAACGACAAGGGATTGTCGTTTGTCACCCTGATTAGAACAAAGAGAATGAGTTGCCAAAAGAGGATCACTGTGATCAATACCGTTTGATTGATCAATACCTGAGGAAAAAGTGACCTCATCAAAAGACTGACCAATACATGTGTCAGCTAAAGGAATAATATCCTGATCAACATCACTCTCAAGAGCTCTTTTTGCCATAGCTCTAGTAACTGCACAAGCAGGGTACAAATCAGGGATTTCAATTTCGACAGGATCAACTTTCTGATCCAAACAAGGCTTGTCAGTTACAAGTGGATTAACCACAACCTTATCTCCAGCTAGGTCATTCCCTAGAAATAAATGAACACCCTCTATGGGTAAAGAAGTCACTGCCCCAACAGTCACAGGCCCGGAAACTAAGTCTGATGTCAAATTAACACAATGAAGAGGAACATTTACGAAGCCGCACTCTACTCCCTGAACAAGAACACTTTCACTAGAAGAAGACTCCTCAGACAAAGGCAAAGTACCTGATAATACAAGACTCTGAGAAACTCCAGTGTCCCTTAATATTTTAATTGGGATAGGCTTGGCAGAATCACCAATAAGTGATATAGAACCTTCTGACATGAATGGTTTATAAGTCTCCGAAATAGAATCAAATTGGGGTTTATTCGACCCAACAAATGTATTGCTTTCAATACAAGACCGTGACCTTGACCTCTTTGAAATAAGAGCATTTGGAAAAGCTCTGTCTTTACTCTGTTGCTTATTTTTCAACTTGAAGTTGATTTTTACTTGATCTGCTAGTTTCACTTTCTTTCTGTTACATTTTTTTAGACCATAGTGTAGTAACAATATATATATATATATATATATATATATATATATATATATATATATGTGTGTGTGTGCGTGTGTGTGTGTGTGTATATGGAGAGAGAGATAGAGAGAGAGAGAGAGTGAGAGAGAGAGAAGGAGAGAGAGAGAGAGAGAGATACATCCTAAGCTATATAGTAACCAGTATGGAGACACACATGGGACTATTTTATAATGCCGTTGGATTTGCGAACCTACTTCGAGAATATAAAGCTTTTCAATACGAATGACGCGTTGCGTAAAGTCAAATTGTATCAAGATAGACGTGGACTTTTCCTTATTAAATCAAATTATTACCTAACTTTGTAACAGCTATCAGAACTTTTAATTACTTCCAACTGATCGCTATCTTGTCGAGAACATGGACTGGACTAAACAACGACACGGCTGCAAACAATCACTGCTTTTCCAAGATGTCAAGTTTTACAATATTGTTACGACTGTACGTCTTACAAAACATGTAACAGAAAGAAAGTGAAACAAACAATGTAAGTAATATCAACAAGTAATTTGTTTCCCTATAATACAAAGCGAAATCCAAGAGATACTTAAAATAGTGTGAATTAATGGACTAGAGGTATTAATGTCATTGTACTGATTGATGAATAGTTTTTATCAAATGTTTAGACTGAGCTATTAATGACATTGATGAGTAGTCTTTATCAAATGTTTAGACTGAGCTATTAATGACATTGATGAATAGTTTTTATCAAATGTTTAGACTGAGCTATTAATGACATTGATGAATAGTCTTATTCAAATATTTAGACTGAGCTATTAATGACATTGATGAATAGTCTTTATCAAATGTTTAGACTGAGCTATTAATGAGATTGATGAATAGTCTTATTCAAATGTTTAGACTGAGCTATTAATGAGATTGATGAATAGTTTTATCAAATGTTTAGACTGAGCTATTAATGAGATTGATGAATAGTTTTTATCAAATGCTTAGTCTGAGCTATTAATGACATTGATGAATAGTCTTATTCAAATATTTAGACTGAGCTATTAATGACATTGATGAATAGTCTTTATCAAATGTTTAGACTGAGCTACTAATGAGATTGATGAATAGTCTTTATCAAATGTTTAGACTGAGCTACTAATGAGATTGATGAATAGTCTTTATCAAATTTTTAGACTGAGCTATTAATGACATTGATGAATAGTCTTATTCAAATATTTAGACTGAGCTATTAATGACATTGATGAATAGTCTTTATCAAATGTTTAGACTGAGCTATTAATGACATTGATGAATAGTCTTTATCAAATGTATAGACTGAGCTATTAATGACATTGATGAGTAGTCTTTATCAAATGTTTAGACTGAGCTATTAATGACATTGATGAATAGTCTTATTCAAATATTTAGACTGAGCTATTAATGACATTGATGAGTAGTTTTTATCAAATGTTTAGACTGAGCTATTAATGACATTGATGAGTAGTCTTTATCAAATGTTTAGACTGAGCTATTAATGACATTGATGAGTAGTCTTTATCAAATGTTTAGACTGAGCTATTAATGACATTGATGAATAGTCTTTATCAAATGTTTAGACTGAGCTATTAATGACATTGATGAGTAGTCTTTATCAAATGTTTAGACTGAGCTATTAATGACATTGATGAGTAGTCTTTATCAAATGTTTAGACTGAGCTATTAATGACATTGATGAGTAGTCTTTATCAAATGTTTAGACTGAGCTATTAATGACATTGATGAGTAGTCTTTATCAAATGTTTAGACTGAGCTATTAATGACATTGATGAGTAGTCTTTATCAAATGTTTAGACTGAGCTATTAATGACATTGATGAATAGTCTTTATCAAATGTTTAGACTGAGCTATTAATGACATTGATGAATAGTCTTTATCAAATGTTTAGACTGAGCTATTAATGACATTGATGAGTAGTCTTTATCAAATATTTAGACTGAGCTATTAATGACATTGATGAATAGTCTTTATCAAATGTTTAGACTGAGCTATTAATGACATTGATGAATAGTCTTTATCAAATATTTAGACTGAGCTATTAATGACATTGATGAATAGTCTTTATAAAATGTTTAGACTGAGCTATTAATGACATTGATGAGTAGTCTTATTCAAATATTTAGACTGAGCTATTAATGACATTGATGAATAGTCTTATTCAAATATTTAGACTGAGCTATTAATGAGATTGATGAATAGTTTTTATCAAATGTTTAGACTGAGCTATTAATGACATTGATGAATAGTTTTTATCAAATGTTTAGACTGAGCTATTAATGACATTGATGAGTAGTCTTTATCAAATGTTTAGACTGAGCTATTAATGACATTGATGAATAGTTTTTATCAAATGTTTAGACTGAGCTATTAATGACATTGATGAGTAGTCTTTATCAAATGTTTAGACTGAGCTATTAATGACATTGATGAATAGTCTTATTCAAATATTTAGACTGAGCTATTAATGACATTGATGAATAGTCTTATTCAAATATTTAGACTGAGCTATTAATGAGATTGATGAATAGTTTTATCAAATGTTTAGACTGAGCTATTAATGAGATTGATGAATAGTTTTTATCAAATGTTTAGACTGAGCTATTAATGAGATTGATGAATAGTTTTTATCAAATGTTTAGACTGAGCTATTAATGACATTGATGAGTAGTCTTTATCAAATGTTTAGACTGAGCTATTAATGACATTGATGAGTAGTCTTTATCAAATGTTTAGACTGAGCTATTAATGACATTGATGAGTAGTCTTTATCAAATGATTCCCTTCTAGGTGCCAAGCAACTGTCTTAATAAATAACTGTTGTAAGCTATATAAACAAATATGTGTTATTAGTCTGTCACACAATAATCATCGCAGAATTAAACTGCTTTTTTTGTAAAATAACAACAGTGTAAATAATCCACGAGTAAAAATCGAATGCAATGAGGTTTTCATGCTCTTTGAATAAAGACCCTCACTCTAACTTGTAAAGGAATGAATATTGAAAATGAGGCTGTAAGAATGGATTAGGAATGCCCTATATCTCACACGGCTTCATACTAACACAATCGATATGATAGCAAGCAGTAAATATCTTAAATTTGCAAAATTTATTAAAGAATTTTCAATACAAATCCTTAAAATGTTCGGGGGTTGGGGGTAAATATAAGAGGTTTCAATTATTTTAAATCTGTAATGACATATACACGAAATGTGAGAGTATTTTGGTTGTGGCTTCAGTAGTATGCTAAATATGAGATATTTCACATAATCTAAATATAGATTAACGTATCTCACATAATCTAAATATATATTAGCGTATCTCACATGCAACATAGATACTCTGCTTATTTATAGCCTGACAGAAACTGCGACTCTTACATAATGCACTAATTACAGCCGTTCCATTACATTTAGTCCACCCACCCACCCACCTCGCTCCCCACAATTTGTACCGTTATATCTATATACCTATAGCCAACCTTAACTCTTTGTAACAAACATTAATACGTTTCTTGTACTGTATAAGTGACAAGTGTGGTAAGTCTCACTTAGCGATATTCTATATCAATGTGTATGGAAATGCCATGAAGTTGTCCCAACTGCTCTTTTCATACTTTTGTAACAATATCAATCTAAGAAAATAATAATTCTTTAACAATGATTCGTGTTTTATTCATAACAGCAATTATCAAAATTCATGTTGGTGAGATCGGATAAATCATAGTGTCATATTTTGTAACAGCAGAGACAAATGTCAATGTAGTAATTAATCTATAAGTCTACTACATCAAACAGGACATTTCATTTAAAATAAAGGATTTTATATTTATCTAGTAGAAACTGAACTTAATATCAGGGACAGGTAGACAGACCCAATTTTATTACAAAGTATAGGTTGTAAACACTTTCCACTGACCACTAGTACCATTCCTCCTTGAAACATCAATATATTTGTAACATGAACAAAAAGCATTCCTGCCTCATGTAGTGAATATAAATCAGGCAATATATATATGCAGAGCGGAAAGTGCTATCCCTGGATCCTACAGGAGAATGCTTGCTAACATTAGCAGAAGTTTTAAATACGAATAAATAATATTGTCGTACAGGTTAGATAAATTTTAATTCGTACTCTACGGAGATTCAAGCCCGGGTCCGCAGGTAACAGGACCCATCGCATTGCCTGTAGGCACCAACTCCTATACCATCTCGACCATACACACATCACCAACAAAATGAAGCTACAAAGCCGCTGGCGTAGGCATTCGCGCGTAGTAGACATACCCGTATGTCGATCCAGTGATTACTGTACTTAGGTGAGAATTAATCACTGTGTAAATAATTTAACTCATATATATATATATATATATATATATATATACATATATATATATATATATATATATATATATATATATATATATATATATATATATATATATATATATATATACATATAATGTTATTTATAGTGGCCTTACACCTAAAATTAAAAATAGTTAGCTTTCACAATGGAGAAAAATAACCCACAAAAACAACGTTTATAAGCTTTCAACCCTATCAAGCTTTGCCGTGAGAATTTAATAAACAAGCTGTACTTTAAATTCATTATTTAGGGATAATATAATATTACATACCAAGTCTTCTCATTATTTTCATACACAAGCAGTGAAAATGCGAATTTTCATTTCTTGAAATAGAATGCATGGAGTAAGGGAGATAAATCAAGAAATACATAGATGTGGTTTATAGTTTTTTTCTTGACTTAATGTTCCAAGTATGAAAACTTTGTTCATGGAAAAGTGGATTCACTTATACACAATTAAATCATGAACAGCAAAAATCGCAAATATAGTGAAAACGAACAATTAAAGCTTCTATATATAGCACGGAGCCTGAGGGTAGTTCGGATTTAATTTGTTCTCAGAGATGATGGGGCATCCAAATATCAAATAGTTTATGTCCATCTGAATGCCGTTGTGTGGAATTCAGTCGTATGTGAACATACGGAAATGATCTTATGCAGTTCTGGATTCTTGCGATGCGACCCAAAGTTTGAAGAACTGCATGGGGTTGTATGGTTGGAATGGACAATATGCAACCAAAGTGGTTACCGTTCAGAAATTCTCAGTCTTGACGAGGAAATTCAAAAAGGAACCGTTGAACAAAAGGCTGCGAAGTCAATAGAGAGTTACACATTGGCTTACACAAGTGCCAATACGCAAAGGACAGCTTAAATAATGTGTTCTTGTCAGCAAGGCCGGATTAAGGTGGTAGGATGTCCTGGTGCAATGTTAAAAAGAGGCACCTACACCCACCCACTCCCCCGCCTTACTCGTCATTTAGTATTCATGCTCCTTCTACAAAGACAATGAAAACAAAATATCCTTATAAACTGTATGAAGAGTTTCAAAAGAAGGAAAACTACAAACATGGGCTACCAATGCATAACATTAAAAGAAAATGGCTATGGCAGACACTATATAGGTAAGATTATTTATGTTAGAATATCCTATATGATACAAAGTTGTTTTGACAGATAGAGTACCTTCGTTGAGTCCTACAATGTCCTCAATCCTGGTGTATGGCATGCATTCCTAGAACTAGATGGTTGCTATTAATGCATGATTTATAACAAAATTAGCCAATCGTAGTGCATTGTGTTTAGGTAACGTATTGTGTTGCAAGTATGTGCTGAATCCACTAATACTGAGCCAGCAGGCGTTATAACTCTCTGACTGATATAGCCATCACACGTTATAACTCTCTGACTGATCAGGCGTTATAATTCTCTGACTGATATAGCCATCAAACGTTATAACTCTCTGACTGATCAGGCGTTATAACTCTCTGACTGATATAGCCATCACACGTTATAACTCTCTGACTGATCAGGCGTTATAACTCTCTGACTGATATAGCCATCAAACGTTATAACTCTCTGACTGATATAGCCATCAAACGTTATAACTCTCTGACTGATATAGCCGTCACACGTTATAACTCTCTGACTGATATAGCCATCAAATGTTATAACTCTCTGACTGATCAGGCGTTATAACTCTCTGACTGATATAGCCATCAAATGTTATAACTCTCTGACTGATCAGGCGTTATAACTCTCTGACTGATATAGGCATCAAACGTTATAACTCTCTGACTGATATAGCCATCAAACGTTATAACTCTCTGACTGATCAGGCGTGTTAACTCTCTGACTGATATAGCCATCAGATGTTATAACTCTCTGACTGATTGTTATGTATGATGTTTATATAATATTATAAATATTTTAGGAAATTATAAATGTTTCTTCACTTTAATATTTGCTTAAATCTTAATGTTTATCAGGAAAAATATGTTTAACTAGTGTCCTTGAATTAGCTTGTTTTGATCAATATGTTTTCTCAATTTGAAGGTCAAGGTTGATTTTTGTTTACAAGTAAAAATTCCATTAAGATGACTCATATTCTAGAACATTCTGTCATGTGACCAATCTTTATATATGCCATGTTTGGTGGACATTTATTCAGTTTTGACATTACCATCAGTCTTGTAAAGAGCTATTACAGTTGTGAAAATTCATTCCAAATTCTAAGAGAGGAATTATTTTAAATATTCAGTGGATTATAACAGTGCTCATAAACTTTTGGATTTTGGATTTTTAATTGATGATTTTGGAATTTATGTGAACTTTTTCAGATATTTTGGAATACTTCATTTTGACATCAGCACATCAAGATTACTAGTACATCAGGACTTTGGAGACCATTAGCACATAATAACATTCAAGGACACAGCGGTGAATTTGGAACATTCTATATTTAGGACTTGTGATTAGAACAATCATTCTTATTGGATTATTAGGATTTCAAAACACATTACTGTAAGTGACTTTTTGATTTTTCATTTTAATTATCTAGTAATAAATTGCTTGTTGATTTTTTACTTGATTTGTTGGTTTCACTTTCTTTCTGTTACATTTTTCTTAGACCATAGAGTCGTAACAGAAATTGGGGGCTCGTCTTCTGGGATTGAATTTCTTTAAAGCATATTAGAGATATTAAATTTATCTTTGAAACTCATATTGATTTTGTCTCTGAATTTTTTTTGTCTTTGGCAAAGATTTTTAATAGAGAAATTTTTTGTGTGAAACCAACAAGCATTTACAATGGCATCTAATGTTCAGAATTTCATTTCAAAACCTACCCAGGAGGGGTTAGAGTGCATAAGAAAGGATGAGTTGCTCGAGCTTGCCAGAAAATACAGTCTATCTGAGGCAAAAGTATCATTGACAAAACAGGAGATAAAGATTATTTTGATTCAGTATTTAGTAGTAAAGGGAAATTTTGATAGCAGTGCTTTAAGTTCGAAGAGAAAGCCTGTATCTGGTTCTGACAGGAAATTAAGGGAATTAGAGTTAAAGAACCAGATTGATTTAGAATTGGCAAAGCTTCAGATTCAGAAAGAGATAGAGAAAGAAGAGAGGCAGATACAGATGGAGAGAGAGAAGGAAGAGAGGCAGATACAAATGCAGAAAGAAGAGAGGCAGATAGAGATGGAGAGAGAAAAAGAAGAGAGGCTGATGGAGAGAGAGAAAGAAGAGAGGCAAATGCAGATGGAGAGAGAGAGAAAGAAGATAGACAAATACAAATGCAGATGCAGATGCAAAGAGAAGAAAGGGAAATGCAATTTAAGTTAAGAGAATTAGAACTGGCAAACAGAGCACACTCCACTCCTTTAAAAACAAGTTCAGGTTTTGATGTTACTAGATATATTAGGTTAGTACCCCCTTTTCATGAAAAAGAAGTAGATAAATACTTTCTTCATTTCGAGAAAATAGCTGAAAACTTGAAATGGCCCAGAGAGCATTGGACTTTGTTATTACAAAGTGTACTTATTGGCAAAGCTCGTGAAGTCTACATTTCACTGTCAGTACAACAAAGCACTGATTATGATGTGGTTAAGGAGTACATCTTGAAAGCTTATGAGTTGGTACCAGAGGCATATCGACAAAGGTTTAGGAATTGTAGAAAAGAAACTGGACAAACTCATGTAGAATTTGCAAGGGATAAAGAACAACTATTTGATAGGTGGTGCTCAGCCAAGAAAGTTGATCAAGCTTATGATAACCTCAGACAGCTCGTATTAATTGAAGAGTTCAAGAGGTGCATCCATAGTGATGTTAAAACCTATCTTGACGAGCAGAATGTGGAAACTTTGGAAAATGCTGCTCGTATGGCTGATGATTATTCCTTGACTCACAAAATTTCATTTGGCAATAAGTCGTCCTCTCAGCAGTTTTCTGGTACAAAACCATTTCAATCTCATTCGAGTACTTCCAAATTTCACAACAGCACAACTGTTAGGAATCAATCATCTGATAAGACTGATCAGAAATCCTTATCTCTTCCTACGTGCACTTATTGTAAAAGGAAAGGGCACGTTATTTCTGATTGCTTCAAGTTGAAAAATAAGCAACAGAGAAAAGACAGAGCTTTTCCAAATGCTCTTATTTATACGAGGTCAAGGTCACGGTCTTGTATTGAAAGCAATACATTTGTTGGGTCAAACAAACCCCAGTCTGATTCTATTTTAGAGGCTTATGAACCATTCATGTCAGAAGGTTCTATATCACTTATTGGTGATTCTGCCAAACCTATCCCAATTAAAATATTAAGGGACACTGGAGCTTCTCAGAGTCTTGTATTATCAGGTACTTTGCCTTTGTCTGAGGAGTCTTCTTCTAGTGAAAGTGTTCTTGTTCAGGGAGTAGAGTGCGGCTTTGTAAATGTTCCTCTTCATTGTGTAAATTTGGCATCAGACTTAGTTTCTGGACCTGTGACTGTTGGGGCAGTGACTTCTTTACCCATAGAGGGTGTTCATTTATTACTAGGCAATGACCTAGCTGGAGATAAGGTTGTGGTTAATCCACTTGTAACTGACAAGCCTTGTTTGGATCAGAAAGTTGATCCTGTCGAAATTGAAATCCCTGATTTGTACCCTGCTTGTGCAGTTACTAGAGCTATGGAAAAAAGAGCTCTTGAGAGTGATGTTGATCAGGATATTATTCCTTTAGCTGACACATGTATTGGTCAGTTTTTTGATGAGGTCACTTTTTCCTCAGGTATTGATCAATCAAATGGTATTGATCACAGTGATCCTCTTTTGGCAACTCATTCTCTTTGTTCTAATCAGGATGACAAACGACAATCCCTTGTCGTTGAACAGGAGCAAGATCCTGAGATATATTGTTTGTTTCAGAGGGCTATTAGTGAAACTGAAGCCACACAAGTTCCAGTGTGTTACTTTGTGAAAAATGGTGTCCTTATGAGGAAATGGAGACCACCTGATGTACCCGCTGGTGACGAGTGGTCAGTGAGCTATCAAATTGTTGTTCCTAAGTCATATCGACAGGAAATTCTTAATTTAGCCCATGAAACTCCTTTGGATGGTCATTTAGGAGTCCGTAAGACTTATCACAAGATCCTGAATCATTTTTATTGGCCGAAACTCAAAAGTGATGTTTCTAAATACTGCAGATCTTGTCACACTTGTCAAATGGTAGGAAAACCCAATCAGAAGATACATAAGGCTCATCTGCAACCTATTCCTGCATTTGACGAACCATTTAGTAGAATAATTGTAGACTGTGTTGGTCCTTTACCTAAAACCAAGTCAGGCAACCAATACTTGTTGGCCATCATGTGTACATCTACAAGATTTCCAGAGGCAATTCCTCTGAGAAATATAAAAACTAAAACTATTGTGAAAGCTTTGGTGAAGTTTTTTACACTTGTTGGCCTTCCCAAATCTGTCCAGTCAGATCAAGGGTCAAATTTTATGTCTGGAATTTTCCAACAAGTTATGCATGAATTAGGCATCAAACAGTTTAAATCTTCTGCCTATCACCCTGAAAGTCAAGGTGCTTTGGAAAGATTTCATCAAACTTTTAAGAGTATGATTCGATCATATTGCTTTGATACAGAAAAGGATTGGGATGAGGGTGTTCATTTGTTGTTGTTTGCTGTTAGGGAATCAGTTCAAGAGTCGTTGGGTTTTAGTCCCTTTGAACTAGTTTTTGGTCATACTGTCCGTGGACCATTGAAATTATTGAAAGAGAAACTTCTTTCAAATGAAGATTCAAAGATTAATCTTCTTGATTATGTTTCTGATTTCAAATACAAGTTGTCAAAGGCCTGTGAAGTAGCAAGAACTAATCTTCACACTACCCAGTCAAAAATGAAATTAATGTATGACAGAAATACACAGGAAAGAAGTTTTAAACCTGGTGACAAAGTTCTGGCTCTCTTTCCCATACCTCAGAAACCTCTTCAGGCTAAATTTTATGGTCCATATACCGTTGCAAAGAAAGTAAATGACTTAAATTATATCATTAACACTCCTGGGAGACGGAAACAGAAACAACTTTGTCATATAAATATGTTAAAGGAATATTTTGACAGAGATAGCTCAGCTAATTATTCAGTTAATTTAGTTGTACCTGTCCCACACAGTGAAGATATCAACGATGGAATACGATCAGACTGTAGTGACTCTGGTATAACTAATCTTCGGAATTCAGAAATATTGAACAACCTAGACCAGAAACTTTCACATCTACAACAACAGGAAAGAAATGAACTAAAACAGCTATTACATGACTATGAGCACTTGTTTCCTGATGTTCCAACACGAACAAGTAAAATTTATCATGACGTTGACATTGTAGATTCTGCGCCTGTGAAACAGCATCCTTATAGGATGAATCCTCTCAAACAGAACTATCTGAAGAAAGAAATTCAGTATTTACTGGAGAATGATTTCATAGAACCAAGTAAAAGTAACTGGAGTTCACCATGTATTCTTGTTCCCAAGCCAGATAATACATTCCGTATGTGTACTGACTATAGAAAAGTCAACAGTGTCACCAAAACTGATTCATTTCCAATCCCAAGAATGGACGATTGCATTGATAAAATTGGAAATGCGGAATATGTCACCAAGTTTGACCTTTTAAAAGGATTCTGGCAAATTCCACTGACGGAAAGGGCAAAAGAAATTTCAACATTTGTAACTCCAGATGGACTTTATCAATATAAAGTCATGCCGTTTGGAATGAAAAATTCGCCTGCAACGTTTCAACGTCTGATGAACATGATAACATTTGGTCTTGATAATTGTGACGCTTATATCGATGACGTCATTATCTACAACAACACCTGGGAAGATCATTTGGAAACCATTCGAAAATTCTTTGATCGACTCAGCGATGCGAATCTGACAATTAATTTGAGCAAAAGTGAGTTTTGCCATGCTTGTGTCACATTTTTAGGACATATTGTGGGACAAGGTCGAGTTAAACCTATAGAAGCTAAGGTCAAAGCTATCTCTGAATTTCAAGTTCCAATTTGTAAAAAGCAACTGATGCGATTTTTGTTCCAATTTTTCCAAAATTGCTGAACCTTTGACAAGTTTATTGAGTAAGAAAACCAAATTTTTTTTGGTGTGACAAGTGTCAGGAATCTTTTGACAAGTTAAAGGCCATGCTTACGAATGCACCAGTTCTTTCTGCACCAAATTTTAGCCAATCATTTAAATTATCTGTTGATGCAAGTGATGTAGGGGTTGGTGGAGTATTGATTCAGGAAGACAAAAGTGGTGTGGATCACCCTGTGTGTTATTTTTCTAAAAAACTAAACAAGCACCAGAAAAATTATTCCACAATTGAGAAGGAATGTTTGGCTTTGATATTGGCTTTACAGCATTTTGAAGTGTATGTTACCTCAGCTCTTTCTCCAATTATTGTGTACAGTGATCACAATCCCCTTACTTTCATCAACAAAATGAAAGATAAAAATCGGAGATTGTTGAGATGGAGTTTGATATTGCAAGAATATAACATTGACATCAAACACATCAGGGGAAAAGACAATGTGATTGCAGATGCACTCTCACGTGCCTAGAAATGTAATATTGCTTGATGTAATTAAGTCCAGTATCATAAAACATGTTCTTATGTAATTTTGGTTATTGTAGTATTAGATGTATATTCAAAAGAAAGCTTTATTATATAAATCTTTCTTTTTCTTTATGAGGGGAGGTGTTATGTATGATGTTTATATAATATTATAAATATTTTAGGAAATTATAAATGTTTCTTCACTTTGGTATTTGCTTAAATCTTAATGTTTATCAGGAAAAACATGTTTAACTAGTGTCCTTGAATTAGCTTGTTTTGATCAATATGTTTCCTCAATTTGAAGGTCAAGGTTGATTTTTGTTTACAAGTAAAAATTCCATTAAGATGACTCATATTCTAGAACATTTTGTCATGTGACCAATCTTTATATATGCCATGTTTGGTGGACATTTATTCAGTTTTGACATTACCATCAGTCTTGTAAAGAGCTATTACAGTTGTGAAAATTCATTCCAAATTCTAAGAGAGGAATTATTTTAAATATTCATTGGATTATAACAGTGCTCATAAACTTTTGGATTTTGGATTTTTAATTGATGATTTTGGAATTTATGTGAACTTATTCAGATATTTTGGAATACTTCATTTTGACATCAGCACATCAAGATTACTAGTACATCAGGACTTTGGAGACCATTAGCACATAATAACATTCAAGGACACAGCGGTGAATTTGGAACATTCTATATTTAGGACTTGTGATTAGAACAATCATTCTTATTGGATTATTAGGATTTCAAAACACATTACTGTAAGTGACTTTTTGATTTTTCATTTTAATTATCTAGTAATAAATTGCTTGTTGATTTTTTACTTGATTTGTTGGTTTCACTTTCTTTCTGTTACATTTTTCTTAGACCATAGAGTCGTAACACTGATATAAACATCAAACGTTATAACTCTCTGACTGATCAGGCGTTATAACTCTCTGACTGATATAGCCATCAAACGTTATAACTCTCTGACTGATATAGCCATGCAACGTTATAACTCTCTGACTGATCAGGTGTTACAACTCTCTGATATAGCCATCAAACGGTATAACTCTCTGATTGATATAGCCATCAAACGTTATAACTCTCTGAATGATATAGCCACGAGGCGTTATAACTCTCTGACTGATCAGGTGTTACAACTCTCTGATATAGCCATCAAACGTTATAACTCTCTGATTGATCAGGTGTTACAACTCTCTGATATAGCCATCAAACGGTATAGCTCTCTGACTGATATAGCCATCAAACGTTATAACTCTCTGAATGATATATCCACGAGGCGTTATAACTCTCTGACTGATATAGCCATCTAACTACAACTCATATATAACATACAAGACATACTATATAAAGTCATAACTATGTTTACTTCTGAATCCAATGTGTCCTGCACATTTGACTCCTGTCCCTCCCTCTCCCCCATGGGCTTACGCACTTGCTACCGATATACCTCCAAATATCAATTGCTCCACTCATGTCAACGTTACCATGTCAGCGTACCGTTCTGTGTCGTTCACAACGGTCCACCGAATATATCATACCGTCCTCGTACAGTTGCTTGTATTGCAAAAGACGTTACAAGTAATTTACAATCAAAGCTATGACTGCTGAATGGGAAAATTAATTATATTTTCCTGATCACCTCAGAAAAAAGGAGTTTTCAATGCTGATGTTGTTGATGTTCTTGCCGCTGTTGTTCTAATCTCCTTGTTTAAGATTATGCGTTTGATTTGTATGTTTGGTATGAAATAGTACATTTTCAGTTTGTGTCACCGAATTTGATTCGTGTGTCGGTATTCGTTAGTCAACAAAGGTCGGCCATATAAATGACATCAGCAAAACTTCAGGTAGCCTGCAATTATTATTTATGCTAAGTTTCCATTATATTTTATGTTAAGTGTCCATTATATTTTATGTTTGTGTCCATTATATTTTATGTCAAGTGTCCATTATATTTTATGTTATGTGTCCAATATATTTTATTTTAAGTATCCATTATATTTTATGTTTGTGTCCATTAAATTTTTATGTTTGTGTCCATTATGTTTTATGTTAAGTGTCCAATATATTTTATGTTAAGTGTCCATTATATTTTATGCTAAATGTCTACTATATTTTATTTTAAGTATCCATTATATTTTATGTTAAGTGTCCACAATAGTTTATGTTTGTGTCCATTATATTTTATGTTTGTGTCCATTATATTTTATGTTAAGTGTCCATTATATTTTATGTTAAATGTCCATTACATATTATGCTAAGTGTCCATTATATTTTATGCTTGTGTCCATTATATTTTATGTTAAGTGTCCATTATATTTTATGTTAAGTGTCAACTATATTTTATGTTTGTGTCCATTATATTTTATGTTAAATGTCAATTATATTTTATGTTATGTGTCCATTATATTTTATGTTTGTGTCCATTATATTTTATGTTAAATGTCCATTATCTTTTATGTTAAGTGTCCATTATATTTTATGTTTGTGTCCATTATATTTTATGTTTGTGTCCATTATATTTTATGTTAAGTGTCCATTATATTTTATATTTGTGTCCACTATATTTTATGTTAAATGTCTTTTATATTTATGTTTGTGTCCATTATATTTTATGTTAAATGTCCATTATATTTATGAAAAGTGTCCATTATACTTTATGTTAAATGTCCATTATATTTTATGTTAAGTGTCCATTATATTTTATGTTTGTGTCCATTATATTTTCTGTTAAGTTTCCATTATATTTTATGTTTGTGTCCATTATATTTTATATTAAATGTCCATTATATTTTATATTTGTGTCCATTATATTTTATGTTAAATGTCCATTATATTTTATGTTAAGTGTCCATTATATTTTATGTTTGTGTCCATTGTATTTTATGTTAAGTGTCCATTATATTTTATATTTGTGTCCATTATATTTTATGTTAAATGTCCATTATATTTTATGTTAAGTGTCCATTATATTTTATGTTAAGTGTCCATTATATTTTATGTTTGTGTCCATTATATTTTATGCTAAGTGTCCATTATATTTTATGTTTGTGTCCATTGTATTTTATGTTAAGTGTCCATTATATTTTATGTGTGTATCCATTATATATTATGTCAAGTGTCCATTATATTTTATGTCAAGTGTCCTCTATATTTTTATTTTAAGTATCCATTATATTTTGTGTTTGTGTCCATTATATATTATTTTAAATGTTCACTATATTTTATGTTAAATGTTCATTATATTTATGTTAAATGTTCATTATATTTTATGTTAAATGTTCATTACATTTTATGTTAATTGTTCATTACATTTTATGTTACATGTTCATTACATTTTATGTTAATTGTCCATTATATTTTATGTTTGTATCCATTATATTTTATGTTGCATGTTCATTATATTTATGTTAAATGTTCATTATATTTTATGTTACATGTTCATTATATTTTATGTTACATGTTCATTATATTTTATGTTACATGTTCATTATATTTTATGTTACATGTTCATTATATTTATGTTAAATGTTAATTATATTTTATGTTAAATGTTCATTATATTTTATGTTAAATGTTCATTATATTTTATGTTACATGTTCATTATATTTATGTTAAATGTTCATTATATTTTATGTTAAATGTTCATTATATTTTATGTTACATGTTCATAACATTTTATGTTAATTGTCCATTATATTTTATGTTTGTGTCCATTATATTTTATATTAAGTGTCCATTATATTTTATTTTAAGTGTCCATCATAATTGTCTCTGTTATGAAATTCAGGTTTCAGGTAACAAAAATGATGATTTTCTCTAGGAGCAGTCTGTATGTTTTTATATTGAATTGTTGCAAACAATATATATATATATATATATATATATATATATATATATATATATACATCAGAATATATATATATATATATATATACATCAGAATACGACAGAAAAGAAAACGGAAAATAACTAAGATTTGGACTGGAGATTTTAGGACAAATGGGGGAGTCCTTTTACGATATGCAAACTTGTGCAAGCTTTCTGGCATGGACAAAAACAATTAACAACATTTCAGATCATTTCTCGTTCTTTTTATATTTATTCACGACAAAAGTAATTTAAAACGAAATAAAGGAAGAGAGAAGAGCAGAACATGAAATATTGAAAAATTATTTATCAATGTCTGACACTAACATTTCATACCTCGCGCATATATCACACGGTCATCAATCAATCAGTCAATCAATCAATCAATCAATCAATCAATCAATCAATCAATCAATCAATCAATCAATCAATCAATCTCATGTAACTAGTAATGATATATTAATAACACCGTGGAAGCCACCTTTGAGGTTATGCAAGAATAGCAAACAAAGACGACATACGTTGTTGTCTTATTAGGACGGGCATTAGGACGGACATTTTTACGCACAAGTATCAAGTTAAAAAATCTAAGAATGAGATTAAAAACTTAAATCGTTTTTTCTTTTGTTATCTCGCCTACGGGGATGACAAGGAAGGGAAAAGAAGAAGGGTTACAAACTCCACCAGCTAAAACGGTATGCAAGTTGACAGCACTTACATCAACCAGCTAAAACGGTATGCAAGTTGACAGCACCTACATCAACCAGCTAAAACGGTATGCAAGTTGACAGCACCTACATCAACCAGCTAAAATGGTATGCAAGTTGACAGTACCTACATCAACCAGCTAAAACGGTATGCAAGTTGACAGTACCTACATCAACCAGCCAAAACGGTATGCAAGTTGACAGTACCTACATCAAAAATTAGTTGGATTAAAAGATGATGTCCTCACCCTCTTCAACGGAATAAACAACGAAAGAAGTGAAGTCAGAATTCAAACAAGAACATGTTCAGACATATTTTACACCTACTGCTCATCGCAAACGTAATGCGTTGCAATCTAAAACAATACCACACGAAGAAAAGGGGATTGGTAACTGATTAACTTATTGAAGAACAGCAACAACAGCAACAACAGCAAACCATATGGAAACACTTTTATCCAGCATTTACTACAATCCTGCTCATGCTGCTGGCTACGGAGGAATTCAAAAATTGTATCGTGCCGCTACAATCAAACTCAAAAGTTTCCGTCTGCAAAATATGCGCCAGTGGATACAAGAATAATCGACCTACACGTTAAACAAACCAATTCGAAGAAAATATTCCAGCAGATGAATGAAAGTATCCGGCATCGATCACCACTGGCAAACAGATTTAACAAATGTCTCTTATTTTGCCTCGTACAATCCAGGTTACAAATATTTGCTTTGTGTCATTGACGTGTTTTCAAAATCACATTGGGTAGTTCCTTTGACTTCTAAAACAAGTTTAGAGTTAGTGCGAGCTTTAAATCTGGTTTTCCAACAAAGTGGTCGACATCCTTAGTTCATGAACCAGACCAAATTTGACAACCAAATTGAGTGACTAAAAACTACTATAGTTTTAATTAGCATGATGTATGAAATGTTTGGAATCATATGATGGACATTCCTGATTCCCAGTTAAATCCCATTTACATAATGACGGACATTTTCCACGCCCAACTTTGACATATTTCAGATATTGACCTCTAGCTTGTCATTACTTTGTCCTAGACATATGCAGTTAACTGAATGTTGTTGATTATCAAATTCTGCACATTCCAATGTATACTTTGTAGGGGTTTGTACTATATATATATATATATATATATATATATATATATATATATATATATATATATATACCATTTTAGGGAATACCAATGAAAATGCACTTTTTTCCAATTACATGCACATACAAATATGGATAAACATGTGATTACTTTTATTTCTGACAAATATGAACAAAACTTTGTAAAATGCAAATGTAATCATAGTCAGCATCACTATCACACGAATCCAGCAGATGCAGCTCATCGTCATCATCATCAGCCATATCTGATCAGCAGCGTACAGGCCGCTGTATATTTGAGATTGTTCAAAATTCATATGCAGTCTGGCCTGCAAAGCTGAGCACACCTGCATGACATTAGGCCAAGTACAACCTCTGGGACCGGAGAACGTGTCATTCATTGGATGACAAGGCTTTCTTCTTCGTTTATTGTCTAGCCATGTCCTTCAGTGGGGTCAGGAATGTCAGGGGACTCTGCAGGCTCCGCCTCCAGATAGCTGCCTGATAGTTTGCTCGAAATGTGTTCTGCAGCAGAGTGTCTTCACATGATGGCAGTTACCCATATTCCCACGTCCAATTTTCTACCACGGAACATTTGGTACTGCAGCTCATTCACTTTGTCCACCTTGGTGTTGCTGCAGTATATTTGACAAGTGAATTCTTGGATGCTGTTGAACACTTTTCTGCAAAGTTCCCAGTTGGTACCAAGAGATGAAAATGGTTTCCTAAACCTCTGATCTCCAAGAAGAATCTTCAGCGTTTTCATCGTTCCTTCTCCGGCCAGTGCATTCACAGTATCACATCCAGCCCACAGATGAAGTCCCAACAACGTAGTACACATATAAGCTCAAAATGCTGCAACCAATTTTGTGACATGGACAAGTGTGACACGAGTGTTAGTGCCCCGTCTGATGAAGATTTTATTATTGATATCCGTGTTCAGGCCCTGGCATGTGATGAAGACATATGTATCATCTGCAATGTAGATCAGATCTGGTAGTTTTCTGTAGCATGCTTCGCATCCAACAGTAGACGTGTATCAGCTTCTGCTTGGTTGGACTTGAGAACCCCACTTTCTTGGCAATTGTTGCAGACAAGTTTGATGCATTGGTCCCCACATATGACGAACATGGTTGTGTCACCAAGATTATTTCTCCTTCTCTGTTCGTTCCGGCTCTCTGCAAGAAACTGTGTCTGCTTCTTCTTGCTTTACGTCCATGTCAGCAACCTCCTCCAATTTTTATTTGTGACCAGGTCTTATTTGATTGAAAGTTATGTCTTTTTTGAACCACGGCGTACACGTTCCACTGACTTGATTGAATGGTCTTGGTATACATCAAATACCACATTGATTGAACTTATTGATGGTGTCATAAAACATTCACCTTTTTGCAGCTGCAGCTCTGGAAATTCTGGTAAGATCGTTTTCTCTTTTGTCATGCTGTCAGTAGGTCAACACACAACTCAAATTATGCAGCTGCCACAGTGGAGATGCTCACAAGATCTTAAGGATCTAGATCAAGTGGATTTTTCCAGTTAATCTCCAGCAAATCAACCAATGAGCCAATGTCAGACTCGTCTCTATTAATGCGGGGCTTCCCAAGTTCTGGATGATTGAGATCTTGACACTGAACACAGATCTGCTTATGCAGTTGGCTCAGTACTACTGCTCGATGCTCAGAGGTGAGAAAATAGAGGGACACAGTACCTATTTTGAGATGCAACATACGGCCTGCGATCCACCGTGAAAAATTGCAAATATTCTCCAAAATCCACCTCACGATTTCGACGTAAATGGTGTTTGGTTGAGTCTGTGACCTCATCTATTCCATTTATTTTCATGAATTCCACGATTTGGGAATGTAATTCAGACAGAGGAATATTCCGTGGGTTTGAAAAAGCATCCCTCCGAATTCTTTACAATAGCACGTCGAGAGAAGCCCTTTCCACGTTTTGATAAGACTCTTCCTCTTCTCCACAATCAGAATGGGGTTTTCCGGCTTATGGCGTGTATAGTCTCTAGAACACGTTATGTGATAGCGCGCTTCTGCTGCAACATTATCTCTTGAGGATATAGAAATAATTATTTCATCTAAATGTTGGTTACGATGTCGCAAACTATTGTGTCAGCTCTGAGTACTACTGCTTGCTTCAAGGGTTCACGAATATGTATTCCTTTGATATATTTTGTCTGTCGCTGACAAACGGTCCATGTTTTATCATACACTCTTGACTGTGACTGTGAATAATCCGGCCCTTGTCTCCAAGAGCGCCTATATATTGTAGCTATACAATGCAACTCATTTGATAGTTATAGGTTAATTATTGTTATAGTTATTGCGATTTCCGCGAGGGCTCTTGATACATTTTACTCTAAGAAATGGTACAACAAATGTACCAACCTAACTTTAAAGATGGATTATAAAATTGCATTTAGCTGGGAATCTGGAACGACTATCACATGACTCCAGACAGTTCAAAGGTCAGGCTATTTGAAAACAATAGTGGCGTTTAGTATCTTAATTTGGTAGTCAAATCCAACATTTCGAACCCTGGGCAATGGACTACTTCTACGATGGCAAACAGACAAAGGCAACGAAATACTGAACCAAGCTTTTCACAAAGAATGGAAACACAGACACATTCATTTTTTCACCCCTGAAAATCCTGAAAAAAGCCAATGTCGTGGAACATTTTCAAAGAACTTTGAAAGAACGTATGAGGAAATATTTGATACATCAACATCTTCTCAAATATATCGACCGGTTACCACGTCTACTCACAACTTACACTCAATCGGACCATCGTAGCATCTGATGTGCATCAGAAGAATTGATACCAGAAAACAAAGTGATGGTGTTTGATCGCTTGTTTGGAATGTCAAAAACCAGAAAAGAAGAAAGAAGTGTGAAACACCGGAGATTCAGTTCGCATTATAAAAATAGAACACAATTTTGACAAATGTAATTTACCTAACTGGAGGACAGAATTGTTTCGTGTCACAGGACAAGTGCATGAACGTGATTCTCCTGTCTATAAATTGGAAGATATCAATGGAGAAGTGTTAAACGGAACTTTCTTTACTTGGCTGATTTACAACGAGTGACTAAGAAAGAAGACCAAGTGTACGATATCGAAAGCATTTTTAATCGATGAACAAGTGAAGTGGGAAAACGTCGACTTCAAGAAGTGTAAGTTTGTTGGAAAGAATATCCACCCAGTTTTGATTCATAGATTGCTACTTCACAAGTAATTGGCAATAAAAGGAAGTAGAAGTTACCAATAAACACGGCTGCATCTCCTTCTCAGAATTTCTCTTGCCGATGCACTTCGATAAATTCGCTTCACACTTCTGGCCATGGAACTACTTTGCTTCATCCGCTACGATACAGCAAGGACAAGCAGAAAAAGATGTCGAAAACTCTTTGGACCTCATAGTCATAATAAAAAAGGAATAAGAAAAAAAGAACACCTGTCAGAGAATGGGATGTTTTTAATTGATAACTAAACAATAAATCATCATCGACATTCTTGCTAATGTTCCAAGTCAGAACTCAATCTGTTTGCCATGCCACCGGCGATGATGACGATAGAAGAATACCAATGGGTAGAATTTCATCCTGTGTCGTCTTTGACCACCTTAGCACCTATTGACATTAAAGTCAAAGGACAAACCGAAGATGACATCGATCTGAATAACAGTTACTTGTACCTAAAAGTCAAAGTTTTCAGTTTTCAGCAGCATGGACAGTTACCCTTACCAAGCGTAATTGGAATATCTCTTGACGTACGAAAGAAAAGGAAAGAACACAAATGTGGATGCGTCAGTGGTATGGAAAACTGACACTTTAGACACGTTCAACTACACAACATTGACCGCTGATGATGATCCTCACAATGGTTTGGATTTAAGGACCGGCGAAAGATAATCAAACAAGGACGTAATTTAGAAATAATGGATCATTTGCATGTACACATGTAGTTGCAAGACAAGTATATGTTGAATGGAGTGGGTTGAATCAGAATAGTACCGTGTTCCATGAACATATGGAGATTGACGAAGAGGCTGTTTTCTATCCAGAACAACAGCAGCAGTCACGTTCCACAAGGGAAGAAGAGAAATATACAGCCATTATGTCACGATGGCCAGAAAAAGAACAATACTCAGTCTCCTATTTTGCTCGACACTTGGCTGAAAGAATTTTAGGTCTAGCCAGGGAACATTGTCGTTGTTGTCAACTCAATCATCCATTCTGAAACAACTTAAGAAATGTTTGATGATGAGTCGAGAGGACAAGTGTATCTGAAAGATGCATGGGTCCGAATCTCAGAAGAGAAGCTTTTTGAAAAAGTTATATACAGACTTGAGTGAACATTCCTTACCTCCATTGATTTCTTTGGAAACGAAACGAATTGAAGCTTTTTTGAAACTGATTACGAAGACTTCCCGTTCATCGATTTTTTTGACAGATATTTTCAAGGAAAAAATTAAAGTGTCAGTTGATGACTTATCATTACCAATGAAAAACATGAATACATGGGAACTTCATTACCGTCTTTTTCATTAACTCACAGTTCGTAAACAGCTTCTTGGAATACAGTGGTATGTGCCAAAGACGATCGTCCTCATCGAAAAGCTAAAGACGTTCAAGTCTATGTCATCAACACAAACGACAGTCATCGCCCAGAAACCCGTTGGGTAGCCGTCTCTTTTCCCAACTATTACCGTCTGGAATAGGCTGGTTCTTATGGACTACCTTCTCTAGACGACATAATCGACTTTATGAGAAGAAATGATGTCTCTACTCAATTCAATAATATGAAATATAAAGATCAGATTCTTCTGTGCGTGGACACTTGCATTTTCTTCATCAAAACAGTTTTGGATTTCCCTTAGAACATTTTGTAACTTGTTTTGATCGTGAGTACTCTATAAACCATGATAAAATAGATAGGTATTTTTGTGAACATTATAGCTATGACAACATTACGCATCATGAAATCACTGGAAGTCTAGTCTGAATCCACAGCGTTCTCAACCTTGTAAATACGTTCATGTTTATTGTTTTTATCCTCGCTCGTCATAGTTGATGTTTCGGTTAACTGGGCTTATTAAGAAAGATGTTAATTTTGAAACGAAAATTGTTGACTTGATTTTTACCAAAAAAATTCATTTGAACATGCCCTTTCACATTCTCTCTGACGATCTCTACATTTGTTTTCGTTCACGTCCGTGTAACGAATCTGAAGATGTTTTCCTTCCCGTCTATCCATCTCACAAATAAAGCGGTGTGTTCGCCAGTTTTGCCATCCATCGTTGATTCGTCAACATCTATGTCGTCTAAGATCGCAAAACTAAGCGAAGCCCTGGTGCACATGCACAGGGTAAGACTCCACTTAATCGAGAGGAAAATGGAGACGAGCATCACCATTTTCCACAAGATGGTGCAAGATCAAGTGGAAGATGTCCTGCAAGAAAAACCAACATTGAAAGAGAAGAATGGGAAAGGAAGCAGGCGCTGAAGCAACAACAGCAGGGAGAACACGTGGAGGAATGGAAGGTGAAGACATATGATGTCACTCTCTCTTAAAAAGACATACTACTCAAATGATTGCCAGTGTGTGTTTGTATGTTTGTGTATGTCTTTGTCTACCACCACCTGAAAAAAAAAAAAAAAAAAAAAATTAAGCCCCCCCTTCTACCCCAGTGTGATAGTGTGTGGGTATAGTTTGTATATATAAGCACTCGCTAACTCTTACCTAATGTTAAACCTATGTGAAAAATAAGCGGAATAGTTTATTTAGGTCAGCACGATTTCTCCTGACTTGTATTGGATGTTTCCCATCATGTCCGCGTACCAATTTGGATTTTTTTTCCAGTCAGTGCTTAAAGCATATAAAGCGCTCCACTCGCTAGTCTTTACTTTCCTTGTCGATCGTGCACAGACATAAGAAAACAGAAGAAACAAATGACAAGCCAACACTTCAGAGCGGGAACATTGAGAGGCCATCGGTTTGATAGAGAGGCAGAGCACCTATTGATTAAAGAACTGGAGTGTTACCCAAACAAATGCCATCTAAAGAGGGAGACGACCTCCTTAAAAATACCAAGGAGTTTTTCAGAGATATCACGAAAGAAGAAGTGAAGATGGAAAAGATAGCGTGGGCGGAGGAGAAGGGGGAAATGGAGCGCTAGAGGAGAGAGAGGGAATTCCCGCGCCTCAATTACAATTGGATGAGGATCCAAAACAATTGCGGCAGATGGGAGAAAAAGATTGGATCCCTAAAGAGAAGAGAAAAGAGGATTAGGAGAAGGAAGCCAGCTAGCCTGGTGTTAGGCTTAAAATCTCTCTGACCCCAGATCAACTGAATACTTGGACAAGATGTGTTCTTGTTGTAGAGCCTGGCCTGGAGGTTCATTTGTCTTGGATATCGATAAACATCAGCGATCCAGGACAAACACTAACTGCCCATGTCATGGTCACCCAGATCTCCAGAAAAGAGACATACGACTCAAACTTATTGCCTAGTTTTGTTTGTATGTCTACGTCTATGTTAACAACCAAACTAAAACTTAAAAAATCCTTACCCTTCTTGAGTGTGGTATTATATTTGTAGGTATTATGTGTCTTAAATGTGTGGTATTATATTTGTAGGTATTATGTGTCTTAAAATATTACCCACCCTTGTTATGCTTGTGTGTAAGCTTGGCCGGCGCAAGGGTGTGCAAGGGTATTTGCACCCTATGCTAACCTACAGCCTTGCGTCACCCCCCCCCCCCCCACAATTAACTTCTTTCGAAAATGAATATTGTGCATTAGTGTGAACAAACATTCTGCATCTGTTTTTCTCCTTTTTTTAGACGCTTATTACCTTCTATTTTACGCTATTTCTCTTTCTTGTTTTATTCATTCAGTTTTTTTCCACACAAACCCACCCCATATTTTGTCGCTTTGGCGGCAGCTTAGTTTGCCTAGTGCTTAAACCGGCTTTGTGTGTAAGACACTGTGTATATATTTCATCCCCCTTCTTTTACATCCTATCCCCACTCTGTTGTATGAAAGTATGTTCATGTGTTTGTAAGTGTAATGTGTATGAGCACTCCTTCTCTTTTCATTCGATAGTAGGTATTGGGGTTGTTAGTCACTACACACGGTGTGTAATGTGTATGAGCACTCCTTCTCTTTTCATTAGATAGTAGGTATTGGGGTTGTTAGTCACTACACACGGTGTGTAATGTGTATGAGCACTCCTTCTCTTTTCATTCGATAGTAGGTATTGGGGTTGTTAGTCACTACACACGGTGTGTAATGTGTATGAGCACTCCTTCTCTTTTCATTAGATAGTAGGTATTGGGGTTGTTAGTCACTACACACGGTGTGTTGGATAGTATAATGCGGGGCATTGGATTGTAAGTGTAATGTGCATGAGCACTCCTTCTCTTTTCATTAGATAGTAGGTATTGGGGTTGTTAGTCACTACACACGGTGTGTAATGTGTATGAGCACTCCTTCTCTTTTCATTAGATAGTAGGTATTGGGGTTGTTAGTCACTACACACGGTGTGTTGGATAGTATAATGTGGGGCATTGGATTGTAATAAAAATAACTGGTGTGCTGGATAGTAATAAAAAAGTGGCTGTTGGATAGTAATCAAAAAGTGTCTTGGATAGTAATAAAAAAGTTGGGTGTTAGACAGTATCTAACAATTTTGCCATTACATTTCTCCTATACATTTTCAGAGTGGAAACGGTTCTTAACGGTCCCCAAATTAACATAACATTTCCCGTTGTCCCCTATAACGCCCCCGCATGTTAAACCTATAGACAGATTTAAGATAGGATTTCCCGTAGACAACTATGGTGTCCTATTTTGAGGCCAACTCTAACAATTTTAACAATTTAGCTCCATTATAGGTAGCCTTAAGGTTTATTTCCAATAGACCCCTCAAGAGGCACATATTACTACACACAGACACACACAGACACACACACACAGACACACACACGCACACACACACACATATATATAGTTAGTTAGTTAGTTAGTTAGTTAGTTAGTTAGTTAGTTAGTTAGTGAGAATGTATGAGAGAAGTTTAGCCAACATTGTCATTCTGACTATATTCATGAACAGACAGTAAATAAACGCACAACCGCTCTTTTAAGATATGAAAGCACCATCCACTTCAATTTATCACGCTCTTGACCTTTCGTGACATAGACACTGATATCTGTCTATAAATAGAAGCTTTCTGCAAAGCAACTGTAACCATGCATATATCTCAAAGGACAATCATGAAGACGCTTTTGGTAGTAGTATTTGTTTGTGTAACAGCAGGTCAGTATAAAAATATTGATTCTTTCTTCTTTTCTGAAAATTGATCTTAAATTTAAATTAGAAAATATTCCAAAAATTTCCTTCTCCAAGCATTTTAATTCCTAACTTACAAATTTTATTTTTCAATATATTTGGCTTAAGCTCTATGTCCTGTAATCTGCTTGCAGTCGAATCCACTTAATGCGAACTTGAATAAGACGAAATTAATAATTTTCAAACAATCTGCCTTTAACATATTGATATTTTCTCCCAGTTAGTATCAATAACTTAGTACGAAAACCTGCTTAAAATAAAGATAATATCAGGTCAACTTGTTACTAACTTATAAATCCCCCGGATAATACGTAAGAAAAGAGCGGGTGGCTGTCGTACGCAACTGTCAAAACAATATTCCTTATGTTTCGCCATTGCTAAAATAGATAAGCATCTTATAGTGCTGTAAGTAAATATAAGTTGCATTGTTATAAATAACATGCAATGCTCTCTCTCTCTCTCTCTCTCTCTCTCTCTCTCTCTCTCTCTCTCTCTCTCTCTCTCTCTCTCTCTCTCAGCCTAAGTTGGTCTGGCAGTATGCATACATTACAAAAAGACATTAAGTTATTCAATTGTTTGCAGTGGCTGGGGAAATGTGTGGCCTGTCACCACATGGATGTAGCCACACACACTGCTCTGGTGATAATCTTCAACCCGGATGCATAAATCATGAGTGCACCTGCATTACAGTCCATTGTAAGTACTTTCAAAACTCATCTGAAATAATTTAGTGTCGAAACTTTGATCAAAGGAATGAATATATCTGTTTTGTATCTCTAATGATAAATGACGCTAATCACGTTGGTAACGATGAATGTCATATACCAATGCATTGACCGACAAGAATGACCAGTCCGTTTAGGATGTAATCACAACGATAGTTATCAGGGTTCATGGAGATCTGAATGCTAAAAATGGACAGTGTCCATTTAGACATTATGTTTATAGTGGCCGTATTACATAGATACGGTAGTGTGCATGCTGGATGCTAATGAAAGAATTCCTTCAAATTACACACTAAATATGCATGCACAGATACACTACTTTTTGATTGGACCCGGTCCTAATGCTAAATGGGAAGGGCTGCAATTTGGCCTTGCTTTGACCTGGAACAACCATTTATCAGCCGTTTGGCCATTCTATTTGTGATCAACGTTAGCCATTTGTTCCGACCAAAGTGTATAGAAGGTTCAAGATTGGTGTTATAGGAGCAAGATGGCCAACAGATGCGGCGACCATTTTCAGCTGTAGTTTACTTACCAAAGCAAGATGGCGGACAGAAGGTCGCGGTCTTTCTTTGTACTATGCCCCTCTCCGCACGCAAGCAACACAATGTTTCTGATTCGCTGATTCAGAACGCAAACACACTCCAGGTCGTTATTGACGACCCATATCTGCCCGCATAGGTACACACATAAATATATGCATAGCTACATGAATTGTATTATAGTATGTAGGTTAACAGACAGATATATCGATAGGTAAGTTGTAGATAAGTAGATATATTGGTGGGTAGATAAGTAGGGGGTATATATTGCTAAAGGACAATCTCGCTGATTCAGTCCATCTAGAAGAACATATACGTTTGTTCATATATTTATGCATGGAAAATCTAACGGCGAAGCTAACATTTAATTTTCTTAAGTACAATCCGCACCAGTTCTACATTGTATGCTTTTTGTGGGTTAAAGTAGTGCACTATTGTTTAAAATATTATTGCAGATAGTATTTTTTTCGGGTAGATTGCAATCAAACAGCAATTAAATTATAAGGGATGGAAATATATATGAAACTATCTACATCATACTGACCCGCACATCAAATGATTGGAAGTTTTTCTGGTACAAAATTAACTCTGGTTCATCATATATCGACCATTATATAGCAGTAGTATATCCTTTGTTTCCATACAACTGTATTGCTTTAGTTGCTTGTGTGGTATGTTGTGCTATCCGATTCTTTGTTTTGTCATGGTAGAACATACGTATTAATCTTTTTTTTTTTCTTTCTTAAAATTAAATTGCAGCTTGTACACAAAACTCAGATTGCCTCGATATCAGTGAATGCACTGGTCAATTCCTGCACTCTCCTGTGTGCCATATTGGTAGATGCAACTGCAGAATCGGTACCGATATAGTTGGTCGTTGAAGACGTTGAACGATGCACTCCAGTTCTTTGAAATCTGCACCAAATGTATGGGGTTAAAGATTATTTTCTGAATAAACTATGTACGATTTACGTCAGAAATAAAAGAATTACCAAATGATATGCTTTCGTGTTTTAGGGTTTTTGCAAGTGAGGGTCGAATTTCAATCTGATATGCGTTCATGTTTCAAGGTTTTTGCAAGTGAGGGTCGAATTTCCATCTGATATTTGAAATGGTATAGGTAAAGACGGTACATTAATTCAGTTTGAATAAACTTCATATCAAGTTTAAAATTCAATCCGTCTAACTTGTCAGAAAACAATTTCTTTTTTTTATGGAATCGCTGCGGGAATTAATAATTAGTTATTCTAAATAACACTCACACGAGAGAGAGAGACAGACAGACATACAGAGTAATCAGTATAATCTAACCAAGAGTAGTTCTTCCTATCTTTTTCAATTTGATTTGAAATTTGATTTTGTTGGGTTTGTTTTCTTTTCTGTTTTTGTTTTTGTTGTTTTGTTTTGCTTACACACACACACACACACACACACACACACACACACACACATATATATATATATATATATATATATATATATAAATATTTAAATTCAACAGGATATCAGTTATGTTCATTCTTTATTTTTTCAAGTACTTTTGCATCATCATCATGGATGCTATTCAGGTGGATACATTATCAAAGTATTATTGCAAATAAACACTTTTACCTCATTGTTATCTCATTGACGTCATTGTTTATAGGGCAAGATATGAACAATTTAACATCTATATACAAAAACACATTTTTTTAGCCTGAAGAAATCAACAAAAATCCTTCACAGAACAAATTCTGAGAGAAATGCATTCAATAATGTTATGAAAGTGCGTCAATGTATTGATTCAATGTATAAAGTGGTGCATGCAAAATAAAACGACTAATATAGATTTCCTATGGTCATGTTAAGAAAATGTGTCAGTGTATTGATACAATGTACAAAGCATCCCGTTTTCATTTTTATGGCATTCGTATATTTAGTTAGAACTGTTAAGGTTTGGTTGTAGAGTGCGTATGAAAAAAAATCATTTTCTTCCCTTTGATATTCTATATCAGTAAATAATTTAGATTACGGAAGGACTATACAGTTTCCTCCTAAACAGTTATGTCTATGCACTGTTCTGTCTATGCACAGTTATGTCTATGCACTGTTCTGTCTATGCACAGTTCTGTATATGCACAGTTCTGTCTATGCACTGTCATTCTCTTTCTTAGTTCATTCTTCGTCTGACCTATCCAAGACTTCACACTGCGCACATATCAATGCATAACTCAAATGTTTTGAATTTCAATCCATGTCCTGTTTAACTTTAAATATCCAACAATTTTTAAATGTAAGCGTGTTCCCTTCTATTATATTCAAACATGTTTTGCATCTACTTGTACCATAGTTGGTTACCCGAGCCTCTCTTTCGTCTCTATCAATGGTAAGAATTTGTTGCAAATTTTGGGGTTGTCTCTTACTATTAAAAATTTTCATTCTCTCCAAAACATTTCTCATTTTATCACTACGCTGAAGTAACTGTTCGCGTGTTCGTGACATCGGGAAGATATTAGTGTTCCATGGGTTATAAGTAGTAACTAAAGGAAGTCCATTTAATGATGGGTTAACAATTTCACGGTTATCTCCCTTGATCTGCCCATCTCTTTTCGCTTTCAGTATTCCCTGACTGATAATTTCTCTGGGTAACCTTGCTTGGGACGATATTGCTGTAATTCTGCGATTCTCTTTTGTCTATATGTGTCCTTTACAACCGTTATCACTCTTGATGCAAGATTAAAAGGAATGATCATATTTATATTTTTTTAATGACATGATATAAAGTTGAGATAGTTTTGTGCATCAGTTGGTTTACTATATACATTCCAGTAGAAATATGCATTCAAGATATTTTGACGAGTATATCCAGGAAAGAAATACCTATTTCACCCGTAGTTTTATGAAATTGATATCTGGATGTAAGTTATTAAGTTCCTGGAAGAATTCTTCTATAGATATATGCTTATTCTAAAATACGAAACAGTCGTCTAAAATCTCTTTCAGTTCTTTCTCAAATATTCCCCAAATTCTTTTCCGTGTTTATCCCCCATTAAGTCAAAAAATGCCTCCTCCTAGTATCCATAAAACTAGCGTAGCGTAAGTCTAGTACCCATAAAACTAGCGTAGCGTAAGTTGGTGCCACTTTGGTGCCCATAGCCATACCTTTTTTCTGTATTTCATAATTTCCATTAAAGTCAAATACATTGCGTCTAAGTACTAGTTTAAGAGACTCACTTACAAAGTTAGGATTTAATCGTGAATATATTCTTTCACTTTTTTTTGTTTAGCCAAAATTGCACAGCTTTTATTCTAAGGTCAATTGGAATATTAGTGTATGAGTTTACTATATAAAAAGTAGCGAGTGTTGATCTCTTATTCACGCTATCCGCTAATTGGTTGAGAAAATCAATATCATGCCTTATGAAACTAGGAACTTCTTTGCAAAGTGGTTTAAATATAATATCAAGCAAATGACTTAGTGTTTCTGTGCAACTATTACTACCTACTACAATAGGTAGAAACTTTCAATCATCAGGCCTGTTTATTGTTACATATTCCGAGGTAGAAACTTTCAATCATCAGGCCTGTTTATTGTTACATATTCCGATGTAGAAACTTTCAATCATCAGGCCTGTTTATTGTTACATATTCCGAGGTAGAAACTTTCAATCATCAGGCCTGTTTATTGTTACATATTCTGAGGTAGAAACTTTCAATCATCAGGCCTGTGTATTGTTACATATTCCGAGGTAGAAACTTTCAATCATCAGGCCTGTTTATTGTTACATATTCAGAGGTAGAAACTTTCAATCATCAGGCCTGTTTATTGTTACATATTCCGAATCCTGTTTATTGTTACATATTCCGAATCCTGTTTAATGTTACATATTCCGAATCCTGTTTATTGTTACATATTCCGAATCCTGTTTATTGTTACATATTGCGAATCCTGTTTATTGTTACACATTCCGAATCCTGTTTATTGTTACACATTCCGAATCCTGTTTATTGTTACATATTCCGAATCCTGTTTATTGTTACGTATTCCGAATCCTGTTTATTGTTACACATTCCGAATCCTGTTTATTGTTACACATTCCGAATCCTGTTTATTGTTACACATTCCGAATCCTGTTTATTGTTACATATTCCGAATCCTGTTTAATGTTACACATTCCGAATCCTGTTTATTGTTACACATTCCGAATCCTGTTTATTGTTACATATTCCGAATTTTGCTGCTGAATAGCTTCCATAATGGTATAACTTTTTCTGGATTTTCGGAAGGCCGTAAAAGTAATTTGTCAAATGTAAAACAAATTCCTGCAGTAGTCATTTTCTTCTTTATATAGGTCATTTCCATATTTTTCAGTTATGTGCTGTATTAGTTTTCGCGTGTCCGTATTGGCTTGTACACTTGTTTCCTGGTAGAATTCCGTATCATTTAGCATTTCATATATTTTGTCTCTGTAAAAAATCTCTATCCATAATTATAATGCTCCACCTTTGTCAGCTTCTTTGATAATAATTGATTTGTCTCCTAACAAGCATTTTTGTAAATGCTCTTCTAATGCTGATCTGATCGTTCATAGTATCGAAGACGTTAAGCAAACATATCTTCCGCAAACTTGAACGAGTGTCTTAAGGTAGCACCTACTGAGTTACGATGTTTGAACGAGTGTCTTAAAGTAGTACCTACTGAGTTACGATGTTTGAAACTGAGAAATAGTTTCTCCTTCCGATGGATATATATCCATAACGATTTAAGTTTATCATTCCAATTAATCTTTAATGTGGCACATGCATTTTCTCAGGCCGTAATTACTTTTGTACTGAGTTGATGAAAAAAGATTAGTATCTTGATTGTTTTATTCCCATTCGTTTAAATATGGACAAGATTTTGGTCAGTAGAGGACTTCCTTGTGAGTTCTTAAATTACTAAATATAAACTACTAGTGTTGGTGCGCCGTACGACATCACACCAAACCATACCTAAGATCTTACAGACGATGAGAGATAAGAAAGTAAATCTCTTTTCATCTTGTGAAAGTCGTTGCAGCAATAAGTTATCATCCTGTGATAAGCATATTTACCTGATAAAGCAACTGTTGAAATGACGAAAGTCATAAGGTTCAGCCAATAAACTAAGGCCTGTCTGCTCTAACTTTTAAATGTTATTATGCACCCGGTAAATTTATTCTTTATTTTGGGTATTTGTAGAGGTTAAACACGAAATTAAACACTTAGTAATATGCAAACTTTGACAGGCAAAACCACGAATTTAAGTACCCACGAAAATGTCTTTTTTTACAAAACCACGAAAATTGAGAACAACGAAAATAAATGATACTACAGTAGTTGACAATATTGAATGAACTGTTAGCAAAAAATCATCGCCAATTCTGGATAAAGCATCAGCAACTTTGACCTAGAACAACGTTCCATTATTATGATGGAGATCTACAACATTTTCGGAAACCTTCTCACTGATGAGAACGATATTATTTTTAAACAAATGGAAATATGATTTTGAGCGACTTTATAGCCCAATTAAAAGTGGTATGTTTTGATGACGATTTTTATAAAGAGTCTAATGCCTTTACACAATGTCTTGGCGACAGATGTATTAATCAATTGTACGAGGAAAATACGACCCTGAATAATAATCATTCTTAAAGAAGTTGAAAGAATTGTTATGAAACTATAGAACATAAAATCTTCTAGAATAAAAGCAGTTCTCAAAGAATTATTGAAAATTTGTTAATTGTAATTAAAGTGCTACAACACCGATTCTACTAATATTCGGCGTAGGAAGAATCCATCATTATGGAAAGTTGGACATTAAAGCCGCTAGAGTAAAGGATAAATCTACGGATTGGAGAATACCGTTACATTACAGAGGAGATACTTTATGCTCTTGCATCTCAAAAACGTATACCGCTTTTCTTCAAGCACAAATTTCCTAAATATATGGAGAAAAATCACATTCTAGCAGATGTTTGTAAACCGGAGAGATCATTTGAATATCACATTTTTACACTGCGCTCGATTGTACAGAACAATAAAAATGTGTTTGCAATATCCATTTATTTGTAAAATGCTTGATTTTGTTGACAGGAACATATTGCCTTATAAGGTTTTCTTGTGTGGAATTGACAGTAAAAGTATACCTGAAGAAAGTCCTTGTAGTTAAATACATGATTATCCGTAAAGTTAATTGGACAGTTAAATACATGATAATCCGTAAAGTTAATTGGACAGTTAAATACATGATAATCCGTAAAGTTAATTGGACAGTTAACAAGCTGGTTTGAGTGCTGAACACTCGTTAGACAGGAAGCTAACTTGTCATCATCTTTATTTTCAATTTACATAAATGCCTTGGTTTCAGCTGTAAATGAACTTCATAAAGTCTTGACGTCGATGGCATCAAAATATCTATGATACTATACTATATGCGGACGATATAGTTTTTTCCAGCTGAAAGTGAAGGAGATAATTCATTAATGCTGACGTATCCCATGAATGATGTAAAATGTGTGCTCATAAATTCCAGGAAATCAAACTGTATTTATTTTCGCAGGAGTATGTATACATACATACATACATACATACATACATACATACATACATACATACATACATGCATGTATACATACATACATACATACATACATACATACATACATACATACATACATGTATGCATGCATGCATGCATGCATACATACATACATACATACATACACACATGCATACATACATACATACATACATACATACATACATACATACATACATACATACATACATACATACATACATACATACATACATACATACATACATACATACATACATATATACATACATACATACAAACACACATACATACATACATACATACATACATACATACATACATACATACATACATACATACATACATACATACATACATACATACATACATACATACATACATACATACATACATACATACATACATACATGCACACATACATACATAAGTATTATATCAATTATATTCCAAGCACACAAAGTAGGTACTTATCGCTTAAACAATAAATACCACATGTACATGTATTATTTTTTGGTACTAGTACTAGAACCACGTAAGTGTTTATAGAATGACCAGGGTTATACTTGGCTAAGTGAAAGCAATTCCGGTACATCTAAAGATATATTTCTATGGTTTTACATAATTAGATATTCCGCATTGTAAATATGTTAGTTGAAGCAATATCTAGCATTCGTCTTTTAGTTAATAATGTTATTAGGTGTTGTGTTTCAGGATCACGCTTTAGCCTGAATCAGATAAACCTGATGCTATCTCTGTTTACTAGGAAATAAAATCAGTCAGCCACCAATGAATGCATACACACATACATACATACACACCCCCACTCACGCACACATACATGCATGGAAACATATATATATACGCATACAGGCGTACATTTATCATGTGGTATGAAAGAGACATATCTGTGTTGTTCTTTTTATTTGGCTATGTACGTATAATTGCATTAACGTACCAGTCACCAGCTTTAGGATTAATTATAGCATAATTATCAAACATCCCAAAACACATAAAAGTCCTTGTCTTCCCTATTTTAAGGTTATTGTTAATAATGTAACAATATATGCTATATACTAGATGTACTGACACTCGCTATGACATTAGCAGTATCAGCCAAATGCTCAAAGAAGGCTGGGGCCTTATTAAGATAAATTATATTTAGTTCCAAAATTTCATAGACATAATTGTATGATTATATGTATTATTATGTTTCATCTTGTCTTAGCTTACGCAGTATGTCTCTTTTATAATTTTTACTCTGATCCTTATTGTGTTTCATGTTCTTGTAATATCCATGATTTGATTAACATGATGTATTTTTTGTTGAAGAGGAAACAAAGTCAGTCAGTTAGACAGTCATGCATACACGCACGCACGCAAGCACACATGCATACATACATACATACATACATACATACATACATACATACATACATACATACATACATACATACATACATACATACATACATACATGCATACAACTGTCATGTAGCAAGAAATGCACATATTGTTACCATTTGTATAAGTTTTCCATTTCCTTGTCTTTACTATCTCAAAGTTAATGTTAATCATGTAACATAGGCGTACTGACAGACATTGTATCATTAACAGCCTCATGCAAATGTTTAAAGAAGGTTAGTGCCATGCTAAGCTAAATTATATTTTATTCTGATATTTCTATAGACATATTTATATGATTGCATCTATGAAGATGTTTCGTTTTGTAAAGACGTTAGTTGGCGCAGTATTTCTATACTAGTCATGTCACTTTGATTCCTGGTTTTGTTTCATGATCTTGTATTGTCCTGAATTTGATAACCTGATGTAATCTCTGTTGAAGAGGAATAAAGTCAGTCAGTCAGTCAGTCATACATACATACACACATACATACATACATACATACATACATACATACATACATACATACATACATACATACATACATACATACATACATACATACATACATACATACATACATACATACATGACGCCTAAAGAGAAGTTCATTTCAACTGTACTAGTGGTCTTAACAAACAAGAACTAGTATTATGAGTGAGGTGTGGAGTAAGTATTTAAGCCAGTCAAACTTTTTAGGCCACCCATCGATCCACCCCTTCAATGAGCTTAGATATCCCTTAACATGCAATTGATACAAACACATAGGCTGTACTCGATACAAAATTAAGCCAAAATCATTAAAAATTTGAAAACACTACGTTTCGATATAAGCTTTTCAGAAATGTCATAAATAGTATGAACCCCGCATCTATATAAACAGTATTTCCAAAAGTAAGTATGATGAATTATAGTATATCCAATGGTAATTATGAGGAATTATGGCATATCCAAAAGCAATTATGAGGAATTATGGCATATCCAAAATCAATTATGAGGAATTATGGCATACCCAAAAGCAATTATGAGGAATTATGGCATATACAATAAGTTACACAATTAGTTGTACATGTAGTCTCCGTTTCGTTTACACAAGAATCGTAACCTACTGCAAAATGTCAATTTGCATTCTCTAGCGGTATTTTAAAGACGCGTTATGATCAGAACTTTTGTCACACAACGTATATATCGTAACAAATTGCGTCATCATTTATTTGGATTTTATTGAACATGGTGATAGGTTTTTCCCAAGATTTTACACATTGACCCGTTTTTCGTGAGAGGCATAAGGTAAGGTTTAGAAAATAGCTCCAGAGGGGTGCGGGGATATATATCTCTCTCTCTCTCTCTCTCTCTCTCTCTCTCTCTCTCAGACTTTTCTTTATTTACTGCATCGTCTACTTTTGTAATTCAGATTAATGAAAAAAGTGTTAAACCGATGGAGAACGAACTGAAATGCTTTATTCCTAAGTAAAGTGATAGATAGGCGCTGAGATCTTTCTCAACCAGCAAAACGAAGCGAAAAGAAACTAAACAGATGAGTCTTCTACTGAAACTTAGACACAAACTACAACACAAGGACTTGCAAGAACCTGAGACAAGTATATTGCATGAAGAATCTTTGTATAGCTTCTCGGCAGGGACAGAAACAGGCGCCACGAAAAATGATGGATCTCTTGAAATTGGATTAATGCCTATATGTTATACACGGAAGCAGATGTATATATGTATATTCATATTAGGGCTAACAAATGAGGTGGAACTATAAAAGTCACAGTTCCTTAAGAACGCATGAAACTACAACAAAAAAACAACAACATTCGAATCTACTACGGTACAAAAACCTCTACGACTCAAGTCAATAATGTTCCTAGTACAGATACATCGACTACCCAAGTCAATAATGTCCCAAGTACAGAAGCATCTACTACCCAAGTCAATAATCTCCCTTGTACAGACACATCTACTACCCAAGTTAATAACGTCCATAGTACATAAGCATTTACTACCCAAGTCAATAATGTCCTAGTACAGAAGCATCTACTACACAAGTCAATAATGTCCCTAGTACAGACACATCGACTACCCAAGTCAATAATCGCCCTAGTACAGACACATCTACTACCCAAGTCAATAATGTCCCTAGTACAGACACATCTACTACCCAAGTTAATAACGTCCCTAGTACATAAGCATTTTGTACCCAAGTCAATAATGTCCCTAGTACAGAAGCATCTACTACCCAAGTCAATAATGTCCCTAGTACAGAAGCATCTACTACACAAGTCAATAATGTCCTTAGTACAGATACATCGACTACCCAAGTCAATAATGTCCCAAGTACAGAAGCATCGACTACCCATGTCAATAATGTCCCTAGTACAGACACATCTACTACCCAAGTTAATAACGTCCCAAGTACATAAGCATTTACTACCCAAGTCAATAATGTCCCTAGTACATAAGCATCTACTACCCAAGTCAATAATGTGTCTAGTACCGACACATGTATTACCCAAGTCAACAAAGATGTCCCTAGAACAGACACATCTAGTACCCAAGCCAATACAGTTTTTAGTACAGACACGTGTACTACCCAAGTCAATAATGGCCCTAGTACAGATACATCGACTACCCAAGGGAATAACGTCCCTAGTACAGACACATCTACTACCGAAGTAAATAATGTCCCTAGTACAGACACGTCTACTACCGAAGTAAATAATGTCCCTAGTACAGACACATGTATTACGCAAGTCAAGAATGTCCCTAGTAAAGACACATGTATTACGCAAGTCAATAATATCCTTAGTAAAGACACATGTATTACGCAAGTCAATAATGTCCCTAGTAAAGACACGTGTATTACGCAAGTCAATAATGTCCCTAGTACAGACACATCGACTACCCAATTCAATAATCGCCCTAGTACAGACACATCTACTACCCAAGTCAATAATGTCCCTAGTACAGACACATCTACTACCCAAGTTAATAACGTCCCTAGTACATAAGCATTTTGTACCCAAAGCAATAATGTCCCTGGTACAGAAGCATCTACTACCCAAGTCAATAATGTCCCTAGTACAGACACATCGACTACACAAGTCAGTAATATTCCTAGTACAGAAGCATCTACTACCTAAGTCAATAATGTCCCTAGTAAAGACACATGTATTACGCAAGTCAATAATGTCCATAGTAAAGACATATGTATTACGCAAGTCAATAATGTCCCTAGTAAAGACACATGTATTACGCAAGTCAGGTATGTCCCTTGTAAAGACACATATATTACGCAAGTTAATAATGTCCCTGGTAAAGACACATGTATTACGCAAGTCAATAATGTCCCTAGTACAGACACATCGACTACCCAAATCAATAATGTCCCTAGTAAAGACGCATGTGTTACGCAAGTCAATAATGTCCTTAGTAAAGACACATGTATTACGCAAGTCAATAATGTCCCTAGTAAAGACACATGAATTACGCAAGTCAATAATGTCCCAAGTAAAGACACATGTATTACGCAAGTCAATAATGTCCCTAGTACAGACACATATATTACCCAAGTCAATAATGTCCCTAGTAAAGACACATGTATTACGCAAGTCAATAATGTCCCTAGTAAAGACACATGTATTACGCAAGTCAATAATGTCCCTAGTAAAGACACATGTATTACGCAAGTCAGTAATGTCACTAGTAAAGACACATGTATTACCCAAGTCAATAATGTCCCTAGTAAAGACACATATATTACGCAAGTCAATAATGTCCCTAGTAAAGACACATGTATTACGCAAGTCAATAATGTCCCTAGTAAAGACACATGTATCACCCAAGTCAATAATGTCCCAAGTACAGAAGCATCTACTACCCAAGTCAATAATGTCCCTAGTTCGGACACATCGACTACCCAAGTCAGTAATGTTCCTAGTACAGAAGCATCCAATACCCAAGTCAATAATGTCCCCGTATAGACACATGTATTACGCAAGTCAATAATGTCCCTAGTAAAGACACATGTATTACCCAAGTCAGTAATGTCCCTAGTACAGACACATCGACTACCCAAGTCAATAATGTCCCTAGTAAAGACACATGCATTACGAAAGTCAATAATGTCCCTAGTACAGACACATCGACTACCCAAGTCAATAATGTCCCTAATAAAGACACATGCATTACGCAAGTCAATAATGTCCCTAGTAAAGACACATGTATTACGCAAGTCAATAATGTCCCTTGTAAAGACACATGTATTAAGCAAGTCAATAATGTCCCTAGTAAAGACACATATATTACGCAAGTCAATAATGTCCCTAGTAAAGACACATGCATTACGCAAGTCAATAATGTCCCTAGTACAGACACATCGACTACCCAAGTCAATAATGTCCCTAATAAAGACACATGCATTACGCAAGTCAATAATGTCCCTAGTAAAGACACATGTATTACGCAGGTCAATAATGTTTCTTGTAAAGACACATGTATTACGCAAGTCAATAATGTCCCTAGTAAAGACACATGTATTACGCAAGTCAATAATGTCCCTTGTAAAGACACATGTATTAAGCAAGTCAATAATGTCCCTAGTACAGACACATCGACTACCCAAGTCAATAATGTCCCTAGTAAAGACACATGTATTACGCAAGTCAATAATGTCCCTAGTAAAGACACATGTATTACGCAAGTCAATAATGTCCCTAGTAAAGACACATGTATTACGCAAGTCAATAATGTCCCTAGTAAATACACATGTATTACGCAAGTCAATAATGTCCCTAGTAAAGACACATGTATTACGCAAGTCAATAATGTCACTAGTAAAGACACATGTATTACCCAAGTCAATAATGTCCCTAGTAAAGACACATGTATTGCGCAAGTCAATAATGTCCCTAGTAAAGACACATGTATTACGCAAGTCAATAATGTCCCTAGTAAAGACACATCGACTACCCAAGTCAATAATGTCCCAAGTACAGAAGCATCTACTATCCAAGTCAATAATGGCCCTAGTACAGACACATATATTACCCAAGTCAATAAAGCTTCTAGTATAGACCCATCTACTATCCTAGCCAATTATGTCGTTCATGAAGAAAACTACTTGACCAAAGTATTTGTGAACCATTTTGAAGAATGGCAGTTCATTTACCCTAATTTTCTTTTGCTTATAGCATGTATAGTTACTTTTGACCTTGCATACTTCAGCATGAAGTGGGTTATGAACATGTTATTAGGACGTGATATAGTGTGTGTAAAGCCAATGCAGAATAACTACGCTGTGGAGAAAGACGGCCTTTGTCGATGGTAAAAAATAATTTTCTCTTCAGTTTAAAAAAAAGTTGCTAGTGGATATGGCGTATTCCCCATTTGTTTTTGTTTCTTCTCTACTATACATTTGTTTGGTGGTTCGTGTGCTAGTTCGTCACCTGTTTGTTACAAAATCAATCTTTTGGATTTCTTTTTTACACTCATTTACGAAGATTGCGTTGGGGATACATCTCAAAGAGAGTAATTCCACGCAACAAAAGTAGGTCACAATTACTTAATTTTCACGGTTTATTGACTTTTGTATTTACCGCTATTCGTTTATTACTCCCTCCAAATTATCGTCGACCTTATTATGTTTAGACTATGCAAACTATGTGTGAATATATCTATTTGTTTCTTTGACCTAATTTCCGTGTTGAGCGAAGCTTGTATTTTCAGATATATGCAAAAATATCACTTGACTTCTCCTAACCAGTCTGCATGTTCCTGATTCACGAATGCGCGCCTGTTGGTGAGGGGATTTGTGTTTACGTGTAAACATCTTGTTTCCATTGTTGAATCGTTATTCTTTTGGGACAAGAAGTTTTGTGGTCGTATTATGTTTCTTTTTCTGTTGGATAAGAAAGAAGGTAATGTACAATAGAACGATACTTAAAGTTCTAATTGCTCCTCTATAACTTTCTCTAGTGGCTGTTGAGCTTTATGTAATGAATACAGTTTGGTACAGAAGACGCTAGACAGTCCATTGGCCCTTTTGAGCAGCAATTAGGCAGTACATTAGCTCAATATACGCTCATAATTATTAATCAACCCAAGTCTTTTGACAAAATTCAAAAATGGTAGTAATTTTATTCTTTCATTACATTTTAACTGAAAATGTTAAATTTCAAATTAATTTCTTAAATCCTTTAAAAATGTAATTTGCCAAAAGATGTGCAAAAAAAAATTAACTTTAGTCACCTACACAGCTACTAGCATAAATCCCCCACATAGTGCATAGATCCCCCACAGAGTGCATACATCGCCACAGAGTGCATACATCCCCCACAGAGTGCATAGATCCCTCACAGTGTGCATAAATCCACCACAGAGTGCATAGATCCCCCACATAGTGCACAGGCTTTATACCAGAGCTGCAAATATATGTCCAACGAGATGTAAATTAGAAACTGTAATTTTGCCCCCCCCCCACACACACACACACACTTAGAACCCCTCGTGATTGCTGATTATTGGATTATTGATCTCAATGATCTGTGTCATTGATAATTGAATGTAGAGAGATCAAGCGTTTCTCAGTTAATTACAAAATTGTGCCTAACACATGTAACCTTGTCCCTATGCTTATAAAAGTGGGGCTCACACCTTTCACCAGCACATTCATTTTTGATTACAAGGTACAAAAAAAATCAAAACTTACACGCTTCAAGAAGGGCCATGTCCCATATAACAAAGGCATAAATATTTTCAAAGACCAAGACCCTAACATGTATAATGCAGAGTTAACGGCATCGTCCTATCGACCTGTCGGAAGTATTCGAACAAGACATGCAAAACCGGACAGCAATCTGGTATACATTCAACAAGACGTTACGTGGGGCTTGTGCTGGCAAATGATTTTAAAATATGTTAATCGTGGGTTCATCTCATCTAAATTCAAGCTGGACAAAGTGGTTCCAACCACCAAAGCAGGTTGTAGTGCTGCTGCAGTCAACTTGGGATTCCAGGCGGGACTTCAAGAGACACCAATGGGAAATACAAGGACCAGACCCTAGCTTACAGTCATTGATGTTCCTCCTCCAGCTCGGAGCGTTATGCAAACGACTGCAAATAAAGTAGCAAAACTTACAAATGAACTAGATAAGAAGGATGTGTCGGAGATACTTGAACTAGTGCGTGACATGACTAAAGATCGTGGCAGCACAGACCCACCCTCTGTCAACGTTGTATTTGATGTACATTACAACTCTTTTCGTCTAGTTAGTGCAGAGAAACCTGGACAAGCATCTTCACAAGCTGTCAGAATCGATTGTTAAACAATGACTGATCATAAGTGTATCATTGAGGCTGCGTGCGAAAACAAATTTAGTTGGAATGGAGCTTGGCTCAGAGATAAGAGTTAGATGTTGTACGCCCTAATTGTCATGCAGATTGCACTGCAAATATTCTATATATAGCACCTCACTCTGAGTTTGAAATGGGACGTGAAATTGGGACTCAGTTTGTGCTTCAAGAAAAGCTAGTTACGTTTGTGACTACAGACAGTGATGCAAAATCAGACCTTGGATTTGAAGAAGCATATAAAACATTGTATCCCCATGTGACAAATGGAACGTTTAGCAGATCCAACTCATTTGGGAAAGTCCCAGTTTAATAAATGCAAATGAGACATATTTCAGTGATGATATTTTCCTGGTGATTTAACAAGAGAAAGCAAGAAGAATGCATAAAAAGTCCCTAGTCAACACGTCAAGCTGCAGCTTAGTATTAAACAAAACTTAATGGTGGCAATTTACATTAAATCAAGTTGATGGTACCCACATTTCTAGATACAACACTGCGTTGCGATGATGGCGACTGCTCCCGATGCAGTCTATGGTCTGTGGTGGCGGTCACAGAAACAACTGGTGGCTCAATTCCAAATTTCTCGGCTCTAACAAAGTCACTAATCTGAAAATCGATGGGAATGACAAGCAAGCACTATAGCAAATCCTGAAAATGAAGTTAAGTGAAGGTACTCTAATGACAATGAGAATTACACAAACGCACAAAGTATGAGGCTGTGAACATTTCATTAGGTACTTCTCTACCTCCTAAGAATGTCAACTACTCCAGAAACTTCGCAGAGGGAATGTGCAGCAACTAATCATAGAACTAACAACGAATTGGGCAAATCAATGATAAAACATTTGAACAATTTGGGTATCAGCCTCTCTAAACAAACTTTGAAGTCCTTGGAAAAACCGTGCCAGACCTGAATATGGCAAACAATACCGTGCCAGACCTGAAGTCAAGCGCCACACTTTGAAATGACAGGGCGACATAACATATGCCCATAACAAGTACAGAAAAGTAGATACAGCAAAAAACTCGGACTATAGGAAACGAGAGTTAGATATTCCTATGCAAAATGAGGAACACACATGTGCCTAAAATTGACTGAAATACTTGCATGAGAAAAACATCAAAACAAGAACACTACCAACAACAAGAACAAGCCAAGTATAGCGGGGAAATCTGTATCACGTGACATGTATTGTGATGTTTGCTACCACCGCCTGATGAGATCCATGGAGGGATCGAAAAACTTTGGGTCTTTTTAATATACATCTATAAAAGTACAAATAAAACAAAGCTTGCCATAAAAAAATATAAATATTTTTCTGAATTCTTTATTACTGGTAGATTCTAGATTCTAGCATGCAGTCTGGATTTGTACCATGACAGAAACATTTATTTTCACTAAGACAAGAATTTCAAGAACAATTTCCCTGGTAGTTTCCAAACATAAATGTGATATATTGATGCATAAGCTGTTATGGCACAGATGGCTGCATTCCAGAGATCGGATATATCTAAATTCTTAATAAAAACCATGTAAGAAATTATGGGTAGGTGTTTCTTTTTCCATTGTGGTGTAATGTGATCTTTGTATGAAAGTAAGTCATATTTCCCATTTTGCATTTGGAACCAGATCAAATGCGCCTTTACCCATTTGGAACCAGGCCAAATTTCATTAAGATTCAACGTAAAAATTTTTGATTGTTGGTGTATTAATACAATAAAACCACATCATTGATTATTTTCGATCAACACATACCAAAAATAGGTCCACATCTTAAAAAACAGGAATTTAAAAATTTGTATTTTTAAAAAAAAATGATTTTGTTAATATATTTAGAATCAAAATTTAAACTTGGGAATTTGTATGTTTCTTGTAATTGGCACAAGCAATAAATGTACCAAGTTTCATGTATGTGTGTAAAGTACTGTTAATAATATGGCGATTTAACTCTCAGCAAGCCTTGCATCTGACAGGGGTCAGACCTTACCTCTGACAGGGGTCAGACCATCATTGATTTTATTATATATTGTATGCATGCATTTCTCTAAATTGAACTCAGACAAACATTCCAATCAAACTAGGATTCCTAGGGATGACAGTGCCATTATAGTCTACTACACACACCAAGACTAGTCAGCTGTTGCCCTGAATAACTACGAATAACAGCTGATGAAAACCTACTGAGGTCATGGTTCCATTTCCTGGTTAGTCAAAACATAGTTTGTAACCATAATTCACACTTACTTTACATGCGCACTTCCACCAGACTGCTTTCACAACCATAATAAAAGGCATCTCAAAATAAAGAATGACTCCTTCCCAATTATTGCATGGCAAAACGCAGTCTAAGTCATGAATATTTCACAGTGAAAGGCACAGCCAAACAAAACCTCTAAATTTAGATCTAAACTACTTTGCTTGGTACTGACCCGGAAGCATTGTATCCTGGTCTGTCCCCATCTTTAGGGTTGCTGACCACTATCCAATAACAAATTTATCCCTGATATTTGATTTAGTTGAAGTGGTTATTACTCAAACGGGTGGAAGATTTCTTCTAAAGCGGCATTACAAATTTGTATTGCGAATAATTATATATATATATATATATATATATATATATATATATATATATATGTATATATATATATGTATGTATATATATATATATAACAACAAATAATTCAATACATTTGTGCTACTAGTTTTGCATTTACTGTATGCTTCTTTAGGCAAAAAATATTTAGAAAGAAACGGATGACGTTTCTATATTTATAAACATTTATGTCATTGGCATAACGTCATAAATGATATGCATTATCATAACAATGTTATATGTATAACTGGCTCAGACCGATACATGAGTCTCTAATGAAAACTGAATCAGTGAAATCACAATATCGAGACAAACAGTCGTACATACAATTATATATTTATAATTGATGTATATATGTATACAACATATCAATTCTTTTATCAGACTTTTCATTGTTCTGAAGTGGTCTTTGGCGTGTTTCCAAGCTCCCTGAATTAAAATCGCATTTGCATTCACTACTTTATCGCTCGGTGTATTTTTACATTCTTGTGTGAATTTGTCTTTGCATAACACGGATAAATGACAGTACCTATGCTGGTTTAGATTCGTAAGTGAAGCCCCTCGGTCGGCATTAATAGATGTTTTCTCGCGAATTTTCCCCTTGATGAGAGGAACAATGTCTCATCGCTTCTGTCAATGAAAATAACAGAATTCAGTTCGTGTGCTATTCAACCATGCAAAGAATTGATTTATCATGAAAATAATAGAATTCAGTTCGTGTGCTATTCAACCATGCAAAGAATTTATTTATCATGAAAATAATAGAATTCAGTTCGTGACCTTTTCAACCATGCAAAGAATTGATTTATCATGAAAATAATAGAATTCAGTTCGTGTGCTATTCAACCATGCAAAGAATTGATTTATCATGAAAATAATAGAATTCAGTTCGTGACCTTTTCAACCATGCAAAGAATTGATTTATCATGAAAATAATAGAATTCAGTTCGTGTGCTATTCAACCATGCAAAGAATTGATTTATCATGAAAATAATAGAATTCAGTTCGTGTGCTATTCAACCATGCAAAGAATTGATTTATCATGAAAATAACAGAATTCAGTTCGTGTGCTATTCAACCATGCAAAGAATTGATTTATCATGAAAATAATCGAATTCAGTTCGTGACCTTTTCAACCATGCAAAGAATTGATATATCATGAAAATAATAGAATTCAGTTCGTGTGCTATTCAACCATGCAAAGAATTGATTTATCATGAAAATAATAGAATTCAGTTCGTGACCTTTTCAACCATGCAAAGAATTGATTTATCATGAAAATAATAGAATTCAGTTCGTGTGCTATTCAACCATGCAAAGAATTGATTTATCATGAAAATAATAGAATTCAGTTCGTGTGCTATTCAACCATGCAAAGAATTGATTATCATGAAAATAATAGAATTCAGTTCGTGTGCTATTCAACCATGCAAAGAATTGATTTATCATGAAAATAATAGAATTCAGTTCGTGACCTTTTCAACCATGCAAAGAATTCATATATCATGAAAATAATAGAATTCAGTTCGTGTCCTGTTCAAACATGCAAAGAATCCATATATCATGAACAACGTTCGGATTGCTGCGATGATATTTCTGTTTCCCTCCAAAAACGGGACCCCGGGTGGCCGAGTGGTCTAAGGCGCTCGCCTTTACCGATCACTGCCATCTTGGGCTAGGCCAATGTGGTTATGTGAGAAAGCTTGCCAGTAGCTTCCTGTGGGTCAGTGGTTCTTCCCGGGATTTTCCCGGCTTCTTCCTCCACCAGATATACTGTCCGCCATGTATAACCTATTATGTGCTGAAAAATGGCGTTAAGCCCATTAAACCAAACCAAACCTCCAAAAACACTCTCGTCAATTTTAACTTTTCTTTCGAATTTGATGTCCCTTAAATTTATATGGAAAATTGAGCAAAGAGTTCATTGATAAAGGAAGCTCAATCTAGAGATGTATTTTTTGTATAGTCCATGCCAGCGTGTTTCCTTCCAAATCTAGAGATGTATATTTTGTATAGTCCATGTCAGCGTTTTTCCTTCCAAATCTAGAGATGTATTTTTGTATAGTCCATGCCAGCGTGTTTCCTTCCAAATTTAGAGATGTATTTTTTGCATAGTCCATGCCAGCGTGTTTCCTTCCAAATCTAGAGATGTATTTTTTGTATAGTCCATGCCAGCGTGTTTCCTTCCAAATCTAGAGATGTATCTTTTCCGAATTCATGATTGCGATTTTTAGAACATCTAAACGTGTAGCTATATTTTACTTTGTGACGTCTCGTCAGTACAGAAGGAATTTCACATTTTCGCATGTCAAATCAGCGGAGAGCAATCCCCTATCCCTTAGCAAATCAAGACATTTTCTCCCTGTAGTAGAAGGCATACAAAATTACAGGGGTTTTTGAAATCGCAAAATGTATATCTTTAAAGTGTCTTTTCTTTTTACTGAAAGCTCCAGACATTGTAAATGCTGCATGTCTAGTTTAACATAATAATGTTTAAATTTTTTGGGTGAACACATCAATAATTTCATAATTACTAACGTGAGCAATAATAATTATTATTAATAGTAGACTCACAAAACGTTTCCAGGATGAAAGCGTGAAAAACTGCTCACTCTCTTTATTAGTGACAAAAGTAACGGTATATTTTGCACGTTCAAACTTATAATAATTGCAAGTACGCAAAGCGGGAGATAAACAGAATAAACTGTAATGTTACATAAGTGCCGTTTATTCAGTTTTTTAAATTTTTTTAAAAAAAGGACTCGAACGATTTCTATGAGATCTACTTTTCAAAAGCGATTTATTTTTGGGATACCTGTGAAATAAATGTAATTTTGTGTGTGTTGGGAGGGGAGTGTACTTGTAATAGGAACAAAATAAAATGAAGAGGTGTAGATTCCATAAGCATATTAAGAAAGAGACTGAGATAAACAGCAATATGCATAAGTACAGTTTATTCCACTTTTTTACAAAATATGTATTTGAAACAATAAAAATAGGACCTGCGAGATTCTTTATTCGATATAAATAACTTGTAAGGGAAACAAAATGAAAAAAACGATGAAAGTGAGATATAGGGAATAATCTGCAATATACAAACTAGGAGTTTATTCCGATTTTTTTATGATACCTACTAAGTAAAAGGGATTTATTTTGGATATACCTGTGGAAAAAGGGGGCTTGGTCCTTTTTCATTTGTTTTGGTTGAGGGGGGGGGGGGATTATGAAATTAACAAAATAGCATGAACAGCGGAAGGTTTCACGAGTAGTTATATAGAAAGAGACTGAGAAAAATGAAATAAACTGCACTAGATACAAATTCAGTTTATTCAGCTTTGTATATGAATTGTTTTAAAAAAATTACTTGTGGGATTCTTTCTAAGATCTAGTGCCTACAAGAACAGTTTAGGTAGGGTTGCCTATGCACAAAAGGGGCTTGGTCTTTTATTCAGGGGTGGGGGGAGTAACTTGTAAAAGAAACCAAACTAAAGAAAATGATCAGGGAAAAGTTTCATGAGTAGATATATAGAAAGAGAATGCGACACACGAAATAAATTGCAATATAAATAAGTGTATTTTATTCTGGGGTTTTTTGTGGTATTTTTGTGGGTTTTATTTTAATATTTAAGAATGAATCGCGAGATTCTTTAAAAAATCTACTGCGTAAAAGGGATTTCTTTTGTGGCAAAAAGGGGCCTGATCTTTGTTTTTTTGTAGATATATATGGCAAAAAGGGGCCCGATCTTTGTTTTTTGTGGTGGTGAGGTGGGGTGGGGATCACTTATAAAAGAAACGAAACAAAATGAACAGAGGAATGTTTCACTAATAAATATAAGTAGTAGGTGGTGGGTACTGGGGGCAGTCTTTTTTTGATGGCACTATGGGGCACAAGATGCCCGCCATCTTGTGCCCCATAGTGACATCAAACAAAGACTGCCCCCAGTACCCACCAAGATGGCAGGTGGGTCTCTATAGGTCCAAGATAGTGGGTGGACCTCTACGGGGGAGGGAGGGGGTGTGGGAAATAGAATTAATCTTTCTTGAAAAAGGGTGGTCCTGAAAAGGACCGTTGGTTTTTTGTTTTGGTAGGAAGAGTTTTTATTTATTTCCTCTCCAACATTTACTGAGGAAACCTGGGATGTGAAATTTTTTGTTCTTCTTCTTCTCTGGTAGCCAGTTTGGATCTCCCATTTGCCTGAACTTGTCCTGGATTTTCATCCAGGACAAATTCAGGCGATGAAACTCTTGTTTCTTCTTCTTTTCCATTCTTTCCATTCTTTCCTCTGCCCAAATTGTTTTAATTTTTGCCACCTCCTTTGCCATAACTTCTTTCACTAAAATCTTTGCTGTCAGTAGGGCTTCGGCTTCCCGTTTGGCTGCAGTGGGGGGTGGATAGAGCCACAAATCTTCTGAGACTTTCATAAGAAAATTCTCCACCCCTTCCACTAAATCCAGGGCTTTTCTTTAAAAACCCTACTCGACAGGGTAGTTGATTCGAGGTGGTCTTCATAGCTTCCTCCACTATGACTTGTTGGATCAAACTCCTGGCATTCTTAATAGCTGCTACTTGGTTTGAGACAAAGGATAGAGTGGTTGGATATCTCCAACAACACTCTATCCTTTCTACCAGAGACTCCACTCCCACCAACACATCCCAGGCTTCCTGTAGGTTTTCAATGGTTGTCATTTCAGATGTTTAAGTGTGAATGGCGCTACTGTGGATGGTACCGGTTTATATGCGAGAAGCGCGGACGTGATTGAAAACATTCCCTTTTTTACCCTAAAAAATCACACATCACATATAACATACATGGGAGAAGGGTTTAAGGGTAGACTATGACAAAAAGAAAAAAAATATAAACACCACATATAAAAAACCACACTTATATAGGCAATATTTGAAAATAATTAATCTTTTCTTGATAAATGGGTGGTCCTAAAAAGGACCTTTTTTTGTTTGTTGTTATTGTTGTTGTTTGGATTTTTTAACAACAAGAGCATCTCCTAGAGGGTTTTCTTTTTCTTCTTGAACTTCTTCTAACTTCGGGTCCATACAGTAAAACCCTCTTTAGACAGCCTTGTCTCTCCACATAACTTTGTCTATACCATGTAGCTGTATCTGTAATTTTAGTTTTAGTCCATGATGCTTTTACATACATCAGGAATGCTGGATTAAACAGCATTCCTGAAACAATGTTGGAGGATTCCACACTAACCCACATGATTTTGTTTTAAGAGTATTCGACTTGGAAGAAAAAATCGGTGAAGCTTTATGAAACGAGCGGTTGTATATATACCTTACGATCGGATTGAAATAGATCCAAATCAACTACCAATCCAAACACGCGTTACAAGTCGGTTCGGTTTTCTTCCAATGGAAAGAGAGCGGAGTGTTACGTCATCTCGGGTATAAAGGTATCGTAGCGTTCGTAGGGGGCTTTATTACTTTTTTCGACAGCCTTCATGGAGACTGGAAAGACAAGTACTACATCAATGTATTGGAGTGATCCTACAACGATAATGAATGCTGCGGCAATATTGAACTTTCGGCCGGAAGACTTTGATTTAGATTTACTAAATCAAGAGTTTGACAATACTGCTACTACTACTACTACTTCTGCTACTGTACCAACAATGGTGGTGAATGATTTTAAAAGAAGACAAATGGAAGAGATGGAAAATTTTGTCAAAAAGCAACGGGAAGAGGAAGAAATGTTTCTTCTTCTTCAACAACAACAGAAAGAAGAAGAAGAGAGAAGAAAACAAAGTGAAGAAGAAGAAATCAGACAGCAACAGCAACAGCAGCAGCAGTTACAAGAGGAGGAGAAGAAGGAAACAGGAAAGGAAAGCCTCAGTTTTGAAGAAAGAACTGTAAGTCTGTTAGAAGAGGTATTATATGAGTTGAAATGGATGACCAATTTCTATAAGTATTCTTTAACTCATCAACCACCTAAACGGAAAAGGCCATCGCGGGCTAAACAACATTCTTCTTCTAAACCTTCCAGTGCTAGTGAGATGCCACCACCCATGTCACCAATATCACCACCAGTGACTACCACCATAATGAAAACACCATCAGTAGCAGCAGCATTAACTGGATATGGATTGGGTCGTGGTAAAGGAATACGGCATTTGAAGTTAATTTGAAAAACAAAAACAAAACAACCCAACGGTCCTTTTAAGGGCCCCCAGATTTCTAGAAAAGAAATCAAATTGCCAAAACAAAATCAAGTTAAAACTTTAAAAAATCCCACCCCATAGTACAAGTGTGAGTGAGTGCGTGCGTGCGTGCATGTATTTCTACTCTAAAACAAAATAACACAAAACCACTTACTTTTTTCTCTCCAGTCTGGTGTATTCATCCAATTTTTTTTACAAAATAATTCAACAATATAACACCAAAAAAAACACAATAGGAAAACAAAGATCACTTTCTGTAATGCTTGTGTGGCTTGAATTTAAACACTGGAGTTTCTTCCTTCTCACTTCTGTCTCTCTTTTGTTTCTTTTTCTTCATAGGAATTCTGATTGTCACAGGAATCATGTCTTCCATTTTTTCTTCTTCTTCATTATCTTCTTCTTCATCTTCATTCTCACTGTCTTCCATTCTTCTTACTCTCTTCTTACTTTTCTTGATGATATGTTCTTCTTCTTCTTCTAGGTTTGTTAATTGTGAATCCACTTCCTCCCCCTCCTCCTCTTCTTCTTGTTCTTTTTCTTTCTGAGGGCATTCCGAAGACCAATGTCCTGGTCCTTTACAATGATAGCAGATATCTTTTGATTTGTCTCTCTTTTGCTGTTCACGTTTGGGACAATCTGGAGCCCAATGTCCTTTCTCTTTACAGATGTAACAAGTATCGTCACTTTTATCTCTAGTGACAGAGGAGGAGTCTTTACTCTTATTGTACGTAGTATACTTTCGAATCACTGTCTGTAAATCTCTCACCAAAAAAGCAATCTGTCTTTTTGACTCTTCCATCTTGACAGTTTTTGAAAAGTTCAATCACCAAAGAAGACTGATTCTGAAGGTAAGAAGCTCTCTCTTTATATACTCTTCTCTCTCTATATAAAGGTACCTGGGTGGAAAAAACTCAATCAGTTTCAAATCAGAGTTGAAGATGAAAAGATCACGTCCAAACCATGATAAATCAGAACAAGAACAAGCCAAGAGGCCACGAAGGTATTCCGTGCCTCCTGAAACACCCTTAGAGGAATTACTGGCTCAAGTCCATGCCAGTGACTTTGAAGATGAAATGACTGAACAACAACAACAACCACCTGAAACCCAAACTTCCAAGCCACCCAAAACCAAAACCAAAGTCACTGCCAACACCAGAACCCCTGACCAAGAAAGTCCTACCGCTACCGCTACCGCTAACGCTACCGTGGCTCCTGAAAATTACTATAGGATTCGAGAGACACAAAAAATCACTTCTCGAAAATTTAGGACCACGGCGTATACTCACACAGTACACTTCAAAGACTTCAAGTCTCAAGTACCTCCAGAGAAAGCGGCGCGGTTCATTACCAATTTGTGGGAATCTGTGTTACAGAACTTAAAACGGCAATGTGGAGCCAAAGAAGACGATCGGTTGAGACTTGCCATTCATCATGACCAATTGAAGAGTCCTGTTTGGATTGAATTTAGTACCCCGGCAGAATTAACTCCAGATAAAGTTATGTCAAAAATAGAACATGTACAACAATCAAACGACAAATTTACCATCACCGATGGAAAGACCACCGTTTACTTGACTCACGTTTCTCCACCTCGAGGAAGTGGACGAATTAGAAAACCGTTATTGGTGGATGATCTTCGTACTACCAAACGTAGTGTCGTCCAAATCAACAATACTGAAGATTCAATGTGCTTGGCTCGAGCTATCGTGGTAGGCCGTACCTATGCTAACAAGAATGAGAGCAAAGAATGGAAAAAAGCCTGGGTGAGCATTCGAAAGTCGGACAGAACCAAACAACGAAAAGAAGCAGAACTCCTGTTACAACAAGCAGGGATCCCTAAAAAGACTGTGTGTGGAATTTCTCAATTACAGCAACTTCAAGATGTTTTGGCTCCTCATTATACATTAAAAGTTCACCCTCAAGAAGTGCGTGGAGCTCTATTGTTTCGAGGCCCTGATTTTCCTGAAGGAAAATACATTCATCTATTTTACCATCAAGAACATTTTGATACTATTACCAGTATTACTGGATTTTTAGGATGCTCTTACTTCTGTGAGAAATGTAACAAAGGGTGTAATAATAGGGAGCGACACATTGCTTGTGGAGCAAGATGTCGGGGATGTTTAGCGGACCCACCATGCCTTCCTGAACCAAAACAACATCACATGTATTGTAAAACCTGTCGACGCCGTTTTGTCAGTCCTACTTGCTATCAACAGCATCGCAAGACCCAAGGTCAGCAACAAAAATGTGCTTGTGAGTTATTACAATTGTGTTCTACGTGTGGACAACTCATTCGTTCCAACAACCCCAAAGCACACGTTTGTGCTGGCAAGAAAAAATGTTCTATTTGTCATCAGATCGTCGATTTTGATCATCGATGTTTTATTCAAAAGTTTGACAAGATAGAGAAGAAAGAAATAAAGAAGATGAAGAAAAACAAGAAACAAGTAGATTTCATCTTTTTTGATTTTGAATGTATGCAAGAAACAGGTACTCACATTCCAAATTTTTGTGTTGCCCATCGGGCTTGTGATCAGTGCATTCAAGAATCGATTCATTTTCACTGTCCTCATTGTAGTCGGATTCCAGGAGGACGTGAAAAAATCTTTCGTGGAGTGAATACTTTGTCGGAGTTTGCTGAATGGGTTTTAGACCCTACCACCCACGACAGTTGGAGTGAAGAAGACATTCATCGTTACGGAGATTGTCATCGGTATGCGACCGTCATAGCTCACAATTTTTCGGGATACGATGGACAGTTTTTACTTAATTATTATTTGAACCATGGAACCGAACGTCCTGAAGTCACCATGAATGGAAAAAAGCTCATCTACATGAAAGTAGGACAAGTTCAATTTAAAGATTCGATGAGTTATTTGGCTATGCCTTTGAGTCGCATGCAAAAAACATTTGGCATGACAGAAATGGCCAAAGGTTACTTTCCTCATTTCTTTAACACGGAAGCTAATCAACAGGCCGTCCTACCTCATTTACCTGACCTGAATGATTACGACCCCGATGGAATGCGACCCGAACAGCGAGAAGCTTTTCACGCTTGGTACCGTGCTCACCAGAACGATCCTTTTGACTTTCAAGAAGAGATGCTCAAATATTGTCGATCGGATGTAGATATTTTAAGACGTTGTTGTGGAAAATTTCGAGAGTTATTTCTCGATAGTGCAAAGGTTGATCCTTTGAAAGATGCATCCACCTTACCTAAAGCCTGTTCCTTAGTCTACAGACAACATTTCATGCCCGAAAACCAACTAGCCATCATCGACTCCAACACGGGGATTTTTGCTAGTCGTCAATATTCGGTCAAAGCTTTACGTTGGCTTCATTACTTATGTCAAAAAGAAGACAAATGGATACAACATGCTAGAAACGGTGGAGGAGAAAAAAAGATTGGAGGTTATTCTGTGGATGGTTGGGATTTAGAAAACCCGCACATTGTGTACGAGTTTCAGGGATGTTTGTTTCACGGATGCCCTATTTGTTATCCTGACCGAGACATGAAAAGCCTTTATTCAGATTCTACCATGGATCAGTTATATGAACAGACTTGTCAACGACGACTTCAGTTAGAAAGTCAAGGTTACGAAGTGGTAGAAATGTGGGAACACGAGTACGATCGACGTTTGAAAATAGATCCTGAATTTAAAACCATCACTCAAAGTTACGACGCAGCCGACATCGAACCTTTAGATCCACGTCACAGTTTATTTGGAGGACGAACCAATGCTACTCGATTATTGTACGATGTGAACGAATCTCAAGGAGAAGAAATCAAATACATAAACGTGTGTTCTTTGTATCCTTGGGTGTGTAAATATGCTCGTTTTCCTACCGGACACCCTGAAATTTTAACAGAGCACATCGACGTGGAACAGATTCGTCAATACGAAGGATTGATCAAATGTAAAGTTTTACCTCCCACAAACTTGTTTCATCCCATCTTACCTTGCCATTGTCAAGGAAAATTGATGTTTCCTTTATGTCGGACGTGTGCCGAAATGTGTAACCAAGATCATCCCTGTCACCACACAGAGGAAGAACGGTCAATGATAGGAACGTGGGTCAGTGCCGAATTGTTTCGGGCATTGGATCGTGGATACCGTTTATTGAACGTGTATGAAATTTGGCACTTTACAACGACAACCCAATACCAAAAGGACGACGCTACTCATCATCCAGGCATTTTTTCGGGGTACGTGAACCAATTTCTTAAACTGAAACAAGAAGCTAGTGGTTATCCTTCGTGGTGTCAAACTCCCGAAGACAAAGTACGATTCAAAGAAGAATACCGTAACATCGAAGGCATCACTTTAGAAGACATAGAAAAAAATGAAGGAAAAAGATCGTTTGCTAAAGTGATGTTGAATTGTTTGTGGGGAAAAATGGCTCAACGTACGATCTTACCCAAAACGGAATACGTGGACGATCCTTATCGTTACTTTAAACTGGTGGACGACAAAAGTATTCTAGTCAAGCACGTCGAAATCGTCCGTGAGGATTTGATCATTGTTAATTTTGAAGATGAACCCAAGTTTGTTAAACCTGACAAGTTTAGTAACGTAGTCATTGCCGCCTACGTGACTGCTCATGCTCGTTTGAAATTGTATGACGAAGCATTAGAAGTCTTGGGAGATCGTGTTCTGTATTTTGATACTGACAGTTGCATTTACATTCATCGTCCCGGTTGCCCCCACCCTACCATTCAAGGAGATCGATTAGGAGCCTGGACAGACGAGCACCCTCAAGATACCATCCTGAGTTTTGCTAGCGGTGGTCCTAAAAATTATGGGTACCGATACCGAGACCCTCAAGGTCAACTTCACACTTCCTGTAAAGTCAAAGGATTGACTCTGAATTATCGAACTAACCAAGTCGTGAACTTTGAGGTTTTAAAAAATGCTCTGTTGTCTGGACAAGTGAAAGATTTTCAAGTAGCCACGTTAGAACCTCACAAGATTGTTCGCCTACCAAATCATAAAATTGTGACTCGACCTTTTCAAAAAGTGTATCGTATCGTGTACCAAAAAAGAGTGAGACTTCCAGATCACACGACTTTACCTTATGGACACGCCGATTTGGAGAAGTATAAAAAAAGGAAACCCTCCTCTTGAAAACAGAAAAAAGATGACTTCAACAACAACAACAACAACAACATGGGCTTTGCCTGACTATGCGGAGTGTGACAGTCGTTTGAAAACGTTCAAAAAATGGCCTAAACACATGCCTGACTATTGTTCTTGTACTCATTTTTTTAACAAAAAAAAAAAAACGTAGGAACAATGGATTACCTACTTCCTACGCTTTAGCCAGAGCAGGTTTTGTTTACTTTGGACAGGGAACCAAAGTACAGTGTTTTAGTTGTGGTGCCACTATTCGTATGGATTGTAAGAAGTCCGCTCTCCTGGAACATACCAGATGGGCACCAAACTGTGTTTACCTTTCTTTGGCGTTTCCACGGATTACCTTACAATACTTTTCGGATGGTACAGTCGACAGGTATAAAAAAGGAACCCCTTCCAAGCCTAACCTTCATTCTGACTTTTCACGTGAACCGAGCAAGAAGAAGAAAAAAAAATAGATGAGTATTTTTTCCAGTTTTGAGGAATTTGAGTGCGATGCCGTACGTTGTGACATCTTTGATTCAGTCACTCACCGTCGATCAAACTCTAAAGAGGCAGATCGCCCTTTTTGCTTTAGTGGAAATACTAAAGGAACTAGTATTGACGTTAATGACAACAAGGTGAATGTGGAGCCTTATTGTCATATCAGAATACCTGTGACTTTATTTGGTTATTCTAAGTATGAAAGTCGACTGGAGTCATTCAAAGACAAGTGGCCAAAATATCTAGAAGGACCTAAACCGGAAAGTTAAGCTAGATCTGGATTTAAATACACGGGAGAAGGAGATAAAGTTCAATGTTTTAGTTGCGGTGTGGAACTTCGCCATTGGGAGCCTACCGACTCAGCTTACATTGAACATGCCAGATAGTCTCCGCACTGTCACTTCTTACCTTTAGTAGCCTTAGAAGAGTACGGGTACGATGAGCCAGATAATGTCCAACAAAAGAAGAAGTAATACAATGGAGGAGAAGAAGAATACTTATTCTTTAGATGAACTTATTTGTGGTTTACCTTTAGAGTTACAAGATTGTATTTTTCAGTATATTCCTACTTTAGAAGATCGTATTCGTGGATTACCTTTGGAGTTACGAGAACGGATTTACCAAGAATTTGTTCAAATTCAACTGAAACGTAAAAAAGAGTTACATCCTTTACGACAGACTTGTTTTAACCAATGGTATTTGAATACAATAAGACAAATGATAGCTAAGAAGATATTCAAATGGTCAGACATTGATGAAAAGCTACATCACCAATTTAAGACATTGGTAGGGGTTACCTACAATGTAGCAGTGGAATATAGAATTCCATGGAAGGATGTGAAGGAAAAAAATGTGACTAACATAGACGAATTCAAAAAACTGTTTGAAGAACTGTCTCCTGAAGCCGAAGCGCCTTTTCATTTTTTGAAATTAGATAGGATAATCACTGAAACTGGTGTTGGATCCTATAGATATCCTTTTCCTACCGATTCCATTTTTTTAGTTTGTGAGTATTTTGTCACCAAGAAACCTACTCTACAAGATCGCATTCGTGACTTGACTTCAAAGTTGCAAAAACGGATTTACGATGAGTTGGTTCAGATTCAAGTGAAACGTAAACTTCAAGTGATTCCTCGATTTCAAGGCTATGGCTACTTTCGTCGCATCAGAAATTTGATTCTGAAAAATGACTATCACCAGTATCGTGAAGAATACAAAAGAGAAGTATTTCTTTCCAAATCGGAAACTTTACCCAAGTACATTAGTGCCATGCCTTTGAATGTGCGAAAACAGATTTACCGTGAGTTTCTGAAATTACAAGTGAAACGTAAACTCAAAGTCATTTCTCGATTTTTGCGCTATACCCTCTTTCAAGGCCATAGAAGAATGGTCATGGGAAACCTCTATCACAACTTCTATCCTGAAGGAGACTGTCTCAAAAGGTACCAACCTTGTTAGCCTGGCTATAAAAACATGCCACCCAAGATACCAACCTTAGCCATCGACCCCTATAAAGAGGAGGCGGCACGTCTCAAATCACTTTACTCGTGAAACGGATTCTGTGGTGAAAGGAAGTCAAAACATGAGTCACCTTTATGCTTTATCGGAACATGAAAGAGAAATTATATTCAAAGTGTTGAAAGTGGTGATGAACATTCCAAGTGGGGAAGAAGACATTAGAACACAATTATCTTACCGTGACACGTTTGAAGATGTGTGCCTTGTGAGTTGGATGTACCAACAACTTGAAGGTTGGAAAGATATTCGTGACTGGAAAAGTGCTGGGTTCAATGTTTGGCTACAAGAAGTACCACAGTTTGCCAAAAATCTAGCCCGTCACGACCACTAAGTGTCAAGTGTATTGTTTTGACACAGCCTGGCTATAAAAGAGTGGGTATGCCTAAACTCTACATACCAGTTGTGAAACGGATTCCGTGGAAGGAAAGCATAGATAAAATTCAGACCTTAGAGGATTATAAAAAAGTGATACAAGAACTGTGTCCATTGAATTTTGGACGTTATGTGGTGTGTGTCTTAGTGACTTCTTATCTTGGAATTCGTTTTCCAGGACATTCATTGTGGAGTATTTTTGAGGAAAAGTGTTTGCCTTGGATTCTTTTGAAGGATCCGTGGTTGTTTTGGACTCAATTGTTGAGTTCCAAAAAACAATATGACCGTGTGTTCTTTTTCGGACTTAGTAGAAGAAGAAGACTATAAAAACTTAATTTTATTAGTTCACGAAAGAAACATTGTACATAAAGCGTTGAGAGTGGTAATGAAAATTAGTGACGCACTTCCATGTGAAGAAGACATTCGTCACACTTTATCTGTGTATAAAACATTTCAAGAAGTGTGTTTTGCTAGTGAGTTACACCAACACCTTTTCCATTGGAAAGATGTACGACCCTGGAGAAACCTTGGTTTCCAATATTGGTTACAAGAAGTGGCCCAGTTCAGCAAAGATTTGGCCACTTGTTCATAAAGTCCTAAAAGTGAAAAAATGGGAACCTCGATGGGAAACCCTAAAAGAAGAAAAAGAAGAAGAAGAAGTACCTGACACCACCACTACCACCACTGTGGTTCCAATACCTCTTGAGGAACACCACCACCACCACCCTTCTTTACCACCGCTACCGTCAGAGTATTCAAAAAAGACGACCAGAAGAATGTTACCACAAACAGTGGTGTCTTTCATGACTAGGACACGAAACCATTGTTGTTCATTGACTTGTTTAGAGAGAACTTTAGCTGTTTTAGTGATAGTCTTCATTGTGTACGTGTTCGGTTTAATTGTATATTTTCTCACAAATTCACTTCTTCATGTAAATTTGTAAAATATGTTATTGGTTGTTGGTTAGTTACTTTTTTTTCTAAAAAAATAAACGGGTATGAAAACGTATAAAATGCCTTGGGTTTTTTGTCTTCTTCTCAAAAATCTTCTTACCTCAATCATGGCTACATCCTCTTCTTCTACCTCGTCTTCCTCCTCTTCTGTGGTGAAAGTGATTGACGAAAAGTTAGATCGTCAAAGTTGGAATGCTTTGTATCTGCGCCATCCATTTAACATGTTGATTCCTGGACCCAGTGGTTCAGGCAAAACCGAATTTGTCAAAAGATTGATCGAACACAAAACTGATTTGTTTGATCGTCCACCTCAACGTATCGTGTGGTGTTACAAAGAGTGGCAACCGTCTTACACGTTATTGAAAGAAAGTCAAGGAGAAACCATTTCGTTTGTGGATGGTATTCCTCACGAAGACGATGGAATCGTGTCTGACGTGAGTCAAACTCATTTAGTTATTTTTGATGACATGTTAGGAGAAGACGAAGAAGAAATTAAACTTTGGTTTACACGAAAAGGTCACCATCGTAATGCTAGTATTGTGTACATTACACAAAATTTATTTCAACAAAGTAAAGCCCATCGAACTATCACTTTGAATGCTCATTACGTGGTCTTGTTTAAAAGCCCTAGAGACAAATCTCAAGTACAAGTGTTAGCCAAACAGTTAGGGGCTCCTTGGCTCAATTATGCGTACGACGATGTCACTCAAACCCCTCACGAGTATTTACTCATCGACTTAAAACCGACCACTCCTGACTATTTGAGATTTCGTGCCAGTATCTTTCACTCTTGGGGTCAAGAAGGTGGTCCTGTCATTTACACGTCCCCTTCAACCCATTTTTAAAAAAACTATAAAAACAACCTACAACGTCATTTCAATCTCACACTCTTTTTGAGAGAAGAAGATGACTTCCTTTCAATCTCATCCTTCGGCTAAATTGATTCGTGCCTTGTATGGCATCAGTCGTGAAACAAATGCACAAGTCCGTGCTCATTTGTTAGAAGCGAGTCTTAAAGAAGTGTTACGATGGTTTACTTTGACAGCACGTCAATTACTACAAGGCATCATTCACATTCCTCATCAAACTCAACGTTTTTTTCAAAAACATAAATCGGCATTGTCACAACTGGCTGATCCTAGAATTGATTCACGGACTAAAAAACAAATCATTTTAACTCCTGGTAGAAGTGGTTCTTTAGGAGGAGTCATGATTCGTTCCCTTTTGAAATGGGATCCTAATGATACCAAAGCCAAAAAACCCAAATCACCTAAAAAGAAGAAGAAGAAAAAAAGTCCAAAAAAGAAAACCAGCCCTAAGAAAAAGAAAAGTCGTGCCCAGAAGAAGAAGAAGAAAACCACACCTACTACCACCACCCGACGTAAAAGAGGTACTGCAGCCAGGACGCAATCGTACACCCGCAAAACACCACCACCCTTACTACCATCATCAGCATCACAGTCCCCCATGATGATGGCAAGATCTCCTTTGGCGTCCACCTCTTCCTCTTTGTCTTCTTCACCACCCTCTTTTACCATGATGCCTGTCAAACCAGACTTAAGATCCGTGTTTCCTAATTTGATGCAAAAATGGAAACCAATTTCGAAAGTGACCCCGTCGGGACCGTCGACATCGGCTGATTTAGCCATGGCAGCAGCCACCCACAAAGTACCATCACCTAAAACCAAAGTCCAAGAAAGAACTGGTATCTTACAAAGTTTAGTGGATTTATCCAAAGAAGAATTGAGACGATTTAGTCCCTTGAAAACACCTCAACGTCGAGTCAGACCTGTCGTGAAGTTGGTACGTCGTACAGACAATCAGTGGAGACGTGTTCCAGTATAAAATAGAAGGGTACCCTACTAAAAGACTTCAGACTTGTTTTCTACCGACTAAAAAAGATGGCTCCCAAACATGTACACCACCACCACCAAAAAAAGAAGAAAACCACCAAAAAAGGACGACTTCCCCCTCGTCTAGCCAAACATTGGGATGTCTTGTCTGTCTTGACCAAATCCAAACCTCCCATGCGAAAACAACTCATTCAAACAGCTCCTAAAGAAATCATCGATACCGTGTGTGAATGTTGTTTGAACGTGTTGAAAGGAACGGTACCTTTGTCCAAGATACATAAACAAAAATTAGGGAAACATCGGAATGTTCTTCGTCAAATGGTGAAAAAGAAAATACCTCTTCAACAAAAGAAAAAAATGTTGGTACAACGAGGTGGATTTCTACCTATGTTGATAGGACCATTGTTAGAAATAGCCGCTCCTTTGTTCGGAACGATTGCTGGACCACTTTTAGGAGGGGTCATGCGATAAAAAAAAAGAAGATAAAAAGGACCACCCTTCTCTGAAAAGACCACACCTTTTTGGTACCTTTGAATGAAATGGAAGGACGAAAACTGACTTTAGTACCTTACAAACGATGGATGGAATTTCATCGTTGGAACGAACAACGGATACCTCATTTACCACCTAATCCTAATCTCAACGAAATGTCTCAGTTACAACAAGAAATACAATCCCTGATGGAAAGTAACGATGTGTCTGAAACAGAAAAAAACCAACGGTACGGTCAACATTTACAACGTCTACAACTCTTTCGTCAAAAAGCAGTCGACGAAACAGCTCCACCCACTCTGAGAGATTTTAAGGCCTTGATGAAAAGCGAACCTAAAGTGACTATCAAAAAAGAAAAAGAAGAAGAAGAAGAAGAAGAGTTTTTACTAACTCCACCTCTTAAAAAAATAAAAAAGTTAGCCACCTCGGATTGGATAAAAAAGAAAAGGTCTACCCCTTTACCTTCAGAAGAGAAAAAGAAAGAAGTAAAGAAAGAAGTCAAAACAGAACCGATGACCCCTGATGATCGAACTCCCTCTTTTACCCCAGTAGCACGTCGGACACGTAAACAACAACAATCCAAAAAGATACCTCACGAAGAAAAGGGTATTGGGACTTGGTTAACTTATTCTTCTTGAGAAAGAAAAAAATCATGGAGAAATTGTTAGCTAGCATTTATTACAATCCTGGTCATGCTGCTGGTTACGGAGGAGTTCAAAAATTATATCGAGCTGCTAAAAGTCAATTGAAAAGTGTACGTTTACCTGAAGTACGACGATGGTTACAAGAACAATCAACGTACACGTTACACAAACCCATTCGACGCAAATTTTCTAGAAGTACTACTCAAGTGGAAGGGATCGATCATCAATGGCAAGCTGATTTAGCGGACGTCTCTCATTTAGCCACTTACAATCGTGGTCACAAATATTTGTTTTGTGTCATCGATGTGTTTTCCAAATTTGCTTGGGTGGTGCCTTTGACTTCTAAAAGCAGTACCGAATTGGTACGGGCCTTAAAATTGGTCTTGAAACAAAGTGGACGTCAACCTTTACGATGGCAAACGGACAAAGGTACCGAATTTCTAAACCAAGCTTTTCAAAAAGAATTGAAACAAAGACACATTCATTTTTTTACGACCGAAAATCCTGAAACCAAAGCCAGTATCGTGGAACGTTTTCAAAGAACTTTGAAAGAACGGCATGTGGAAATATTTTACACATCAACATACTCTCAAGTACATCGACGTGTTACCTCGTTTGGTCAAAGCGTACAATCAATCGTACCATCGTAGCATCGGATGTGCCCCCGAAGAGGTCAGCCCTGAAAACGAAGTGTCTGTGTTTGATAAATTATTTGGTTCACCCCAGCAGACCAAAAAAAGAAAAAAAAAGACACCTTTGTTGAAGTTATTAAAGACGGGAGATTGGGTTCGTATCGGAAAAACCAAACGTACTTTTGACAAAGGTTATTTACCTAACTGGACTACCGATTGTTTCGTGTCACTACCCCCGTCCGTGGACGTGATCCTCCCGTCTATAAATTGGAAGACATGAACGGTGAAGTACTCAAAGGAACATTTTACTTGCCTGAGTTACAACGAGTGACTAAAAAAAGAAGATACTTTGTACGACATCGAAAGCATTCTCGAACAAAGAACACGTAAAGTAGGTAAACGAACGAGTAGAAGAAGTCAAAG